>VZSF01000357.1:0-23197 GCA_013398295.1 Chionis minor
ATTCTATGATTCTATGTGATACTCCACGGTTTTATACACATTCATACATTACACCAAAAGCTGTTAGCGTGCCTCTCTTCCCCAAAGCAAACTGAGTTCAAATGCTTCAATTAGGAGCCTGTAACTCCAAGAGTGGAGCCCTCAAGGAATTTGAGGGAGCGAGACTTGCCTTCTGGGAGGTACTGTATCAACAAAAGAGATGAGATCAACAGGAAGAACTGCTGCGGAAAAGGGCCCCAAGGATGGATCGAGTAACCTGTAAATGTACCTAGAGCAAAGCTTTCCAGTGTGACCTTCCATCCCCACCCTCCCACCATTTCTAACTGCCAAAAATAAAAGAGCTTTCTCGTTCAAGGTCTTATTAGAAGTGGTTTGGAACTATAAACAAAGATTGCCCTTTCTGATTTCTGCTGTGTTGAAGGAAATACAATAGTGTGCTATAATTATAAAGAAAAAGGATGGCATCAAAGATGCCAGACTCCATTATCTTCTTAGTTAGAACAATGTATAAGCCCCACAGTTTTTGGCTTGAAAGTGAGATGACTCATATAAAATCTTAGCCTTAGGAGTCTTGTTCATTCTGATAATCAGCAACTTAATTAACTCAAATCTCTGAAAACTAATGAAAAGCAAACAGAAATGTATTTGATTTACCACTCCTGTAACTGACTCTAATTGAGTAGGAGCAAGCTTAGTCAGTTCCATTGCAAGATGAAACAGGTTGGCTTGTGCTTTCAGAGAAAGTGGTCATTTACAGTAACGATGAGAATATATTAGCATGATAACAGTCTAAAAATTTATCCAGTGATGATAGTGAAAGAAATAATACACCTGTTAGAGCCACTGCTTTTGGGTTTTTATCTACCTATATCTCATGGCTATAATGGGGCTTTTACAGCAGTTGAAGTAATTATTGACCAAAATACTGTCAACAACTGACTGGGCAGGTTAACCTGCTGTGGCTGAATGGTTAGTCCCATAACTGAAATCTTAAACATGCTGGGTGTTGGCTTACTCAATTCCCAGGAATTTTCAGTTTCTGATGAAACTAGTACTGGTAGAGGTAGGTATGAAGTTTCAGATATGAAGTGTGTTTGAATTACTGCAGTCACCAAATTAAATGCAAGTTAGAGGTTTTCCTTACAGCAGCTTTCAAAATAAAACAAGGAGTATTGAAAGTTCTTTATGCTTCACTATATTTTCATACCTACAAAGGTACCTTTCAACTATGGAAAGAGTGAACTATGAACTTTGTACCTTAGGTTTGATAGGTAACTTTAAAATACTTGAGAATCATTGTTTGGAAAACTGAAGTGCATGCTTTTCCATAAGTATCAAGCACAACAAAAACTAGACAGATGATGTCACAGATAATAGTTGGTTAATTGAAATCATCATACTGGCTCCTGGAGTTGCTTTCTACCTGAGAATTGGCTGATCTTACCATTGATGTGGTTGGGCTTTTTTGAAACCTATATCGAGCATTGAAGTATATTGAATACACAACAAGTCTGTGTGTATCTAAAGGTGTTAAAATGTACTTTGCGAGAAGTCTGCTTCACCACCCTTGGGGGAAAAAAAAAAGGAAAAAAGAAGAGAGGAAATCTTTCTAGAAGGGGTAGAAGACAGAGTGAACCCCATGTAACGTGTGGGGAAAGAAGTGAAAGCCACATCTTCATAGGAGTAATAAATTATCATCTATTTTAATGCCCTTTGCTGCTACTTCTGTCACTTAGTTTGCACTAATACAAAATAGACAAAGCAGGCTTCAAACATAGGAAGCGACCTTTGTGTCTTCTGCTCTGCAGTTGAGGTATTTATATATTACAACAGGTAAAAATATTACATCTCTTAAACAAATTCTACTCTAATTTCATTAGCTCTTCTCTAGCTATTAATGTAAGATAGGGAGTATACCAGCTCAGATGCTGAGTCAGAGAACTGCACAAATAATGTGGATGTTTGAAGAATTAGTTGCAGTTGTTTCTTATGGGACCTTAGTCCCTGCAAGCTATCCAACAGTAATCACTTGCATTGGTTTTGCAAATACCAAAATGTTCTCTCTTGTATGGGTCCATCGACTACAGCATTTCCAGAATGCTAATGTTGAGAAATCCTTTGCAGAAGTGTTAGAAACAGTCACTGGCTTCAGTGTCTTGTGTTCTAGCAAGTTCTTATCTTCAACATAAACAGCTTTTCTCTTTCATTTTTACTGTTTATCTTGTTTTGATAAATAATAAGCTGGGGCTTGGACCTTGTTGTAAAGTTCTGTACTAGATATTGACTGAGGAAAACTCTCTCCTTTTGTTTTCTGTACCCCTACTTACACTGTTACCAAGATTTACTTGAATTTGTTGAACCTTTGTGCAAGCAGTGGTAGAGGCTCTTTTCCTCTAAGCATCAGTTATGAAATAGATGCTGCAGATAGGAATACAAGCTGGTAAAAAAAAGTGAACTACAAGGTAATGCAAAAATTCTTTTTGTGTTTACTAGAGAGTTCATAAGTACTTTGCAGTGTTATTTTCAGTGCTCATCACTTTCCATGCCAGGAGACTGAGGTTTTTAGATAAATAAAATAACAGTAGTGGTTATTTTCTTTGGCTTTGATATGTTGACTTCAGAGATTGTCTGTAGCTTCCAGAGTGCTGGAATGGAAATGGATTGCGTTGTCAGAAATGTATTTTCTGAGATCACAGTCATCTTGGGGAAGCGGGACACTGTTTCATCTGAAAAGTCTGAATGAGTAAAAACACATGCAAACATGTGAAAAAATGTATACCTCACAATTTAGTTGGAATTAGGGTGTATTGTAACACAGGAACATCCTTCTGTCCCTGTGACTCCCCCTGCCCCGCCGCCAAGTTACTTATCCAAGGTATGTGGAATGCTCACTTAGTTTTCAGTTTCTGTGAACCACAAGAATGGGAATGAAATGCTAAAGTTCTCCTTACGGCAGTCATATATGGCTTGATGACCAGGAGCATCACAGGAGAGGAGTTATATATCATAGTAAAACTCTTCAACAAATGTAAAGATGGCGCATTTAACTGCTGGAATTTGAGTATAGGCTGAATAAGTTTGGTAGAGTTGAGTCAAATGGATAGAAAAATACATAGGAGCTAGTGATTTTAATGTCCTCTGATATTAGTGGATTGCTGCCTTTATTGCAGTTAATTCATAGCTGTATAGACAATTCACTTATAGTTTAACACTGAAAACTTTGGCTGTGAAGCCTTATTCCCAGAAGTCTGAAATTCCTTCAGTGAGTCTTGGAATACCCTTGGTGAAACAAATCCATATTAACTCCAAAAACAGAGACACGGCTCCAGTTGGCCACAGTGCTCTGAATGCTGAGTCTTTGCTGCTGTTTAAAGTAGCCAAATATTGCAGTTCATGTTGAGAAACTTGACTTGACTCTCTTGCTCCCAGAAAATCAAAATATTGATGTGACTTATCACATGCATTCAATAGGCTCCTAAATGTCTTCCTCATGTCCCAAAACGTGCCATTAACCGCAGTGGAAATCTTTGCATTACAATGTAAAGATGTACCCCTTTTAACTGTTTAAAACTGAACTAATGTACAGAACTATAATGCAGTTAATTGTTTATATTAACTGCAAATAAAATGGAGCTTTATTGAGAGCTTCCGTTGTATTCACATAACTGAAACTCTTTACAGGAGGGGACAGGGAAAGACAGTTGAGCTCTTTCTTAACCTGCCTTGTCATGTGTGCTGACAGATGTTTCTTCCCCTCTTCCTCCTCCCAACTCGGGCACCATCTGTATATGCCCTTCTACTTTTAGGCTTCCACACAATATTTAACACTGGAACTTTCTGTTTAGCTGTTGCAATATATGCCTTCATGGCTGAAATAAATACATCTTATTTCTGTGAAAAATGGTGTTGATCTAGAGGCGTTTTAGGTTTAGTTGATGTGAATTGGAGCTTAAAAATGTTATCACAGGGAAATCTTCTCCCCTGTAACTAGCAGTGCAATTTATGAACTGCTAATCTTAGTTTTTCATATTGAAAGGAATGAGAAACTGTAAATCTCAACAGTGGTGAAGCTCAAGCAATTGGTTAAAATATAAAAGATTATTTTAATACACATTCTGTGGGCAAAATATCCCCATATATCCCCCAAATACTTGTTTATTGAAATTGACTTTCTCAGTCACTAACCGAAACCCAATGCTCACTGGTCAGTTTTCAAGGAAGTATTTAGTAACTCTGCCACATGCACTGTGATGATGATTGTAGCATTGGTAACTCCCATTCAGTAGAAGTGTCAGATCAAGTAATCCTCCAAGGAGTTGTCTGCTGGTGGCTCTGAGCAACATCCTTGGATTTCAGCACTGAGCTCTGCCTATGCTCCTCTGCAGAAGAGTCATTTGCAATCCTCTCTTCTTTCATCACCTTCAACAAAATAGCCAGTGTTCCAGAATCTTGGCAGCGCTTCATCTTTGTGTCTATTTATTTCCTTGCGGTCTGCCACTTTAATGCATAGCACTTAATAAAATAACAAAAATGTCAGAAAGAAAAATACAGTGAGAGGGGTAGGTAGACTTCCTAGCGAAAGTTGAAAAACTAACTCGAGCAGATTCTAAAATAAACATTCATAAATGTCAGCAGTGAATTGAACAAATACTAGGGAATTGGGCCATGTTTATTGAAGGCTGAACTTTATCTTTAGTTGTTTCTTGGAAAGCGTGTTTGAAGCACAGCCATGTTAGATGCAACCAGATAGGTTCTTTCTCACCTGCCCAGAGCACTGATGAGATTGGGGTGGTGTTGAAACATCAAGGCACTCAGATTTATGGAATTTCCTAGTTTCACTAACCTCTGCACATGCTGTAGTACCTTACAACTGATGGAAGAACTGCGTCTTTGCAGATCTGAGTGCTCAGAAAAGATGCTTCCACTTACGTCACCATTTCTTACCATGTTTAAGTTGAAGTTTGCCACATTTTAGAGCGTAAGAACAAAATGAAGAAATATTTAAAGAAATTTATATCGAGTGTATTGTAAAAATTCTGGGTAACTCCTGACCACTGAAATTCACAAATTTTGTTGCTTTTTAGGTAGAGATGGAAGACAATGGAGGAATGGCAATCTTGCTTATTTCAAGTTTTTGTAGACTATTCTTTTCCTGCCTTACTTTGCAAGCCCATCAAAAAAAGCAAAATCAACCATTTGCTCCTTCTTTGTAGCTTCAGAGTTATTCTGGGGTTTTATTCCAAAGACAAATGGGGTGGAGTTAAACCTTTTTGTATAACGTTAGGACAACAGAAAAACAATTTTCAGATATTTTTGTGGTTGAAAGAATCTGCAAAATAGCACTGCAAGGTAGGCAATGAAGAAGTTTTTTCTGTAGTTATGCCGCATTGCCATGCTCAGAGGCTTTAACAGAATTCCAACTGTAACTTTACATGGGTTTTTTAAGCTGTTTATTACTTCAGTTTCTTGTGGTTTTTATATTGAGGTTTCCATCTGTGTAGTGAATGGATTGCTTCTGACTTACATCTCAGCTCCCAATTTTTGAGTCTATTAAGTATATCAAGTGACATGTCAAAACTACTTATAGAAAAATCATCTTTTTCATTTGTTTCTCAGCATAGTATTTTTTAAATAGGTGCTTAAAAGTAAATCATGAAGAATTTTAAGCAAGACTGAAGACTGTTTCAAATCTAATCCAAACCAGAATGAATTGTCGTACTAATTTAACTATTTTCAGGTTAAGCTAGTTGACTTTCTACTGTGATCCATATTCTTTACTGGTATACTAATTTATGGTAGATTTTATACAGGGGTTGTAGTTCTGATTCAGTTGTGTTAATTTGTATCATTCCAATTATAAATGAATTAGCAAACTCATTTTGAGGTGTAACTCACTTGAATGTTCTCCATGTTATTTTCCTGCAAAGAAGGAAAATCCCCTTCTATTGGGGAATATCTTTTTCACAGTAACTGCTCCTTTTTTTTTTTTTTTGTAGTGTTATGTACTGACTCCTCAAGTGGCCTGCGTAGCTGTCAACTCTTCATATTATTGTACTGAGTTCTGCAAGGGTAACCAAATATATGAGTTTAAAGATTTGGGAAGTATCATAGGGATTGAATGCCTTATGATTTCATGGCAAATGGGGTGAAATTTTAATAATAAAAATTAAAAGTTAAGAAATAATTGGGACTGAGTGAATGAGGATCACTGTTAAGAACACGTTTAATCAAACACAAATGTAGTACCTATATATATTAAATGTGCATCAAGAAAACAGCTCTGTGTGCTTAGTCTCTCTGTTAGCTGAGATCCTGTTCCTAGGGAGCACTTGCATCGTAGTGTTTCTTTCAGGCAAGACTTTTCCCCCCAACCTTGTAGTTACTTGGATAGAAATCTCCAAATTTTATTATTCTTTAATGATTCCAGCTTTGTCAGAGTTTAGTCTGTATCAGAGCTCTCACAGTTCCTCACCCTCATCTGGGCATTGGTACTATTACAAAGTAAAGTGAAGGCTCTGTGGTTCTGGATGTTAAGGTGAAAGTTTGTCTTTATTTTACTCTTCAAGATATAATATTGCCAGTAATACTGAAGCACATAAACCGACTCAAATGCAACAGACAACAATAGATAAAGAAACTCCTTTGAGTTACTTGGAGGTCAAGAACAGTCAAAAATATTTGCCTTGGAGGATCAGAAATTGTGATTTATCAAGATACAAATTGATCCAGCTCTGGTTTCTTGGGGTTTTGATATATCATAACTGACAACAAACACATAGTCAAAGGCTGAAGGAGGAAGCCTACCACTGTAAATATTAACAGAGCTGAGATTAAACTTTTGTGCCACATGCTATGGTTATAATGTGCTTGAGGCCTCAGATGAAATTGTTTATTCCTTGGGTCCCCAGCTGCTTGCACAGGTAAAAAGACAGATGCTTTGCTGTGCAGAGATGCTGCTACAACTCTCCTTGCGACAGCATCAAATTATTTTGCATACCAAGAAAAGAATTTCAGGTAACGTGTATGTGCTGCCTGCTGCTTATGCAGTTTTGTAACTAATGATGCTTAGTTATTACTTAAAGAAGGCCATCTAGTGGTGCAATTCTAGTAGTAGCTAGGTCTGCAGCTCTGAGTCTTAAAAAAAAATTGTGGATAGGTTTGCAAAGATCTCTTTAGTTTTCAGTTATGTTCTAGTTTGCATTAACTTTCACTTCAAATATTGATTTGGCAACAATTGTTCAAATTCTCTATTGTTCACCCTCAAACTTAGTATGAGGCTAGAAATGGGAGGAATCACCTAGAATGTAAAGGTTAAACAAAATTAAACAGACTATGCAGTAGAACTAAATAACTTCTGTATGTCCTCTGTAACTTCCTCTGTATGTATGCAAATAATGTCAATAATGGCAGCTAGGTTTTGGTTTACATGTTCATCTGTTACTTGTGAAACACTGTTTTTTAATTTATTCCACATGTTTAGCAAAGGCCTTACCTGTAGCCAGGCATGTATTTTGGTGATGTATTCTCTCCCTTCCTTCATGTACATTGGTGTTACCTTATATGTATGTTCTTCTGTTTCAGATGAATGATGGCCTCATCTATCCTGTGACATTGCACAGGTGGGAGCAAAGCAAAATGAGAAAAAACTAGAAATTATTTTATCTGTGAAACCATCAGTGTCATGCTTCTGGCATCTGTGGTTTAAGCTAACCTTCACAATCTTTACAGTGGTGACAAAGTTGTGGAACTTCACATAATTGTATGTTACGTAAGGAGAGAAGCGGTGGAGAAGCGGGGAACTGGTTTATTCTGGGAGATACTGACTAAGAGCATTGTTACCAAGTCATTTACCAGAATTTTTGTGATTTATTGTTTTGCCTGCAAAAAAGGAAGATCTTAAGCTGTTCCTATGATGATCATCTCTAACTGGTTTTTTTTCCTGGGGGTTTTGCACATGAACATGTTTTAATACTTTGCAGCTCAGGACTCAAGCTTAGATATAAGTACAGGCTTGACTGAATGAACTAATTCCTTTCTGCTTATGTCAAATCCATAAAAAAAAGCGCCTCCCCTGCTATTTCCTGAGACAGAACCAGAAACTGCAGAACCCTATACTTCTGCGAAACCTACTTTCAGCTACATTCTGCTGCTGCTTACTTGCACAACTGACATGCCTGCCCCTGGTTGTTGGTTGATGTCTGAGCAGGAAAACACTTCCAAGGCAGAGGGAGTTTCCAAGAAGTTTCTGATAAAACCAGAAATCAAATAAAAATAGGGATTAATGGTACTTGAGATAAGTAAAAAAAAAAAAAAGTCAGTATGGTATATTCTTTAGCCACAGATAATATGTTGTAGTTACTCTGTGCCATCTAGCCTGTTTCTGTTTCATTGTTGTCAGTATACAGAATAATTAGTCCAGTGCTGTGTTTAACTAGTAGGTACCTATGGGGGTCAGCTAAGAGCATGTGGCTAATGCAATATTAGCCTGAAAATATTTTATTTATTAAAGGAAAATGGGCTTTATTGAGGTCATATGGAGAAACATGGGTTTTACTCTGGCTCTTCTTGGATTTGTAAATGAGCAGTTTTAATGTCAATTTGAGTCTTCAAACTTTACTATAGGTTAATGGTATTATAAGTGCTAAGGCTTAGAGGGGAAACAAATAATGAGTGTTGTAAAGAGTCGCTACTGCTTTTGGTAGAGTTCATCTTGAAAAGTCTCCATATGGAAGGCAAAACCAGTGTGTTGTGAAATAATGTCAAGTGCGGTGACCACCCAGTGGCGTTAACCAAACTAAATTGCTGAAGCAGGGAAGAATGATGACTTCTGTCCAACTCAAGAAATTTTCATCATATTAATGAATGAAGAATTGAACTGAGGGGAAGAGGAGTTGATATCAGTAAGGATTAAGGATTTCACACACTCCACTCCTTTCCATAATCTCCAGTGAGCGCAAATGTGAAGTGTCACTATTCTTTTCTGGATGACTATCTAGTATTAAAAACCATCCATGGGCAGTACTATTGAAAGAGGGTTTTAAAAGGAGCAGAATCTCATGGTAAGCTAATAAGCTTCCCCGTAGCCATATTCTTTCATAATTGAGAGCTGAACAGAATGAAGCCCACATTACTGTTTTGGTAAGTTTGGTATGGTGATTTTTTTTTTTTTTTTTTGCAACAAACATGAACAGAATTTGCTTAAAGATATTTGGAGAATGCAGAGACACGCAGGAATTGATGGAAGACTAATTTCTTTTCTCCATATTCTTTGTGTTCTATTTTGTTACAGAAAACAGGAATTTTCTGGTTTTTACTTTCAGATAACTGAGTAATTTGCTCATCTTATGAGCACCTTGTTTCAACTAATATTTGTTTGAACTGTGAGGCTGTTGTGCAACAGGATTATAAAAGTCTGAATGCCACTCTGATCATATATGAAGGGAAATATCTGAAAGAATTAGGATGCTTTTGTAGATGTCATGAAGCTAGACGTTTTGAAACCACAGTAAAACAGAAATGTAGTCAAGTTGGCAGTGCTGTTTTCCAATGTCTAACTCCGTAGTGCCCTGCTATCGGCTTAGAATAAGCCCTGTTATGGTGCCAGTGAGTGTGGTGGACATCCCGTGGCTATTTATTGCCAAGTGGAGAATAAAGAGTGGTCAGTCTCAAGTCACACTAATAGCTGCAGGCAGTTCTCTATGTTAAGCAGAGAAGCTGACCCTGTCTCAATAGAGACAATTATTTTATTTCCACATGATTGTAGCACAACTACAGGTTTCCTTTAGGAGTCTTGCAGTAATAAATCATAGCAATTTTTTAAACTGGAATAATAATGGTTGTATTGGTGCCAGTAATGGCTTTTGTCATCTTCTAGGTGAAACACAATTGAAGGAACAACTAAGCTTCCTGCATTTATGATCCCTCATGACTTCAGTGTCACTGTCCTCACAGACATGCAGGTTCTTTAAACTGAATACCATAAGACTGGTAAAGTGGTGTGAGTCTGCACTGCTCTGCCAGCAAGAGTTGTAGCTTGACAATTACAAGAGGCAGATATCTCAAGCTTTATTACAGATTTAATCTTCTAGTTGCTGCTCAAAGCTCCTATTGACTTAAATGGATGTTTTGCACTGGTGAGAGTATCTGAGCCTGGCTTAAGATAAATTTAGTGACTGATAGTGTGTTTAATTAAACCTAGAATCCACAATATTTATTTAAATATTTTTCCTGAAGATGCTTAATGCTTCTGTTTAAATCTTTGCTTAGAGAGGAGATGCATTTACAGGAGAGACATGTAATGCTATGACAATTACTGGAAGGAAGACAGCGTACTTTTTCCTTACCTCCTAGCAGTGCGTGATGTTGTTGGATATTAAAAATATCATCCCTCTTGGGCACACTGAAGGGTTCCTTGAAATACTTAAAAATTTGTTATCTAGGGCTTTCCAAGTTTGAATGATCACAGAAAGTTCAACCAGGGTGTCTTCTGAATGTAACTTTGTAGAAGGCTCCAACTTGCTTAAATGTCTCTAAATCTGTAAAACTCCATAGATAAAGACAATGGCTTAATAGAAATAGCACCTGGTCTATCAAAATAATTTGTTCCTTAACAAAAAACCAAAAACCAAACAACAAAGTCCCGCATATGTCTGAGAAGTCTTTTGGCTTCTTGGATTTCCCTGGGAGTAGTAGTGGGAAGGAAACTGCATCCTCTGAAACTCTGGTGTTTCTTTTAATTCTTTTTAAAATGTGGACTGGGAAGAAACTAGCTGCTGTAATTTGAAAGTAAAATAAAAAAAAGGCGTTCTGCTGTCACAGAATCTGCTTCTTTCCTACTGAAGTGACTAGTAAGATATTGCCTGCATTTCCATTCCTCATTTCTAGTGCGCTATAGTCATGCTCAGTACAAATGCCACGAAACTTCAAGATATTTGATGCTATTTTCAGAACTAAACATTGACCGCATACTTCAGCAGTTTTGCTTCATGGCTTTATAGGATTGGATCTGGGTCTCTAAATCGGAGGTTGCTGAATAGTTAACAAAATGAAAAGATTATCTGAGAAATAATCTAAGTGAGATTTTTATATACACTTATATTTCATGGTCTTCAGCTGGCAGAGACAAACTTATGTTTGGGTCTTTCACAATATCTGTTTTTAAATATGGGTACTTAAGTATAATTCAGAAGATGAAGTGTGAGCTATATAGTAAATTAATAGAGGGACTTCCATAGGATGAGAGAGAACACAGAAACTAGTCTGAAAATGGATGTGAATATATCCCTCCACTTGCTTTCTTAGCAGACACATATAATCTCTGGTGTGTTGAATGGAAGCTATGTAGCTGTGGTTAGTACAGAGCTGAATTCAAATAAATTCTGCTGAGAGTTTCAGCGTGTTAGCTGGGCTCAGTGTTATATTATAACTGTGGTTACACAGCTTTTGGTTGGCTTCAAATACAAGCCAAACTCGGCAGAAGACTAGATAGACACTGAAATATTTTTTGCTCCATGGGGAGTGAAATTTCTAAATAAATTTGAGGATCTGGGACTAGTTAAACAGATCAGCAAAAGCAAATACGTGGCCAGAGAGAGTTAGGTTTCTAAATATCTTTATGAATGTGGGATTTCCTATATGGAAAGCTAAATGCTTAGCAGCTTTCAAGAAAGCTATACAGGCACAGTGTCTGACAACTCAGCTGCGATGCAGTGTAATTGTCTTGTATGAGAGCTGACATGCCGGTTATGTAGGAGACAAAATTTATTGTAGTAAAATAGCTGCATATGAATGACATCCAACTCTGGGTTTCTGTGGAATGGAACACTCAGTGACTTAACAGATGGGAGAGATGAAAAGCCAATTTAGTACTCCAGTGAATATTGATATTAGTAGCGTTATTTTAGATCATTTACTTTATTGAAGTAGAAAGTGGCAAACCATTTAATGTGTTTGTATTACTCTAGCAGAGAAAGCATTATTAACTAATCTTCATCTCCACCTTTTAAATTATCCTTAAGTCAAATAGTTCAGTACTTCTATGCTTGTATCAATTCAATCTTATAATCAGTTTAAGATAAATAGAAAGTAAAAATGCTTTTATGAGACTTAGTTGTAATGACTGGAAGACCTTGAACTATGGCCAATTAAAATGGCACCAACTGAGGCCAGACAGTGTGAAATGGCTCTGGTAGGATTTGATTCAATTTGATTCAATTTCATTCAACTTAGTCCTACACAGATGAAAAGCAATGAAGTGCTAGGCTTACTTAGGGTGAAAAGTTACACAAGGGGAGGTTTAGATTGGATATCAGGAAAAATTTCTTTGCCAAAAGGGTGATCAAGCATTGGCCCAGGCTGCCCAGGGCACTGGTGGAGTCACCATCCCTAGAGGCATTTCCCAGCCGGGCAGACGTGGTGCTGAGGGATGTGGGTTGGGGTGGGTTGGGCCGATGGTTGGAATCCATGAGCTTAAAGGTCCCTTCCAACCTAGGGGATTCTATGAAAACATTACAGTTGAGAAATTCTCATGGACTGGAAGTTGCAACTGAAGCTTATGTTTGAGAAAGGAAAAAACAAACCTTAAACCATGCTATAGGAAGGACTCTGCCAAATACTAACGCATCTCATAGCTGCATAGGTGGTGCTGACTATCCTGAAGAGGACTTCAGATCCAATTTTTAAGCATCTTGTGCAGAGATTGAATGCCGTAGTAAAGCAGTGTACTGATCCACTCTCAAATTGGGTATACAGAAGAACATTTAAACATACTGCTCTACTTCATATGTACCAATGCTGCCGCATGAATCGGAAGGTCAGTGTTTTCATGAAATCACCCTCAGTTTTAACTGGCATGTAAGTGTAATTACAGTGACTGAAAAAAAACATTCTTGGTTTCTTTGTACTACCTGGCATGTGAGAAATGGCAGATAATTTGAAATGCTTCATTATTATTATTAATTTCAATCTTCATTTCAATAGATGTATTGACTGAATTTGACTATTCTAGTGGTATTATTCATTCTTCATATTAAACATTTAAGCTTTATAAACTACTAAGAAGCCAAAATGATTTTGTAGAGACTGACAGGTTTTTATAAGGTCTTGTCTGATACGTACTATTTTCTAGCTTTCACTTTCCCATGATTATGGAAAATGATTCAGTTCTTTCTAAGGCTGGTAGTGACGGTTTAATTCTGCCATGCTGCAATAGCTATAGTATGTGTAAGTTCCCTTACTTGCATGATAGGCAGTGTGTTATTCCAGCAAAGATGTAAATATGATACTTGAAATCTGGAAGATTAGTGCCATTTGGCAAATTAGTTATTAGCACAGTAGAATGGATCATGAAGTATAGTACAGATAAAGTTTCAAAAGATTACAAAATTCCTTCTCGTAGGATTTGGTAGACCATGTAAGTAGCTAGCAATTTCACTGTCAAGCCCAACACAGTGCCAAATAAAGAAGTATTTATTTAAAAATACATCAAAATCTTTGTGTTCTTGATCCAAAGGTTTTACTCATTCTCTTATTTTGCTCACACGAAAAAGGAAATTTTTCCTTTGGGCAGTGACAAAGTTTTGTGGCAATATTCTCTGAAGTTCTGAGCCTTGAAACTTCGAAGAAATGGTGGGTAAAACTTCCATTTCAAACTTCTGTCTCAAAGACTTTATAGTGATCATAACTGATGTCAATGGTGCACTAAAACTTTGTGGAATGAACATTACAACATGAAAGTAAAACATTTTTACAGAATAACCAAACTCAACCATTTCTGATGGTAAAACCAGCTTAAGGAACAACAGATGTTTTTTCACCTACCATAATTTCAATGTTTAATAATACCCCAGGAGGAACGAATTACATGTCTAAAGTTTTGTTATCTGCCATAGATGAAAAATGGCTTTGAAATTGTGCCAGGAAAATACAAAATTAGTTTGTATAACACAGATTCCATCGATAAGAACTACATGGGGCAGCTGTAGATTTGGACTTTATTTTATTCAACTTCAATTCTACTTTTTCAGCTGGGCGTGAATGTATACAGTACCACTTGGGAGGTCTGCTTTCACCTTTTATCTCTGAAGGGTTAGCTAGGTTTTTCTGAACTTAAAATGCAAACACAAAAAGTTTTCATAAAAAATACATTGCCATTTCAAATGCTGGCCAATTTTCTCTTGGATAGTATACTCTACATGTAAGACTGAATTATTGAACGCTTATTACCACATGAATAATATAAAAAATTGTTATCGAGAGGCAACTCAGTACTTTAAGTGGATAGTTTAAGTTGAAATAAATATATTTAAGAGTTTATTTCTTCTGAATTCATACTGGTATCAGTATGAAGCCTTTAAGCTTGTGGTCTTTAACTTCCAAATTGCCTTCAGTGACATAATCTAGGAGAAAAAGAAAATCTTAAGTTAAATGAATCTGCCCTTACCCAGTACTGTTTTTAAAAATAAATATTGAAGGTTGTAGTAGTACAAAAGTAATAGCTACAAATTAGGATGTTGTGTCATGTCATGTTCTGAAAACTAATAAGTTTCATAACAGTAATAAATTTCAGTCACAATGATATATTCCATTAATCATGGAGAATAGTCACCACTAGCACTTTAAATTTTAACATTAATTTCATGTAAAAATGTTATCAGTAACTTATGTTTCACAATGAACTTCTAAAAATGTGATCATCTATTTGACATTACCAGTGACAAGGGTGACAGAAATTGTATTTAATCTTTTCATCATGCTTGGGGTACTAGCTTGCTTCCAATTTTTTCCCTTTGGTATGTTGCCTATGACCACAGTTTTTAGGGGAAAACACATATTGGATCTGCATGATAGCAACTTTAGCTAACTGTAAGTAATTCAAGCTCTTCTGCAAGCTAGTTCAGAAAGGACCTTTTCTTTCCTACTAAGGTGTTCTGGCTGTTATTTGCCAATGCAATGAGTCATCAAGCTAAGATGCCATAGTATTATCTTAGTTTTGTTCTTTAGGTCAATTAGTTAACCTAACAAAGTTTTTTGATTAGAAGAATAATACTTTGGAGTTAGCTTTATTAAACTGTTTGCTTTGAGTAGAGAATTGCTGTGTGATAGACAAATACCACAACTCTAAATCTGATGGCAAGGGCCTTAAAAAAAGTCCCAAAAGAATTTGGACAGCTACAGTTCAGAAAAGGTCTGTACTTTATGGTCAGTTCACACCATCTGTTCTACCAGGCATCAAACTAGTTTTCCTGTGGGTGTGTTAGTATGTCTGACTTGCTGCAGTCCTTTCTGTGGAGCCACTGTCAGTCTGACTTTATTTGTACTTTTATTTTTCAGAAGCACACTAGTAAACAGGGACTTTATTTGTACTTTAATTTTTCAGAAGCACACTAGTAAACAGGAGGGTGTTAAGTGACTTTTCTTCAGGACAGGCTACTGTAGTACATAAACTCACTGGAAATCCATTGCTGAAACCTTTTTTTAAAAGAGGTTTTGTGTGAAGGCAGTGATATCAGACAATAGCAAGCCTCTGCTAATAAAATGTTATGTAGATTTGGGAGAAAGTTGGACTTGTTAAAACTCTTCAGTTAAATGCAGTTGAATTTTAGTTGGTAAACCTGTTGATGTATTGATATTTGAATAAGGGTAACTTTAATTCATTTGAACTACAATACCTTTCAGAAATGGAAACTACCATGTGACTTATTGCACATTTGCTGAATGAGACAAATGCAGAGATTGTTGAAGAATACTGAATCTGATTTAACTAAAGTTATGGATATCTTACTAATAAAAGATGTTCCATTGCATCAGACCATTCTCTGCCTTTGCCTGATTTTTGTATTTCTAAACCATTCCAAAGGTGTTTACCATATGCTTGAATACTGTTCTCTAGTGATAAGTAACCATTGGAAGTAATTAGTGTTTCACTACCCTTGTTAGAAATCTTTTCTTAACATTAGAGAATTTCTAGCTGCAGTGGCAACAAGAAGTAACTGCAGGTCCAGTACTAACCTCTATCTGCCAGGCAGAGAAGCAATTCTGCTCTTCTTTCCTGAAATAACCCCTTCTTTCTTTATCTTTTTTTGTGACCTTTTTATGTAGTTAAGTTTGTCTCCCCTTAACTTTTTTTAACCTTAGACTACACTCCAACTCTTTGAGTCTTCCCTAAGTAATATTTTAATGCCTCTGCTGATTCTCCCTGCCTGCTTTGGGAGTGGTTCTCATTTTTCTGAGTTTGATTGGACTATATTCAGGCTTGGGTGTCCAGCAACATCCTAGTTCCTTGGTTGTTTTCTGAAGTGTATTATCTCAGGGTTTGTAATCCACCATTCCCCCTAACTATTGTTCCCTTACTTTGCCTAAATTCCTGATTTATGGTCTGCAGGAATCTGTACTCACTGCTTCTCAATAGCTGTTATACTTTTTGCAGGCTATATGATTAATTTTGAATTTTAATACTTTTCTCCAGTGTTCTTTTACTTAATCCCAGATGTTGCCAGCTCATGCTTATGAAGTATATTTGGTTACATATTTGGTTGAATGAAAAATATAGATAACTACTACATTGAGTAACATTGAAATTATCTGTTCTAAAAAAATTCTAAAAGTTCTAAAAAAATAGAAATACATTACTATGTTAGGGGAGCAATATGTAGCTAGGTAAGTTCCAGAGACTGTAGGCTTAATTGTACAACGTCAAAATACTTAAGCTAGGAGAAGAATCCATAGGAATTACTATCTAAGGGAAGTTTCTTGAGCATATTTTGTGCCTTACTAGTTTACAGTCTGCCTAGACTGAATCTTAATAGATTCTCCCCTGCTTTCATACAATTTCTTTATCTCTAAAAATATTCTCTCTATAAATGAAATTGTATTGCAAGAAAGCTAACTTCTTTTATAATTTACAGTTTTATGTATTTGAAGGTCTATTCCACATCGTCTTACTAAAGGATGTCGAGTCGATGTTCCCAAGTAGTATGTAATTTAGCTACAATCCATGAAAGTTGACTTGTCACTGTAAAATGTGGTAGTGGGAGAGCAGAGAGATGGCTTTGAGTTTAACAGGCTCGGTTCCCTGAAGTCTTTTCCTGCTAACAGAATTTGTAGAGATCTAGAAAAAACACTCAAGTGTTGATAGTTAGTGATGCAACTGGTAACCTAGTCCACATTTCTGTGAAGTATCTGTAACTTATTCTGCATGGAAAAAACCCTTAAAAAAAATATAAATGTTTTGAAGCCTTAAATTCTCCCAGATGGATTTTTACTGTAATATTCTAATTGTCTAAAACAGTGGGCAAGTATAAACATAATCCTATCAGTTCTGAGCTCTTGGGATTTTGATGAGCCTGTATTGAGTAGGAGAGAATTGATAACTGTGTCAATGAAAAATGGAGAAGTTAAGATCAGCTGAGAAAAAATTTAATGTAGTCCTTACTCTCTTGAGCAGAGACCGTAAGTGACAGCTATGTAGGTACACCTTCAGTTGTTTATTTAAAAAAACCAACCAAATAAAACCCATGAATCTGTGAATCTTGTTTTATTTCATTCTGTCAATCAGTAGAAATCCTAAAGAGAGCAATAAAGGGGAAGATAACTCAAGAATGAGTTATTCTATTTTAATGGAATTGTTTTAGTTACAGTGGCAAGATGGTAATACAAATGAAAGGAATGTTAGTACTTTCCAGATATCTTTATTTCATGTATTAGAACACTTCAAAGGGAGCTTATGGAGGATGATATTGCTGCATGCAGTAGCAATACATCTAGTGTTGCCCTGTATATCAAAACTAAGTAATTTTCAGGGTGAACAAGAGAGGGAAGACTTGACTAACAGCTGTAAACATTAAATACATGAAAGAATAGTTACTACAGAAAAGGTGGCTAGCTAGTTTTGCTATTGAGCAAGAACAGAAGTGCATATGTATGTATATATAGAGTCTCCATATCCCAAAGCAAGCCTTAAACTAAAAAGGTGAGGAAGTTAAGAAAAGGGGAGGTGCTGGAAGACTAAGGAAATTGTTGCAGCAAGATGGCATGTATCAGGGGGAAAGGAAGCTATTGGCAAGGGATCAAAGTTTCTCAGAAACTGTTAGCCCTAAACTGTCAAGAAGCCACAGAAGAAATAGTGAGTGTGAATAGCTTCAGGGTTTAATATTTTGGGGTGCTTTTGTCTCTATTGACTCTGTAAATTTATTATCTTGGAATATATTAAAAATCAAACTATGCTATCTTGGAGCTACTTTTGGATGTAGGCTTTACTCTGTTTCTGGTGTAGGAAAAGTCAGAGTTGGGAAAGCAGACTGGAGCGTATGTGCACATCCGTTATAAAATAATATATTTAAGCTGTGCATGCCTTAATAGAAATCTGTTCTTTGTTAACATCTTACATTGAAAAACACTGTCCTTTTTTTTTCTTTTCATCCCCATGGAACATAAGTTTCCTATAGCTGACTTGGAGTAGCAGCTTATGAACACAAAGCTGGAAAAGAGAAGGTTATCAAAATCAGACTCCCTATTATAGTAAAAGATAGGGCAATATGAATCTTTACATTAGGTAATGACTATCGCTTCACAACTAAGAAAAAGAAAAAAGTTTGTCTATTAGAATGAGAAGTAGTTTGATGGGTCCCAATAAAATGTTAGAGGGGAAAAAACCACGCTGACTTCTGAATCAGCACTGAGTGTTCTGTAGGTGTAATATGGTAGTTAATAGAAACTTCATTTTTCTGTTCAGTGAAATCTAGGATGCTACCAAAGAAAAAATAAATCAGAACTCTACTTTAGACCTTCTTTCTTGTTTTAGCTGATAACTTAGTGTCTCAAAATTGAGTCTTGATTGTTTTAATCAAGGTTACTCTTTTGATTTGTACAGGAAATTGCTTTTGGTCCTGGTATTAAACTGTCACTGATGTGCTACTTTAGCACTCCATAAAGGAAGTAAACATTTGTCTTGAAATAACTAGTGAGAGTTTGTGAGTGCCAGCTGGCTTTTCTGGGAGTTCCTCAGAAAGGAAAGGGAGCTTGAAAGAAACAAGATGATTGTTTTGTGGGTTTTGTGGTTTGTTTGGGTTTTTTTTCCCCCCGCTTAACAAAGATGTACCAGTAACATGTTCCTCAGTAATTAGAGGAATGTAATGATCTGAGAACTTCACTACTTCCCCTTATCACTGAAGCTGACAAGAATGCTAGGTATCTTAAAGTTATTTCCTGTTTATGGAAGAAAGTGTATTGACCAGTTATGTTTAAATGTAAATACTGGAACAAAAAGAAAACTTAACAATAACACACAGAGAAAATAGGGAATTCACAAGATGCTCAACTCTGCCTGATTGTTTTGGATTATTGACCAAAATATGTTACCAAATGAATTATTTCATCAGTTGGTGTTAAGTGGATAGCAGGGGGGTTTGGAGGAGCTATATATACCTCATGCCACCTAGAGTTTCTGAATTTTATGACCTGTGTTCAATTCTGGTAATAAGCTAAAAGCAATTTGTTTCCCCACCCCCTGCGTGCAGTCATGTTCCACAGTGAAAATGAGGGAACGGGTACTCCACCACAAACACGATGAAGCTGTTATGTCACAAAAAGCAGATAAGAGCACTAATGCAGTTAATAGATACATCATGAACGATGAGCTAAATTCATGCATTAGCCTGCCTTTTAAAACTCACCAGGGTACGTGTTGTCAAAGAAGGTTTTTCAGTTTCTCCAGTAAAATGTGCATGGAAGTGGGACTGAGATGCAACCCCCCCAGTCAAACTAGAGTCATTAGGGACAATGTAGGGGAAACCAAAGCACATATTTCTTGGTGTCTGTCACAGTAGGATTAAAGAGGTGCGATCATTCCATAGCAGTAAGACTTGGGGTATAGGGACCTTGATTTATTGGAATTCTTTTTAGGAAATTGAGATACAGTTATGTTTGAACTGTAGTAGAGAAAGGGGAGGAGCAGGTGGTGACTGCTGCTCCTTGTGACTAGTAACAGGTGTGAAATGTTAGACAAAGATATGACTGCAGCACCTACGTAGCCATTGCTTCTAGTTCAGGACCAGTTTTACAAAGCTAGTCATGGTCTGGGAAGCGGACCAGTTGGTGAGGCATCTGTCAGATGTGATGTGAAATAAGAGTCTGTCCCTCAGGAAGCTGCACAGGCTTAGTCAGAAAACAAAATAGTTTGAGCCAAGTGATGAGTGGACGCATATCTGTGGAGGGATTGTGCCAGTTAACAATCAACTTTGCATGCAGTAGGCTGTATGGATGTATTTTGCTACCAGAAAGTTAGGCTCTGCTGGATAAGAGTCAAATTGAATTTCTTGCTACAAAGTAGAGACTGCCAGACACATACACAAAAATGAGATTTCATTTTGAAGCAGGTTGTCAGGCATCTGAATTTGGTACAGACACAAAAAAATGCATTCACAGTAAGCAGAACGTACCAACACCTTTAATTGTCATATTTTGGACCACAATTGCCACCTGTTGTATTTCCCCACTGTTAGTTCCAGCATCTCTGATGTGGAACCAAAGGAATTTTAGGCCCAGCGTTTGTGGACTTATTTCATTACATCAGAGGTACATTATTCAGATGGAATACTTACAGACCAGAGAGATGCTAATTTATAATGTTGTTAGTAGGAGTTGGATGACTATTCCACAAGCTTGAAGCAATAGCTCTTGCTGTCACTTTCCTCTACAATCTTTTGGGGTAAGTTCTCTTATGCAAATCGCTGCATAAAACTTTTTGATGGAAACATCTCTGACTCATTTAGCTGTTACTAGACATTAAAAATAAATAAAAACAAAAAACTGAAACAAGCTATTTTCCCTAGTAATTAATTAGAATCTATTTAAATCTTAAAATATTGGAAGTTTATTAAGATTGGTTCAGGTCCTGCAATGTGGCATGGTAGTATTGACTTTACAAGCATTTTCCAGTCTACAGTAATCCAACTGGTTGTAATTCTAAGATGAAATGTCACTGTATTAGAACCTTAAAAATATAATGGACTCCTAAAGATATACTTCAGAGTTCAAGTAGATGTAATTCCATATGCAGAGTATCTTTCTCTCCATAAATAACACTAGTGATCCTACTAAATATTTACATTGCATAAAATACATCATAACTTGGTCCTACATTTGATAAGCACACAGAGTATATTTTTCAGTGCGGGAAAGGCAAATATTTTTAAGGAACACCAAGCACAATTTTATCTTAAGAATATTCTCTGATACTTTCATTAACAAATGGTCACTTATTTCTTTTCAGTATCACAAGAACAATTAGGCATTAACAAGAAAACATGAGAATAGTGTTGGGTTGGGGTTGTTTGTTAGGGGTGTTTTTTCTAAAATGAGAATTCTGGATTACCTTTTAAGTGTATGATGCTTAGAATTCCAGATAGTTATTTTGATTTGGTATGATGTGTAGAAGTGGTTTAAGGCTAAGATGTATGCCAGGTAACTAAGGATGGGAAATATTTCTTCTTTCGAATAATAAAACTGAATGCAATGCAAACATGCTTCCTATTTAAATGTACTTCATGATGACTGGTTTTGAATTAGCTGTTTTAGAGGGTAAAGTGTAATACCTTAGTGGTTTAATAACTGGCTTCGATAGGAAAGTCAAAATATTCTGACAAGTTTGTCTTTTCTATAGCAAATGCGTGAACCTTATTCACCCTGTTAATGTATATTTTCCTGACTCGTTCGTGGTGATGTTTCTGGAATGTTTCCCAGTCTTTTTTTTTCCTGATACGTCTATGGGTTGTCAGTAACAAATGTTTTAGATTTCATGGCTGCATTTAAGTCTCATCAGAAATACAGGTCACACTTTGATTATGCCAAACATTTGTTTATGGCTACAAAAAAAATCACACCTAAAACAGGAGAGAAAAAGTCAAGTCAGGATGTCCATAGAGACAGAATGACAGAAGTAATTTTTTGGCAGCCAGTTGTTGACCAAATTCTGGAATATAACAGTGAATTAGCAGGTCCAATTTCTGGTGGCCAAAATGAATATGAAAGGGTCTTGTGTACAGGCAGAGAAGCAGGACTCTTTTAACTCTGATTAGTAGCTTTGCTTTAAGAGTCAAAACCAGAATGGGTGTTTCCCGGTTGCTTTAATGGCACTAATATTGTCTCTTAGGAAGGTGACAGGTTGCCACAAAGTGTTTTGAGAACATAAAGTACTTTCTGTCAAAGTACATATGCTTATAGCTTGCTGAACTAAAAGAGCCTTTCCTCCCAGGCTTTTCGAGACCTGTAAGTCTTCCTTCTGCTTGCGCAATGCTAATCATAGTTTTGTAGGGAGTTGTTAAAATGGCTTCCAGAAACTTTGCTGTAATTTGAACTACTGAGATAATTAAGGTCAAACAATAGAATAAAGAATCACAGGCACTTTTAATGCTCTCGTTGATTAAATTAACTTGACTCTAAATGAATTAGATAAAAGAAGAAACCAAACCAACAAAGAAAACAAAACAAACCCCAACCACCTTTGGTATTATTTTTTCTTCCCTGATGGAAATCAGACTTTTTTTCAGGTAGCAGTGAATGCTCAGAGCATTTAATGTATTCCTGATAGCTGTGTGTGGTAAGGTTCCTGATGGTCTAGCAGGTACTTCTGGTAGAATACTTAGCTGTGTTATGACTTCAGCTTTTTCTGCTACAACTTGCACTTCATAGACTATGCTTGAGAGTAGTACAATGTGAACTTTTACAGCTGCTCTGAAGGGCTGCCCAAATCCAACAGTTTGATTGAATACCTAATAAGTGAAGAAAGATGGTGGGGGGGAGGCACAGTCCAATTTTTATGTTTATGTCCATAGCCCTGTGGCTGAGCAGGAGGCCTGCTAATGCCATCCATCTGCAACAACAGTGAAGCTTCCCACATGACATCCTAGTCTCCAAATTGGAGAGTCACTGGTTCGATGAATGGACCACTCGGTGGATAAGGAACTGGCTGGATGGCCGCACTCAAAGGGTTGTGGTTAATGGGTCAATGTCCGCGTGGCAGCCAGTGAAGAGTGGTGTCCCGCAAGGGTCAGTACTGGGACCAGTCCTATTTAACATCTTTGTTGGAGACATGGACAGTGGGATCGAGTGCACCCTCAGCAAGTTTGCCGATGACACCAAGCTCGGTGGCGCGGTTGACACACTGGAGGGAAGGGACGCCATCCAGAGCGACCTGGACAGG
>VZSF01000357.1:23347-41789 GCA_013398295.1 Chionis minor
AGCAGCCTTTCAGTATCTGAAGGGAGCCTACAGGAGAGCTGGAGAGGGACTCTTTGTCAGGAAGTCTAGTGATAGGACAAGGGGTAATGGTTTTAAATTGGAAGAGGGGAGACTTAGATTAGATATTAGGAAGAAGTTCTTTACTGTGAGGGTGGTGAGGCACTGGAACAGGTTGCCCAGGGAAGTTGTGGAGGCCCCATCCCTGGAAGTGTTTAAGGCCAGGCTGGATGGGGCTTTGAGCAACCTGCTCTAGTGAGAGGTGTCCCTGCCCATGGCAGGGGGGTTGGAACTTGATGATCTTGAAGGTCCCTTCCAACTCTAATCATTCTATGATTCTATGATTCCGAGGGAAATCGGAAGCTCTCCTTTGAGTGTAATTTAAAGCGGTTTAGTTGTTGAGTTGTACCATGAACAATATGTGGATGAAGCTGGCATACTAATATGAAGTATTTTATTTTTTGTTAATGTGAAGTATTTGTTCTGAAATTACCTGGGTTTTGGATTATACTGCGCTTACCGACGTCTGACAGTGGAAGGGAATAGAACTTGGGGACCTTAAAGAGCTGTGGAAGAACTTGCCACTTCACCGATAAGTCTATGAATATTTCAGAATCTTTCTAGAGGAACATTTGAGAAGTGGTTTTAATAAACAGTGGTGAAGGTTGTAGGGGAGGCGCTTAGGAAAAGTTACAGCATGTGACACTCTCACTGAGAAATGCAGTCATGTCTTAACTTTATTACACAACATGTTATATGTAAGCCCAGCGGTTTTTTAAGTTTATGTAAAACATAAGCATGCGATTGGAAAATAGGTTCATTGCTGTGTGACTGGGACATCTTTCTGTCCTTCTAGCAGGGTAAACAGATAAGCAATTTCTGGTGTATCTTTTACATTACACTTTGGAATCTGACTCACAGGGGTATTATTTAAGATCCCCCAGTTCCAATGTCTATCACATGGCAGCAGACTGGAAACTATGACAGTGAGCCGTTATGATAGGTCTTTCAGGTGTATTAATCATTAATTAATAGCTTGTTAAATACAGGTGGATAAAATCCATGCTTGATATATCCTTTTATGCTAGCTAGCTACCTAAACCCTTCTGACTTCTTCCTTGGAATTCAACTTTAATAATCTTACTGTCTCTATTTTCAGTTAAATTCATGGTGGTAAGGCCAGTTGTAAATAAAGTAAAGCTCCATCTCCAGAGGGTTCATTGCACGTATTCTGAGTATCAGGATAATGTCTTGAAGTATGTATTTAAGCAGGTGTGTCTTTAATTTGACAGGAGAATAAATGGACTACTAATAATCACTAGAAAAGCTGCTTTTTTTTACCTTGACACTTCTAACACCTACTCTGCCAAGTTTCATGATATTAAATGAATGTCTTCAGAGTAGCTAGTTCCTTCTCCTGGTAAGTTTTTCTCATAAGAATAAAGAAATATATCTGAAGACATCAGAGTCTAGGATGAAAGATATGGGTGAATAACTAACGTGTAGCATGTATCTAATCTATTTCAAATTGAGTGTTTTGAAAGAAAACACTTTACCATAACACTTTTTTTTCTGCTGAGAGCAGTTACCTCATGGCAATATTTAGCCAGTACCAATGTTCTGTTTCAGAATGTCATTATCATGGTTTGGTTTCAGTGGAGTTGTTACTACAGAAGGTAGGGCTTTTATTAATAAATTCAGTTAATCTTACCCTGGACCAGGATATAGTGCCTTAAGTTGAGCCTTTAAGTCTTTTCTGTTATTCAGCTGTAAGAGCAGTGTCATTCTGAAGGTCTTTCCTTATATGATAGATTTTTGTTTCAATGGTAGTTACCACAGAGAACAAATGTGCAAAACTCCGGCTGTGTTGCTTCTTGAATTTCTCATTCTGTATGCTATTATTCCACTTCTTCACTCTGAGCTATATCTGAGTGTTTTGTAAGTCTCTAACCTACTGGTGTACTACCCAGGTAAGAAGTGAAAAGGCAGTTGACTGTTGTGCAGTTTTGATCAGGGTGGATTATTTTGGTTTAAACAGCATTTACATGCTAAAGCAATTCAGCATCAGGGGTTTTTTTGTATACCATTTGTCCCTTGAACATGAAATCATGTAAGGCTGTATAAAAGTGCTCTGTGTTTCTCTATAACATGTGTTGCTCTTCAAGAAGAAGCTGGAATGATGTGAGAAGACATCAGTCAAACAGCTTGTGCTTGTGGAGCTGTGACATTTTTCTGACTGCAGGCTAAAGCTTTATAGATGGGATGCACACAGTAGCACAAATCATAATCTTTATTTGTGATAGGAAGAAGATGAGTTGCATACATCTGGAAAGTACTTTGCCTGTGTATTTTAGCATATTAAGCTGTTACAGCTAACTTCTAGAAGCTTCCTGTTCTAAAAATGGATTTGTAAAATCTGAATTCATGACACACAGACTAAGCACTTTGGGTCTGAATCGTGTTAGTATTTGTGCAGATGTAGAGGGAGCTGCAAAGGCATAGTGATTCCAAAGCTCCGAGAGACAGATGGGCATGTGTGTGCATACGTGCACTATGAGCAATAGCTGCATAATGTGTCATAATAACTGAAATTTTATAACAGTACCTTAGTGGGTGATGAATAACTTGTAATTTCTAAATTCAGAACGGAGAGTCATATATAGTGAACTGAGACTCAAAAAGGTTTGTGGCAGGAAGACTAAAGAGTTAGCAAATGTAGTAAGAGAAGAGAAACATGGTGTTGGCAGCATATCAAATACTACACTTGTTCCTGGATTTTATGCTGTCAAAATGCTAGACAGGGAACAAACTTGAGCTGGGAGGGACCTCTGTGGTGAAAATAGCTGTTGGTCTCAGGATTTGAAAGGTACTTCAAACACTTTTTTTTTTTTCTTTAGTTCTGTGAGCATTGTTGGTAGCCTGTGATGGATCACTAAATATTTGTGGGGAGGGGTGGGTGGTGGTTGTTTACTAGTGTTAGTATCTTGTCATTCCTTGCCTTTAAAAGCCAACTACGGTGGGTTTTTAATCTATTTAGGTTCCTGAATGTTTTGGGTCTTATTTGAAGCAAAAAAAATTTAAATTTCTTATATTTTATTATTGTGGTGAGCACTGACCACAAACAGTCTATACGGAGCATAATAAAATAGATCAAATATCACTGTCAGGGCAGCGAGTGCATAAATTCAGAAACAATTTGATATATCTGCTTCTTCCCCCACCCCATCATATTGGGTAGAAATGACTTGGTGAAGAGTGTGAAAAGATCTAGTTAGGGTATTGATTTCTGTTCTCATAGGTGATGTGGTGGTTTGGGTTTTTTTTTAAATTTTACAATGACTCCAAGGGCTTTTACAGTGGATAAAGACAACAATAAATATTTAAAAAGTAGTTTGGCAGCAGGTAGTGAAAATGACATTAGACTTTTTCCATCCATGGAGGCTTCAAGAGCTAAACTTGATGGGTACTTAAATAACTATGCAGACTCACACTGGTTAGTGTATTAAATGGACTGATAGCTTGCTCTGCAATTCAGTAGACATCATAAGTGGTTTTTATCCAGTTTTGGAAAGCACTTTAAAATGAATAATGGTTAAAGTTTTGTTCCTTTTATGTGTAAAAAATAATGTGCACGGGGATGAATTAATCAGTTTGAGCCTAGAATTTTCAAAGTCAACATATTTAAAAAGTAAGTAATTTAGATGCAGCTTTTAATGAGCTTTTAATCTATTGCTCAAGGAATGCTTTTGGTATTCATTATCTGAATAGCAATTTGTAGTAACGCATTTAATTTGACAGATGAACAGTGAACCAGTAAAAAAAATATGATAAACTTTAACAAAGTAAAATATGACTTCAATAGTTAAAAAAACAAAATAAAACTTACCATCAAAAAAACCCCCCTACAAAGCCCCCAAAACTCCCACAACTTTTAAAAACTAATTTTTTTTGCTTCTTAAAAGTATTTGCGTTCTGGATAAAGGCAACTTTGTGGATGTAAGAGTTATTAATATTAATAATTTGAAAGATGTTTAATGAAAATATATCTCCAAGAGCGGAAAGAAAAGCCAGGTAGTCAATTACAAGCAAAATGTTTGTATTAAGTGGATCAGAATACTTAAGAGAGATTTTTTTTGTCCATAATTCCATGGAATGGGTCAGAAGGCCTACTACAAAATCTGCATATTTCTGTATCTCTATGCACAAATAAAACTCAAAGTATACAGCTTAACGTATTTGATCACAGTTAAATTCTTCATAGACTACATTTGATAACTATGCTACTCTCTAAAAACATTCTTTTTGATTTCTTGGAGTACTTTTATTATTGTCGGGGTGCTTGAGGTTTTAAAGACTTTTAATATATATTAACTTTCAACAAGAACAAGTCTTTTCCTTGATTATAACACCAGTAACTTTAGGGTTAAAAAAAAGTCCCTACAGTTCTAATGCATATTAATCTGGAGGAGTTATTTCAAAAGTTTATTTTACACAATTAAAGTTCTTTTGTAGAGAGCTTTTTGAGGTGGGGCTAAACAAACATTAATAAGATGGCTGAACAGTGTTTCCAAACATTGATTATAAATTTAGTCTCCATATGGTTGCCCAGATTTGAGGGGAAGATTCATCCAGTTCCTTCTTTCTTTTGGAGATGATGATTAGAATAGTAAAAAGAAAACTCTGAATCTATGTAGTACATCCTGAGCTTAGACGTGATGTCTCTTGTGCTTGCTGGCTAGATGATTTTTCTTGAATATTTATATACATTCTGAATATACTGCTTAATTTTCATTGATCTTCCTGAGTTTTCTCCAAAGGCTAACAAGGCCTGGTAGAGTATCAGAATAATATAGGTGGCAAGGAGTCCATTGATGTCATCTCACCCAAACCCTGTGCAGAGAGGGCAAATTAAACAAAAGTATCCAGGTTACTATGGGGCAGTGTAACACCGTGGGCCACTGGAAGAATTCCCACATTCCTGTTCAGGTGCAAGGAGATTTCAGGAAAGATCATCAGGGAGAAAGCTGTGGAGTGTATGAATGCTGTGCATTGATGACTGGTGGTTCGTGTTCTGCAACTTATTGCTGGTTAAAGTCTTCTATAAACATTCAGGGGTCAGCTATTAATTTTTCTTGGTTATCTTGCAACTAACTCTTGTGTATGAAGTACTTCATACGCTTTGAGCAAAACTTGGAAGATGCACGTGTTTTCAGTACATGAAGAAATTCACCAGGTCCTTGTGCTTGTTTATTACAGTGGGAGGAAAGGTTGTAACAATTCCTTTCACCACCAAAGTGAACTCAGTGTGCTGCTGTAGGGGTTTTCTGGTATTCAGTGGAAGCAGACATATCATAGGCATGCACTTAGGTTTTCATACAAAATGTTTTGCAGTGCAAACAAGCAGAAGTGAAAAAATATTTGGACTCTTTCTTGATGAGAGAGATGTGTCTTGTCATGGCTCACTTTCATTGTTTTGCCTTTCTTATTATGGCAATGTGGTCTTACTAGATTTGCTGATGTCACGTGTCTGATACTTGTCGTAGTTTTCTGTAGGCTTCCGTTCAACTCTGGTCAGTCATGTTACTGTGCGTATACAGATTTTTTGCTCTTGCCCTCAGATGGGGAATCATAGCTCTTTTCGGTATCAGTGTAAAAGATTGGGTGTTTTTCTGTGACTGTGCTCTTGTAAAACTTACCAGTTCAAGCACATGAATAGTAATTTGATTTTTCCTTAGGGGAGTATTTTGGAAGTTCTGTTGAGCTGTAAGCCTTTCAAAACCTTAGTGTTTGTACCAGTTTGAAAACTGAAAAATTTGCTTGTTCTTTAATCTCCCACTTGTAACTGGTTGTGATGCAAGGAAAGTATTCTTACCCTTGTAACTTCTTTGTCATTTTCTATTTGCCCTTAATATTTCCTGCTAATTATGGTTATCTTATGCATGGAAAAACAATGCTGTATGTACAATGCTTCAGGTTTAAATACATGTTTAACTTTTTATAAAAGGATGTACGTGAAAGAGAACAGCACTTTGCCATGAAAAAGGCAAAAACCAAAGTATTTCTTCTGGCATAAAAAAAAGCATCTGTACTGTGTGATACCTGTCTTAACAGTCTTACAATTGCTACAGCTTCAACTGCAGTAACTTTTCCTGTTTTGTATTGCTAGCAGAAGGGCTCTGTAATGGTAAACAGTTACTCTATAACAATGCCTAAATTTGGATAAATGGGATTGAACATATGAGTAAGTTTGAATATACTGGCAAAGTCAACTATGAAGCAACTGTTTCTGAAGATCTGGACAAGCATATAATAAAGAAATAGTTTTTTAAAAAGTAGTCTTTTATTTTACCCATATGTAACTTGGTAAGATATCAGAATCATGGTGTTGACTTATGCCCAGGTCTGAGTGACCTTAAAATTACTGAATAATCTGTAGTTTATTTCATGGTTTTGTTTATGTTGACAAATGGTCCATACAGTCAGAGGATAATGAACTGCCTGGTATTTAGTTTTGAAGCAGCATAGAATAAGGCACCTTCAGAGGTGAAAGTTCCAACTCTTGTAATTGCATTGAATTCAGTCTTGCTCATGTCTTGGAGCTTATCAGCACCTCAAGGTGGCTCTCGTGAAGCTGTTGAAAAGGCAGTACAAATTGGTTCAGAGCTGCAACCCTTATTGATGTTGAATATTTATCGTGGCCCTTTGTACTGTGAGTCATTATTTTCAGTAACTTCATCTAGATCGCAGTTGGCAAAATGTAAAAATGAGCCAGATGTTACACCACTTAAAGCCTGTTCTGGGGGTCAGATTTAAAAAAAAAAAAAAACAAAACACAAAACAAAACCAAAAAACCCCAAAACAAAAATGTAAGCTTTCCCTTACTTCTACCTGTTTTTCTATATGTAACTTTGGTACAGCAGTATTTTGCTCTGAGACATTTAATATTTTCTAAGGAAGAGCATGAAGTAGAGCAGGGTATTGTAGCTGTCGTACATCTCTGCAAAATGGTCCTAACAGTATGATTTTCATTTGAGTTTTCAGAAGCTGTTTCATTTGAGTTTTGCCACTCAGTCAAGTCTTCAATAACTATTTTTTTCATAAAATCAGTCAAGTCCCAGACACTATAGCATGAAACAATGCCTTGGCAACAGCCCAGAATTAAGGGCCAGCTTATTTTAATCGGGCGCTAATAAATGTCGACTAGGGAAGACTGCAAGTCAACCCCTGACTACCTGAGTTGAATCTTTTACTTTATAATGGCTTTAAATACACAGCTTATGAAGTAGGTAATAGCAGTGATAGTGCTGGTTGACTTAGTTACAGGAGACAGATAAGTAATTGGTGAGTGAGCATGCAGAGATGCAGTAGGGTTGTTGGGAGCGTCCTTCTGAAACTGCAATAAAGCAAGTGTATCTTAGAACATCAGTGAGGGTAAAGGTGAAAACACAGCGAGGGGAAACTTCTGTGTAACTTCCCTGAATGTTGTCTCAAAAGATACAGGCACATTTCCTCTTGTGTCTATGTGGACATGGTAAATTGGACACTACAAAAATGTGATGGTATTAAAATATGATGGTGGATGCTAGGCTATACAGAAAAGTTTTTGAACTTACCAGATCAAGCTTGCTTGACTGAAAGCATGCTTAAGAGAAAGCCGTAGCCATAATAGTGACCAGATTGTATAGGAATTTGCATGTGTCTAGCCTAAAGCATAATTTTGAAATTAGTACATATTTTGCACATATTTTAGGAGTTGATGCTAGCTGAAAACTGGGAGAGTGACATGGAGTTACTGGGAGAGTAAGTAAAGATAATGTTGAGTTTTAATAATGGAAGTCAATAACATAACACTCAAAAGTAACAGCCAGAGTTCCCGGCCTTTTATGCTTGGGTAGTAATGATTTATGTTCTAACCAATAGTCTTAAGGTGTAAATAACCAGTAATGTCAATCGTAATCACGGTCAAGATAAATATTGCAGCTGGCTACGTTGTTCAGAGTTTTTATAAAAACACCCTACCCTCTTCTATTCCATGAATTAGCCTTTCCCCCCTGCATGTTGATTCTGCCTAATTATACTGAAAAGATTTCAAATCCAAAATGTTGGGTCAAAAAAAAAAAAAAAAAAAAATCTGTTGTTTGTGTGAAGTTGAAGTGAAGAGTTCAGATTTCCAGCTGAAACGTAAAAGCCTTTGTCTGGCAACTTGCAAAATCTGTTTCCTGACTGTTTTGGCTTCCAAAAATACTCCTTTAATACTTAGCTTGTCATAAAATTTCACACTAGCTAGAGAAAATCGCACTTGATGGTCTGGGCTTGAACCTAGTCAAGATTGTATAATTACAAAAGACAAATTCTGTCCTGATTCCTGAAATCACTACTTACACTTTGGCACAAGGAAGCAGTTGTATCACAATAAAATGGTGGAGAAGTCTTAATTGTAAATTCAAGCTGATAAAGACTGAGCAGGAATTCACAATTCCTACGGCAACTGTTTTCTACCCCCTTAGTTCATCTTCTCTATTAACAGAATAACCCTATTGCTTCCTCTTTGTGGTCATATATTTTTTGATTTTCTACCCAGAGGGAAAGCTAACTTGCTATATTGTTCCTTCAAATATTCAACTGGTTAATCCTTGTTTAGTCACTTGTCTTGATTATAGTTTCCTGCTCAATCTACTTCAGATAGTTAAATACCAAAAGCAAGTGGACCAGCTGGTATTTTGTACTTGCCACCTGGTGCAGAATAAAGGCAAAGCTGTTATGGCACAAACAACCCTCATCCCAGGGCTGTGCAGTATCCTGGTTTGGCTGTTTATCAGTGGTGAGCTATGTTGCCTACACCACAAAACAGTTGTGCATAATAGTATGGGAGGCGTGTGCAATGAATCCTGTGAAGTGTAACCAAAATTCCTATTGGCCAAAATAAAATGGAGAAGAATAATTAAAAACAATGACAATGCATATGGAAATGACTGGTAAAGTTGTGAATATTTGTTTATTTGACACTGATTATAGGGGAATAAGGCTATTGCTAGATATTCAGCAGTTATAATCATATTGGAACTTAAAACTCAATACTTGATTGACCAGCACAAGATAAGCAGATAGATGTCTTTGATTTTATTTTTTTTAGGATAAAAATCATTTAATGCTTAAATAATTCCATAATATCAAGGTTGCCCTCAGTCCAGATTTCCTATCTCATTTTCAGAGCACTAAACAATCTTTTGATGAACCCAGAAAATCTCCAGGAAATTACCTGGGTTAATAAAACAAAAAATAGAAACCAAAAAAGTATATTGAGTTACTCCCAAATAATCTGCACAGAGACAATGAAACAGGCTGCTGTTATTAAGAAGTCAGTTTAATATTTATGGCATAAAAGTAATGGGGGAAAGGTTGCTTTATAATAAAACTATTGCTTGGAAATTGATCTTGAAAAAGTGTCCAATGAGTCTGTACAAACTGCATGATTTTCAATATTAGTATTAGCAGCTTTATGTGTATATGATTTAGGGGTTTTTTGTTTGGATCACTTCATCTGCGGTGTTCTGCTGTGTGTATCTATGTTCTGTTTAAAGTAAACAGCAGATACTAATTTTAGCCTATTAAACAGTGTTAACTTATTTATCCTTCTTAGATTTTTTCTAGACAAAAATCTCAATTTTCATTTTTAAACATGTATGGAAACTAAAGCATGACCTTTACTAACATAATTTCCTGTCTTAGCCCTTAATTGTGAGGATGATGTTCTGGCAAAGGACAAATACATTTTCTGCACAGCATCTTGAAAAAGAATTCCATCTGTGATGTGTGTTTTGCTTTTCCTGGTGCTTAAAGGCATATGATTACATATGAAAGCTAGTAAAGAAGTCACAAGGTCCAGTAAAAGCCATTTTAAAGAAAGGGAACAATAAAGTAAATTTACTAAACTATTCCTAATTGAAAGAGTAACCTACAGTAGCATTAGACTTCTTTTAAATAGTATATTCTGAAGCATAAGACCTCAACCTTAGAAATCATCCAGGATATGAAGCTAGGTTTTGGAGTCACTGTAGGTCAAATTGGTATTTTGGCACTCAGTGACAATGTTTTAGTAATAATGAAGAGAATCAAAAGGCTATTTGCATAAAGCTTTTTTTGGGAAATTGTATTCTATTTGTGAAATGGATTGTTGAAGGTGAATCATAAAATGGCTCAGTACATCTTGAAGAGAAAATGATAGAACTATGAAATCCAGTTAGAGTTCATATATAAAATAATTTCAGGATTATCTGCTATTTCTTCCACAGTGACAGTGAAGGAGGTCATGTGTACGTGAATTAATGTCTTTGAAATTAGGCCTTCTAGATGCGTGATACATGTACGCTGTCTTTTGGAGATCTTGGGAAGGTGTTTCCTCTCTGGCCAGTGTGGCTAGTCAATTTCTTGTCCTGATGTTTACACTTCCATTGTGAATTTTTAGAGGGGGAGGGGTGGCCTGAAAAAAGCAAACAACTCACAAAATTTATTGACGAGATATTAAATTTTCCACTTCAAAAGCATTGTATAAAACATTTTCAGATCTTTCATTCATTGGTTTTCTGTCCCTTTTATAAAGGATACAGACTGGCTGTTGAAGAGTAATACTAAAAGTACTATTCTACAGCTATCCAGATCAGTATATGTACAGTATGTAAACACAGGGGAAATTTGAAGTTTTCTCTAGTACTTTCTTTTCAATCACCATATCTATTAAAGACGTCCACAAGGGGGGGCGGAAATTCTAATGTCGAAGATGACAAAATGTTCACATTAATAACAATACATACTTACAAAATACTTGTGGTTCTTGATATTTAATGTAGACTTAACTTGGACTGAAAACAATACTTGAAACATGCTTTGTAAAGCTCAGACTGCTCCATAACCTTGTGTGTATTATAAATCTTTATGAACTAGTAAATGGAGGCCAGAAGGCTGAGTTGCTGAGGTCAGAGCCTGTAAGTAACACAGAAACAAAATCCAAGTTTTCTGGTTCCTGCTTTAAGCACTAGTTATTTCCCTTCTGTAGTCTAAATGTTTTTGAATGTTAGTGTGTTTACATAATGACCATCCAGTCGCCTGGGTGGCTAGATTGTATGTGAATCGATTGATTGAATCTATTGATTCAAATTGATTCGTTGAATGTATTTTTAAACTTCTGATATGGTATTGAGAACTTTGCGACATCAGGGGTTGGCAACCACTATATTCTGAATAGGTGAAGAAATGAAACTCTGATGCCAGCACATGCTGAAGGATATTTTACTTGTATTGCTACGTTTTTGAAGGAAAAATTGTAGGAACCTATTTATGCTTCAGAACAAGACAGTTTTGTGTTGATCCATTGGGCTCTATGTGAACCATCCACAGTTGAGATAATGAAATGTTTCACATTGTGGCAATGGCATTGCTTGTACTATGTGCAAGTGTTAAAAATATTCAATCAAAATAGCAACATACAGAAGTTATTAAGAACAGTTTTGAATGCTTTATCTTTTCCAGAGCCACCAAGACTTTCAGGTTAGCTTTGTCCTCCAAGGTGGTGTAACGTAATGAATATTTTTTTCAGGGTGAAGAGGCCTCATCTAGGGTAATGGGTATAGCCCTATCCTTCTGCTTGGGGTTTTAAACTGAGGAACTAGCCAAATCTTGAAAACTTTAAATATTTATTTTAGATTATGAAGATGATAATCTCTATGTAAAGGATTGCTTTGCCTCAAAGTGTGGAGTTCTTAGTTCTTGTCCAAGAGAAGTATTTACTTCTGAGCCTACTACTCTGGAAACTTTCACATTTAATATACTTCAGTGGCTGAGGTAGAAGCCTGTGTTTGGATTTGTTTTTCTGGGCGCCTTCTTTGTTTAATTCTTAAATACTTTTTTGGGGCCAGAAAATGGATATGACTTCTTTCTGAATGCAAAACTGTAATTCAACAGGAGCTTTTGTTTTGGATCTATGTGCAAGTAACCTCTAGATGTAAGAAACTATTACGGGGTATTGTGTGGCGAGTTTCTATTTTGAACAGTGGATCTTCAGCATATTCATCCACTTAAGTTTATCCTAAATGGTACTATTTTTAATGATCTTCCACTGCTGCTACTGTGGATTGCTGCGTATGTGTAAAGCCTGTTAGTATTCTGTATGCTGAAGTACAAAGAGAGGAAGCATGTTTATACCAGGAACTGGTAATGACTTGTGGATGAAAACATTCTTTCTGGACAGTCTTAATAGTTGATGGTGAAGTGTAGCTATGGTTGTGCCCCTTTAACTGACGATTATTTTTTTAACAACTGCTAGTGTATACAGACATGAATTATTATGCATAAAATAATTAAAAAACCCTGAATTTTGTCCAATGCAGAATCTCTCAAACTTGCTTAATGGCAGATTCTGGCTGGACAACAGCAACAGAAAGCTAAGGAAATACTGTTTCCTTGTTTCATACAGCAGTGAAGGTCATGGATTGTTCGTTTTGACTCTCCAATCTCTCCTGTAAGCATTGCTGAAACTTGCTGTGCTTCGCATCAGATGTAACACCCTCAAAACTGAAAGGGTACTGGGCTCTGGCCTCCTTAGCCTTTCATACATTCCGCAATTATTTAAATTCTTTAGATTTTCTAATTCAGTACTTTCTTACAGAGCCTATATATCCTAGAAACAGAATGAAATGTATTGAATATTGCCTGCTATGTGCAAGCTGTGTTCTTACTGATTACAGATCTTAATTTAAGAACAAAATGCTCATCTATTAGGTAGCTTTTGTGCACTTAAAGCTATAATAATAGGCCTTGGTTTGCATTTTTTTCTCTCCTTTTCTCTAGTATTTACCTAAATGTTGAGTCTGAAGCAGAAAGTTATAGAAAGTTGTATGTGGATGTAAACTGTGTAAGACCAGTCACCTCAATAGTTAATACTCCATAGCTGATGGAATATATGGCACAGTAGGTAGCAGAGGGAATATAAAGTGGAAAGCTTTCCAGGTTGTTTCTGGTGTATGATACAAATCTAATATAAAAGAACCTAATTTAATTTACTAAGCTTTTAGTGGAATTACTTTTTTGTTTTCTTCCTAAGTTATAACTTAAAATTCTGCAACACATTTAAAAATGTTTTCAGCAACAGTGGAGGGGTGTGATCCCTTCTCCATGTTAGACAATTAGCCTGTCTGCTACCACCCAGTAGCAATACCATATTAAGAACAAGAATAAGGAAGCAGGTAAATCCCATACCATCCATTATTAGAATTAAACTGAAGGAATAAACTAATTCCAATGTCAAGGACAATTGCAATTCTGTCTCTGAATCTAAGCAAGAGAGCAAACAGACGGTTTATTTTCATTCATGATCTCCTGCATAATTAATATGAATGGAAGCCCTGCTCTAAGTGGAAAAAATGCTGTTTAAATTCCTTGCTGCTCAAAGTTACTGCTCTTCTTGTGTGCTGTGGGGGAATAGTGGTATGCCAGGTGACAAACTGACATCAGCTTTCTTGCATGGAGTCATCTTTCTTATTACCGCATCTCAAAATGGGAATGGATTTGTGAGTAAAGAGGTGCAGATCGCTAATACTCTTGGTTTTATCTGTTTGAGGGGAATATAAGGCTGGCTTCAGCCGCTAGCCTTCCTGATCCATTTGATGTTTCATACCAAACCGTAGCCTTTGACAGGGTCTTAGATCTGGTGGTTGTTTTCATTTTATAGTTGGAGTATTTTAAGAGCAGCTAATGCTTATTCCAATCAGCATAATATTTAAAAACAAAGGCACGGGTAAAAACACTGTTTGCTCAGCCTAACGCATTCTTAGTTTTCTTAAAGCGTTTTTTCTTAGTTATCAGAATAACTAATATGAAGATGTCTTTATATAAGCCAATATTCAGTGTTTAATTGATAATTAATTTTCCTCTTGAAACGGGAGTGGAAAATAGCAGTATCTTTATGAAACTTGCTGTTGCTGAGGCTTAGATGAACTTACAGTGGAAAACACGGTCTGACCCAGCACCAGTTGAAGCTATTTATCTTCTCTGGGGTGCCATCCCCTTCCCATTTATCCTGACCCAGCTTTTGACGACCCCGGCGCGGTCCGGGCAGCGCTTGCCCTGTGGGAGCGAGCGCTGTGCGGTGGGTGGCCGGGCTGCGGCAGGGGGCGCCCGGCAGCCACCAGAGGGCGCCGTGACACAAGGCAGGCGCTGGCGGCCCCGCGGCCCCGCTCGGGCCTGCGAAATAGGGGTCGCGGACTCGCTGCGGCGGTAACGGAGAGCGTAACCGAGTGCTTAGGCGTTACGTGCTCCGAAATGGCGTGGCAATATTGACATCTGCCATATTAAACCGATGGTCTGTTTCTAGCTTGTAACAGAAATCAAGTTCAAATTCCTTAGCATTGACAGGGTCCTGAAGCGTTAGCTGTATGTCCTTTTTCGGTCACGTACTGAGATACTTTATTTAACTTGGTATATGTCATTGCTTCCCAAATGATTGCATCAGTGACTTTAAAATTAGGTGGAGTTTGAACTTAGCATGTTTAAAACGCAAGCATCAGCTCGATCATGTGACAAAGCATTAAGTGCTGTGGTGGATGTGCTTGAGAGCTCCTCTTAGAGCTGCTCAGGGAGCCTTGTGACTTAAATGATAAGATTCAAGGCTTGATTCCTTTGAAGCAAGGAAAATTACTCATTTCCTCTCCACCCTTCCAGTTACTGCTGGGGACTGCGGAGGCTTTGTTGTGTTGTGCAGGTTGTCCTGCAGGGTGAACTTTTGTGATGGTCTTTTGTTGCTTGAACCAGAGTACCGTACACTTGGATTCCTTAAATGGGTCTTATTTTTTTGCCCATAAACTTCAGATTTCAGGACTTCAGCCAGCTGACCAGGCCCCGCTACACCTCCCATCAGGCCTCTAGACAACTGACTATTGTGCACGCAAAAAGCATGAGCATTTGGGAGCCATCAGACTTACTGCACATGTGCAGGCCACATGGACAACACAAATGCAGCGAGTTCTATGTTTCTTAGGCATGTCACACTTGCTACACAGTGTGTGCGCATGCAGAACTGCCCAGGAAGTCCCTGACAAGAAATATGGTGATGTTATGCATACTACACCATGTAATGCATCTTGGAATGAACACTGAAACACTCATTGTACTTGCATGTTTTGTGAAGGTGGTGCTGGAAGCTCAAAACTGTCTAGGGAAGTGATTTTTATTTTTTTCCCCACTTACCTCTCCGCAAGCAGTTGCCATAATCTTCTGGTTTTGTCCACCTTGTCTTTCTGCTGCTCCCAAACGTGGCTCTCCTAGACTGCAGGTGGTATTAAGGTGGGGAGGTGGTGATGGAGTTGGTGAGGGTATTGATGGCAGGTTCAAGAGAGCAGGCAGCTACAGAGCTGCTTAGGTGACAGCACCGCTTGAACGTAAATATACTGCAAATATCTCTTCAGTAAATGTTCTTCCATGCTAAGAGAAAAAAGCAAAACCTTTTTCTTACTTGAAAACAAATAGATTAAATAAAATACATATGTATCAAGTAGTTTCCAAAGTGTGCAAAGATGTTCTAAATACAGTGAACTATTCACTTTCTAAGAGAGAGGACTATATTTCTTATTGCAGAAGCAGCAGGCAAGATTTAAATCCCTGCTGAGTAGACAGCACACCTTTTGATAATAATCTTGTTTGTAAGGAGCTTTACATATATGGAAATATTGGTAGTTTCTAAGACTTCCGGGAATAGTATGAGTAAAAACTGTCCAGCTTTAGATAGCTTCATAAAAATAACTTGTTTAAATACAAATAAGAAACACTTTATAGATTCATCTTATTCCATAATCTGTTGTTTCGTGCAGTTTTGTGTAACACCTGCTGTGCTGACCTCTGCCAAGTCCATCCAAAGAGATGAACAGTGACTAGTTTGGCAGCTTCTGGCACTTGCAGGAGCTGGAAGCCATGGTAGATGTGCACAGGAAAAACAGCAAAGTCAACACTCTGCTTCACTGTGGCGTGTTTTGAGAATATGTGTCTATGTCCTTTTAAGAGCTATTTTAACTGGAATGTAGAAAAACATGCCTCTTTAGTTTGTATAATAATTAAGTGTATTTCAGGGGTAGGGTTGACTTTTGGCTCATCTATTTTTCTGTCGTTTTGTCTGGTTCACTTGTCCTTTTCAGGGACATTTGTTGTGAGGGATTAGCAGTGAAGCATGGAATATGCTGACTGCCACAGATGATGGCGTTGAAGAGGTTTTAGGGAGTGTTTTCAGCATTTCTTAGAATTTGAAGTTCATCACAGCTAAATATTAACTTAAAAAATAAAAATATCATCAAGCTCTGTTGTTTGTGTTACCTATAATAGTTATTTAGTCCCAGACAGCTTCTGTATCTCTATCTTGAGGTGAGGGGTGTGTGCCTCTCCTTATGGCCACCTTTGTAGCTGGGAAGATGCTTGCTAGAAAACTAGAACAGGAAAGAAAGGCTATATACCTTCAGTCTGTGTGAAGGAGACTTCAGAGCTTTCAGAGTACTTTGTCTTCCTAAGCAATATAATTTCTGTTTTGTCTGGCCTGAACCAGCTGTTCCTTGTTCAAGAGCTGATCCCTTGTAGGCTAACACTTGATGGAGGGCGCTCGCCTCAGAATAGATAGCGATGAGTGTCAATGACATGGCTGGAGCTGTCTGTGCTTTTGCCCTCTCCAGAGGGTAGAGGAGGGGGATACGGTTCAAGCTCTGAGAGTTATCACTGCTGCTCTGGGGACGGCGAGGCTGGAGAGGGGACTGTTGTGGCGTTGCCCCCTACTTCATCTGCTGGTGCTGAAGGTTAAAGGCATCTTCCTCTGCCTTTTGCTCCAGGAAGGAAGAGGTTCACTTCAGGATTCAGCAAAATTAAACACACCTTCCCAAACTTTTGGCTTCAGTAGATTTGGGAGAAGAGGGAGAACAGTATTTTCTAATCTTTATTGAAGCAGCATAAAGCAGCCACTTAAAGGGGTGACAGCTGAGTCCCTCTGTGCATTTTCAAACCTTGTGTCACTTGTCACTGAGCCTTCTTGTGTTGGATACTGCTATTTAAGGACCACTTAGCTGAGCTTTGAGTCTAGTCATGTAAGTGGTTCAATCTTAAGGCTTGATCAAAATGGTTTCTATGTAAAAATGAAATTTCTCATATAAATAACTCTCTCTAAAATAAGAAAATAATTTTATTGCTTTTTCCAACAAAGACCAGCAGAGGGGAAGGTGTAACCTGTGCTCTTGCATGTGATTTTTGGCAAACTTGTTTTCACAGGGCAATACTCTCTAGTGTTAAGCCTTTGCTTGCAAGAAGGGCAGCAGACGAGTAGCTGCTTTGGCTGTGAAGGGGGACATTTCACTGGTTTGGGAAAAAACAACTATCAAGGTGGGCAGGAATGCTTCAGGTAATTACAAATTTTAGTATTTATAACATGAAACAAATCTTGCCAGAAATGAGCAGGTATTTAAGATGTGCTATTACACACTGCAATGCCATGTCCCCATCTTCTGGCGCACATCTTAGAGGGGGTCTTTCTCCCCTACACGCCCTTCACTTAAAAGTACTAAATTTCAATGTTTGTAGAAAACAGTTGAGAACGTGTTTTGAGCACAACCTGAGAACTTGAATCCTAATGTAACTTAGCTTCGTCAAACCTTTGGAGGGCTTATGAGGGTTTCTTGGTAATGCTGGCCAGGATCCTTGTAGGAAAACTTTCCCTTCCTGCAGGAACAGAGCTTGGACTCCATGGTCATGGCTGTCATGTAGATGAACAGATTGTCTGTGTTCCCAAGTATCTCATGTGTAAACATGCCTTTTGAACTGTCTTTAAGTGTGCAAAATAAGGTGTTTTGAAATGGTAAAGTTTTCATGACTTGCCTATGCCAGCTTTTATTTTGGGCCAGGAAGTTGCTGTACTTGTACTACAGGGAGAGTCTTCCTCTTAATGTGCTAAGACTTAGCTCAAAACCAAAAAAAGCCTTCTGGTTTGTCTCCCAGGACTTGCAATTTTCCGAGTAATCTCTGCATGTTATCACATTTCCAGCAAGCGCTGCATTTTTGGGTGCTTTTTTTAGCAGACTTCAGGTACAACGTTCCGAGCCTCCAAGGACAGGAGCCGAGGACGGACTCTCCAGGTGGAGGCAGCCTGCCTGGCTCGGCTTCCCGAACCGGCCGCCGCGGGCGAGCTTGGCACTGAATTTGGGAGCTCGCAGCGCAGCGACGCCACCGCCGCGGGGCGGGGGCTGCCCGGGGGGTGGGCTCGGCGGGGGCCGGGGCGGGCGGTGAACCTCCTCCTCCCGCCGCCAGAGGGTACTCGGGGAGCGGGAACGCGGGGAACAAAAGGAGGTGAAAATCCCCTCGGAGGGGAAACTTGAGCCGGTTTCACGTCGGAGCGCCGGTTCCCGTGCCGCAGCCCCCCGCGTTCCTTCCC
>VZSF01000357.1:41877-68822 GCA_013398295.1 Chionis minor
CCGCCTCCCGGGCCCGGCTCCGCCGGTCGCCAGCGCGGGGGTGCGGGCCCGCGGCGCCGGCAGCAGCAGCGGCAGGAGCAGGCGGGAGGCAGCGAGCGCCTGAGGAGCTTGCGGCGGGGTGGCTTTGAATTGCCGGCCGTCTCCTCCGCGGGTTACCTGCCCGGCCCAGGTGGGGCGATGCGGAGCGGAGGAGGCTGCTTTGGAGATTGCCGCCGCTTCTGATGGATGTTTTGTGTGTGTTTACCTCCGCTCCCCGCTTCTCTTTCATCTGAGGACGCGTCTGGCTCCAGCTCTGTTAAACTCTCTGCCTTCTGGTACCGTTCCTAGATAACAGAAAGAAACCTGAGCCCGAAAGGCAATTCCCCACCTTCTTCCACCTAACGTAACCTTTTCAGGCGCCTTTGAAGGTTTGCTGGTGCCCCGGCGATGATGGCAGTGGTGGGTTCCCTTGGGCTGTACTAAGAGCCTCTTGTTTTCTTTCCCCTTTCTTCTTAGAGGCATTTCATCTTTAAGGGCCGGCTGCTCGCGCACACTTTTATACCCACCGAAGTGATCAAGAAACCATGTTGTCTGGTGGAAGAAGTGCGTTTCTGTGCCTTGGAATGATCTTGAGCTTGTGGAGCTCCATGAGTTGGATGCCTGTTGCAGGATGCCCGCATAAATGCACATGTATTGCTTCCAACGTGGATTGTCACGGACTAGGACTCAAAACTGTACCGAGGGATATTCCCAGGAATGCAGAGAGACTGTAAGTAAAAACCGTTAAGGGCTCCTCAAGTACTCGTAGAAGCACCTGGGATGAGTTTCTCCACACCTGCCTAGCAGTGCCGAGTACAGACCAGCAGCAGTTTTACTAATCAAACATAGATTAATGTTTTCAGGAGGGAAGGGGAGGAGCTTTGCAGAAGTTACAGCTATCCTGCTGCTGTTCTTGCTTTCTCTTAAAAAAAAAAAAAAATCAGTTTCAGAGTTTCACGGATTTGGGGTTTTTTTCCAGTTTCAGTTATCACCCCATCGGGTTTTGCAGTGACTTGCTTGTAATGGAGTGTAGAGCTCTACCTGGTGTGCTCCCAGCAATAATCATTGTCAATGCAAGCACGAATTTAATATGCAATTAGAAACCTGGATGTTTTCACCTGGTGGCTGGTAGCAGTTTCTCCTTACTTTCTCAGCGTGGTGACTTCATCACCATGGAAAAATCGACTCTGCCATAAACTAATTAAAATGGATAAGAAGTCACATTAATGCAGTGATTCTGTAATTTCTGTCTTAAACTGCTGTGGTGAAGCTGGCTATTTAATTTTTAATCTACTGCGGGGGTTATGATAGTAGTGTAGTGTTGCAGCGTGCTTCCAGCCTCGGCACAGGAGAACGTAATAAATCTGTTCATAGTAAATCTGTATCGTAAGTTCTTGGGAGTTTTTTAGTTGGCTCTTTTTACTTGCTTGACAAGTTTCTAAGGAGAAAGCTGAAAGCAAACTTCAGTTCTGTGATAGAGCTCTGGCACTGGCTCGGTGCAGAGGACAGCATCTCTGACGCTGCTTAATGCATAGCATATGGCATATTTCAGAGTGTGCCCGGTGCTAGATATGAAGATGTCTAGAATGGAATGCTAAACAGAGCTTCAGAGGGGCTCTGCCCCGGGCTCCACGGATGACCTCGGGAAAGCGCAGTTAGTTGTGCCTTATGTGGATTAGCTGGTAATTTAAAAGGTTTTTGAACTTGTAAGCAAATGCTGTAGATTGTATGACCCGACTTCCTATTTTATTTCCTTCTGGGTCATGCAGTTGGAGAAACTTCAAACTCGCAAGCAATTTTTCCTCCAAGAAAGTAAGTTAGGTGAGGTTCCGAAGCAAAGTTTTCATGCATAGAGTCCTCTTAAAGGCTAAATTCTGTCCCAGAATGAAATTTTATAGCGTCCTTGAATGTTTCTAAGTGTGTTTTATAGTGCTGAGAGCTCTTAAATAATAGCAACATGCAGATTTCTTACTAGACTGTTCCACCATCTTTAATGCCTTGTGTCCACATCAGCCTTCCTTTTAACCCCAGCTGTGTGAACAATAGTTTTCAGATGTCAGTGTTATAGAAACCTTAATTTCTGTGCATGAAACCGTAGTCCCTAAAATTGATGGGTAGCAACCTGACAGTTTAGAGACCAAAAAAATATTTATCACCCCCAAAACAACAAACTCCACAACAAACTACTGCCCAAGTAGAACACCAAGTTAGTCAGATATATATGTGTGATAATGCAAGTGTTTTGTATGCTTCATTGGTGAGGTGTTTGCATGGTTTTAAGAGTGAAGGGCTAGAATTACTTTTTAAATTTCAGGTTAAAGTGGTTCATAAATGCAAGGTTAGTTGGCCATCTGAGAAGAATTTAAAAATGGCAATTTTTTATTGCTTAAGTTTTAAGGGAACTAAATGAATTGTTTTGCTGGGTTTCACTTGTGAGAATGTACTTAACAGAGATGTTAACTTTCCTTGCCTTCTGTAAGAAGCCAAGCTGAAAGAGTAGGTTTTTTGGCCTTGGTATGTTAAATGTTAAAAAGAATAATAAATTTTAGATTAATGGCTGCATGAAGGACAATAGTAGTTATTTCACAATGTTCAGTTTGAATATTTAATCTGAGATATATTACTGCTAAATGTGAAATATAGCTGTTAGATGTTTTGTTTCTTTGGTTTTTAAAAACAGTATATTATTGGAGCATTCAGTGGCTGAAACCTTGTGGAAATACCATACAGAGGATCATGTAGTAACACATTATTCCTTATTTTTAAAAAGTCGTCTTGCATTTTGTTAGTCTATCACAAGCCTTTCCCTGTTTTTAGTGTTCACTGTCTTAACAGCTGTGTGGTAAAGCTTGTATCAATTCCTTCAAATCTAGTATTCTACTAATTGCACTAACTGGATTTTTTTCTAATGTAAGCAGTAGAGAGAAAAAGAACTTATATTCCCCTGAGCCTAAATTCTGCTCATAGGTGAAACATCAGTCAGCCACTGGATATATGAGAGTATCTCATTTTTCTCTCTGGTCCCCTGCAACCTGTAACTATTTATGACATAACACTGGGTTGATGTGTAGTCTTTAACTAGTTTGGTTAACTTGTACATAAAACCAAATTGATTATATCTGAAATGACAAAGATATTTTTAATCTCAGAAATGTTTATATGTTGGGGAAAATAATTTTAACAAGTTTCTTGGTGGCCACACACCAAGTGACGTTTTAGACTCTTATGCTATTAAAAGGTCTTCGCTTCTTTCTGCACTCTTGAGCTAAAAATTCCACATACCTGTTCAAGTTGGAAACTTTTTGCTTTAATTAATAAGAGATCTAATGGCACCACTAAAATATTTTGCCACTAAGCTTTCAGAGTTATGTTTGTACAAATGTTACAGAATGTTTGGGCTAGTGGAGCCAAGTTAAATATTATTTAAATTTGTGTTAATATGAAACCCAAGGAAAACTGAAAATACAACATTAAGGGAAAAATGGGAAATCTCTTCAGGGGGGAAAAAAGTCTCTTGTTGAGAAGTTCTATTAAATGAACTAGCGATCATGTCTTGATATCCCAAGAAATGAGCATCACCATGGCTTTGATTCTTCTTGATAAGTGATGCATGCTTTCTTTTCTTTTCTTTTGGAAAGCTTTGAAGGTGCCGTTTTTGTAAACAGTTCTATCTATGATATCTGTCTTGAGGGGAATCCACAGATTAACCAGTGATCACAACAACAGATGTGTAAAGCTAGACTAAACTTTTTTTTTTACAAAGATTCATCTTTAATAGTAGCTTTACACATAGAGCAAGCAGTATTAGGTTTGTGTTGCAATTTACCTTGTTATTACATACTACGATAGTCTTCTGATTGTGTGGTACAGATTGAGGCTTTTGCTCAGTTAGGTTTTATGAAGAGCTAAAAAGAGGTGAATGTTGTATACTGCTGCACAAAGAAATGATTCAGTCTGGGGTGGGGGGAAATAAGTGGTGAAACAAATATTTGTCACTTCCAAGGAGTAACTTCTTTGTTTTAGAGAAGGAACCCCTAGAATAATCATCATTTCTCATAGGAAGAGATGTATGAGATGAGGTCTTAGACATTTTCGCGGACTGTGAGATGTGATGCTCCACAGAGGCCCTTGCACACAAGCAGGGTGATATAGCTGACCTTGTGGCTTCCCGTTAGTATTGACTGATCTATTCCTCACTTACCGAGTAACTTAACATCCTACCAAAAAAAAAAAATAAAGTTTATAGACCTGTTGTGTTGTGGGAAAAAAAAATATAATTTAATAGTTAAGGCTAGGGGGTGGACACAGTGATTGTTTTATTTAAGCTATGCAACTGATATGTTTTGTGCTAATAAAGGAAGCAGAAGGTAGGTAAATACATCTTAAAAATCTTGAATCTTTTCTCTTTCTGAAAAGGTCCTTAGGACTGCTTTATCAAACTCCTAATCAGAGTTTGCTTAGTAGTGCTTCAGTTCTTATTATTTCTCTAATTTTTTTCAGTGGAAATGTTTTCTATATATGTAAAACATTATACATGTGGCTTTTTATAAGACTTAATAATGCTGATAGCCAAGTTGAGTTTGAGATGATGTGTAAATGCAGTGAGCAGATTAAAGCCCACCTGCTTGACAGTTGTGTTCTTCAGCTCTGAAAGGAACAAGTGATATGGAGAAGCTACTCAAGTCTTCTGGATTTCAAGTCTTCTGGTATCTGCTTTCTGTTTGAATATGAAGTATTGAGCCTTTGTGGTTTTCCTTCCATTCGTGTCTAGTTCTCTCCCTGCCTGTTATCAGCACGTTATATACACAGAGAAGTTTCTTTTGGAGACTTTAGCCATGTCTGAGTTCTTGACGAGTTTATACTTGGTGGGTTAGAATCTTGTTTAAATGATAGCTCTCCTGTGTTGATCATTGTTTTGTTTTGTCGTTTACTTTAAATTGATAAAGCTTGTAAAACTGATGTGTTCTGTGCTTTGTCTGAGTAGCTAAATTGAGTGTGTCCACATTTAGGTGCAATTTAGAAGCTTAGTCATCTGCTTACTCTGGAGTTTTCATGTGGTCTGGGGTTTCTGTTATACAAATATATTATTATGGTGTTTTTGGCCTAGGTGAATGTAGCTGCTGAAGTTGCACTGGCTTGTAATAAGCCTTCAACTTCCTCAATTTTGCCTCCAAATTAAATCTAAGGTCCTGTCTTGAATGCTTCCATATTACTGCAGAACACGAAACACATGCAAAGATAATTATACTGACTCTTCCATTGACATTCTGTTTTTCTAGAATGCTTCCCACTAGGGATTACCACTTATTTGTTTGCCTAGTAATAGTCTCCAAAACCCTGCATGGAGCCTTTTTTTTCCTTAGGTCATGTGTCAATAAGTAGACATACAAGGCTCTGGCTTCGAAGAGCTTGCTCTTGGAGGTACTGATCCTGGAAGAATGCAAACAGATTGTTAATTTAAATTGGGTACTTGTCTTTACTAACTTAACGCTGACTACTTGTGCTTGACTGGACGTTGACATGCGCTTCTATAGGATCAGAGTCTTGCACTATTAAATTTGTCAACCTCATTTTGAAGTGACGGAAAAAGGAAGGAGGATGAAATTAGCTATTATAATCTGGTAGCTACAGCAGCAAATAGTGGCCGTTGTCACGTTGTCTGTATTTGCACAAATTTGGATTACGTTCTGAGATCAAAGGGACCAGAGTACTTACTGCAGAATTTTTTTTAATGTGTTGCTCTAAGACTGTTCATTTTTTTCTTAGTCTTACTCTTGCAGCTGAGTATTGAACCATGCAAAAGAATTAAGTCAAAGGGAAGTTGCTTCTTTAAGGAAAGGTTGTTGTCTTTCAGGAGGTTCTAAAGTATAGATAATGAGTATTGCTTTTTTTCCCGCTGGAATATGTGTGTGTATGAGTTAGGGGAAGTGTGTACCAAAGTCGCTATAGCTTACGTGTATAGATGGATTGCGAGGCCAAAAATAAGTGAATCCTAATACTCTCTTATTTGTACAGCAGACTGTATGAAAATCCTGGTGCTGTGCACTGTCGCTTGTAAGTTGATTGCTGTGAAGTCATTTGACCTTCATAGTGAGTACTGCCAGTAATCTTTTGGAATGTCACTGCCAAACTTTTTTGAATTAAATCATTTCCAGTTAGGTTTAAAACAAAAATAACCTCTCCTGTGTGGACATCAATGTTTGATACGATTTGTTGTCTGTATTTCAGTAGTATGTAAGATATTTCTTAGCTTCCACAGAACAGAAAGAAAAAGGTTTTCCCACAGAAACCTCACAAGATGCTTGGGGAATTAGCAGGGATGATAGGGGAAAAGAACTTGACTCTAGTAAGCATATTCAGTGAGTAAGTTTCGGTCGTTGTATGTTAGGAATTGAGCTTATTTACTGGAGAAACTGTTCAGAAGACTTAAATCAGGACATGTTCCCTCCCAGGAACTAGCAGCTCAAATGACTTAGAGCTTAATTTTTCTAGCACTCGTGATATAATTCTTGTGGTGCCCACAGTGCTTGATTTTTTTCCCTTGACTGCCTGTTGCTGCAGCTGATCTTTTAAAATGAATAGCTTTTTGTCTGGTGATGGTCTAGTGGGATCCATATTTCCTTGATTAGAAGATTTAATTATTTCTGGACAAAGATGGAGAATAGAAGTCATTGGTTAATATTGCAGTTATGTTGGCTTACACTTCATTCACTAGAAATTAAAGGAAAACTGGTTTTGAGTTCAGGGTTGAAACACGTCAGGGTCCTTTTGTAATCACGACGGTGTTAACTCTTTTTCTCACGTATTACACCTGCTAAGGGTGGTGTAATGTTCTGATAAATTTTCTGAAGACTGACTTTGAACTGACCTTTGGCTGGGGACTGCAGTTGACCACTCAAGTAATGTTTCAAGCAAATGAAATAATTTAATTTGTGTTAATTATTTTTTTAGTCAAACTAAGAAGTAAATCACCTTCTACCCCCCAGCAATTTTTAATTTCCTTTGGTTTTTTTCCTTACTTGCTTCTCTGTCTCTAAATTTGAACTTCCGAAACCTGACTAAGTCTTGTTACTGAAGCAATGTAACTAGCTCTTTCCATTTCAGAATCATTGTGAACTTGCAAGCTCTGGAGCCTCTTTTGTCTTCAGAAGTACCTCCAGCCTTATGAGGTACTACACTGTAGCAAACCCTTTGTGATGAAAGGTATGATTCTTCCTATCTAAATTAACCTGGAACACTCAGATGTGTTAATATGAAGTGCAGGTCTGTTGGACTTCAGTCTTCATGTAATGACACCAAGCTGTGTGGTGTGGTTGATGTGCTGGAGGGGAGGGATGCTATCCAGAGGGACCTGGACAGGCTTGAGAGGTGGATCTGGGCCAATCTCATGAAGTTCAACCAGGCCAAGTGCAAGGTCCTGCACCTGGGTCAGGACAATCCTACGCACAAATCCAGGCTGGGCGGAGAATGGATCGAGAGCAGCCCTGAGGGGAAGGACGTGGGGGTGTTGGTTGATGAGAAACTCAACATGAGCCAGCAATGTGCACTTGTAGTCCAGAAGGCCAACTGTATTCTGGGCTGCTTTCCCATCAGTGTGGTCAGCAGGGTGAGGGAGGGGATTCTGCCCCTCTGCCCTGCACTCACGAGACCCCACCTGGAGTACTGTATCCAGCTTTGGAGTCCTCAGCACAAGGATGTGGACCTGTTGGAGCGAGTCCAGAGACGGCAATGAAGATGATCAGAGGGCTGGAGCCCCTCTGCTGTGAGGACAGGCTGAGAGAGTTGGGGGTGTTCAGCCTGGAGGAGAGAAGGTTCTGGGGAGACTTTACGTAGCAGCCTTCCAGTATCTGAAGGGGGCCTACAGGAAAGGTGAAGAGGAACTTTTTCCGAGGGCATGTAGTGATAGGACAAGGGGTGATGGCTTCAAACTGGAAGAGGGGAGATTTAGATTAGATCACAGGAAGAATAGGATAGAGGATAACTAGAAGTAATGTGTGGCAAAGGTTACTGGAGGTGGTTTGCTGTCAGTAGGTTCCTATTACAAGGGGGCATAGATGAGCAGTGGTATTCAGAAAATGTTATCATTTTGGTAACATGGTAACAAGGTAAATTTTGTGCCCCTCTTGTGAAGTCTTTGAGATAGGCTGGTAGAATGTGCCTCCTATTCCTGGCTCCTTGGGTGACAGGGAGTTTCCATTAATTCTGATTGATTCAAGTGCATTATTATCGTATTATATGAATTTTGGCTTGGGGCTGCTGCTGTCACTCGTGTCCCTTTTATGGTCATTACCAGCTTTTGATCACCAATGTAAGGCTATATCAATTTGACTTTTTTGTTTTTAAATAGTTTTCAGGATAAGAAAGGGCTGGGTTCTCGTAATATTCCGATTGCAACATAGACTAAGCTATTCTGTTTTCAGTTTAAAGTTTTTTCTCTAGAGATCCATAACACTCTATTTTCAAATCTGTTTTCAATGTCTTCCAGTCAGATGTATCATTTAAGATCTTGAATGGCTCTCAGGAATGGCAAGAACTTGTTCTTCCCTATTGAGAAATGTGCTTGTAAGCAACTGACCGTCTTTTCTAATGATACTAAATACATAAAAGATCTATCTACCTATTTACATAAGGGAACAGGTCTGTGATCTTGTACTCAAGAGAAAATTTTTGATGACTTGAGAGCCTCCTCTGCAGAAAAGAGAGTTTAAGAGGCTGATTCTTACCTCTCTGCCAGTTCTTTTCAGCTTTTTTTTCTATTCCCTCCCTCTCCCCCCCCACCAACTGAATCAGGTTTGTCAGAATAAATTTGTCCTGTATCTTAGTTTTACACCATCTGTTTGGCTGCAATAGATGTTTTTAATCCTATGATAGATAGATTTCTGGAGCTGTTAATTAGATTTTTACCTTTCTATCTGTGAGTTGCTTCTTTTTCTGAGACCTTAATTTAATTTTGTCCCTCAGGTGGCAATCACTATAACCGATGGCTGTATTCTTTTCTTTTCTGTCACTGATGAAGATGCGTTTTCAATAGACATCAGTTCAGATAAAATGAGGAAGAAACCTCTGTACTTTAGTGCTGATCTTGTCTTTCTGTCAAGCGATCTGCAAAACCTATCTGAAGCTTACTTCTAAATTTATTTCAGAATCTTTATTGCTCACCAGCTCACTCTTACCTATGCTTTCCTGAAAACTTGCAATGCTGTTGCAGAAATGATTCTTAACTGCTTATGTGAAGGGGACTTACTAGGAGAGCCCTCTGCACTTCATGCAGAGAGGTCAGTAGGATTTCCTTCCTGCTTCAGCTGGCTGGTGAAGAATCAGCCCTGTGGAAGTAGTATCAGGTTACTACTGAAGATCCTCAAACACCTGTTAAATACATGTAGAATCCAAGCAATGCTGAGCGCTTTGGGAGGTGTCATTCTTGTTGATACCTCCCTGGCTGCTATGTGGACCTGTGCTTGTTTCTGTTTGAGGTGTAAGGCTTTAAGCAGGAGTTTAATTGAAGAGACTTCAGCCCTTCTCTGTTGTGTCGGGGGGGCAGTAGTGACATTCTGTGACTGTACATATAGCCAGTCACCCAAAAGAACAGGATAAATCAGTTGCCTGTAAGTGTTCAGAAGGTTTTCTGAACCTTTTCTGTACCTTTACAGTTGTTCCTGTCTGCATAGGTAGAAGGTCGGTTCTTCTGTTTCGACCAGGGCTCCATGTAAATGGAGGGATAAATTGCTCTGGGGGTTAATGATTTGGAGGTCAGTAACATATTTTAACAACCTGTGAACAGACTTGTAGAAGTGGGGGTGGAGCAGGGCTGGTGATGAACTCCACTTCTGATTATTCCCCCCTTCCATTTTGATGCACTTGCTTGGGAGCCGTTGTTCTTGGGGGGTGTGTGTGTGCAGGGTGGGTGGCAGGAGAAAGAAAGGTTACTTTGCAAAATTTTAAATTTACTGTCATTTTCCTGATGTCAGTTAAAACCTCGTAATGCAAGTTGGTCTACTTTAGAGTTGGGGACAATGCCTGCTGTACTGATCAGTACTGTTTCATCTGCCCGTCTTCATCTCTTTGCTCTTTTTGTCTTTGCTGAAAGCCCTTTGGGTCTTCTTTGTACAACACTTAACACGAAGAAATCTTGAGGTGTCATAGGGTTGCTCCTAGGCATGATAACAGAAGTGGTAATAAACTTCCTATTAGTAAATCTGAGGTTCTGATCTCCAAAATCACAGCACTATAAAGTGCAGTTTTTAACGTCTGGCCCCGAACTCTTTTTTCCGAGAACTAGATTCTGTCGAGGTTGGCTGCTTGACTGTGGAGAGAGGGGGTGAGTGGGTGGGTGCATGGGAAGAGTATGTGAATGAACATTCTCACGAAATCTTTCAAAAGATAAGCATTTAACTATTATGGAAGTAATATGCTGAAAGCAGAGGCATAGGTGCATTCTTGTGCATACAAATAGTTAGAGAACTATTTCTTACTCCTTGGTTTTTTCAGTTGGTCTTTCTGCGTTATTCCTGTAGCTAGTAAGGAATGTGTATGGTTAACTTGTACAAAATAAATGTATTAGGAGACTGTAAGGCATTACTGGCGTATCTTGTTATGGGACCCTAATAAATAAACTTGACAGTTTCAAAAGATACAGAGGGTGAGTTGTAAGCCTTGCACATTTTCTCAGGTCATAGTAACATTTTACTATGTTTTAAGTCAGTTCAATCGAACTGTCCTACTGTATTTTTTTCCACTGACATTTTCTCTGGATATGCATTGGTGAATAATGAGCACCCTTCTACAGATACTTTAGCAGCTTTTAAAGTTGAAGTAGTGATTGGTTGTCTGTCTGGCAGAAATGGTTATTAGCATTAGCAGTAAATATAGTTTCATATATAATTCATAATGCTGACCTAATACAAAAACTTGACTTGGAAAGGCTGTTTCTGTGAACAGCTTGCCCCAAAGTAGGAAAGATTCAAATTCCTAAATTCAGGGGTTTTTTAGAAATTCCAAAAAGCTCGTCATAAAATAGAAGACACTTCCCTGGAATTCTGTAATCACGTTTCTTGAGACATGCTCTCTTTTGCAAAGATAGAAGACCAAAGAAATTGTTGTTACCCAGAGTCCTTTGTGAGAATGTAGCTTAGTTTTACATTAATAATTTTTCCCCCGTACAATAAGAAAATGTCAAACAGCACAGCCTTGCCTGCCAAAGGTTTGATTGTCCATTCGTTCTGATTTAGAATATAATATGTAGCATATAAAGCTCATCTAACAAATGTGGTCACATGACATCAAGCCCACTGTAATTAATCACTGTGCATACATGTACTGGTCATCTACAGATGTAGAGACATTGATTTGCAATTAGAACAACTGTATTCTTTAAACCTGTCTATGAAATTTTAGCAAGAAAAAGCTGCATTCTGAAAGCAGTCTTGTGTCTTCCTGTTATTCATACGGCATGTTTTGCCTGGATGTGTGTGGGACCTTAACTTACGGATTTTCCCCCAAATCTATCTTTCATCAGTGTGATGGTTTCGTTTAGGCTGGGAAGGCATTATCATAAGTATGCTTTTTGAAATGCTGATTTTTGAAAAACCTGGATGAAACGCCTTTGCCTGGTGAGGGTGGTAGTGGTTACAGCATCACTTAGTGGGGTCTGAACCTCTGGGTCACAGTCTTCTCTGAAATAGTTGTAGAGTCATGAGAAGAGACTGTTTGTCTCATCCTCTTGAAGTGGTAGAGGTGGTTAGAGATGGTGTTTTAAGAATATAGCTGGGAAGGAAAAAAGAACTCATGAGGAAACAGCACAGGGAAGCAATTGGGCATTTCTGAAATGCCTGAATAAATGCAGTGGGGAGGCAAGCTAGAGACAAGAATGAAGTGATGAAACAGGTCACGGAAGTAAAATTCTTGAGCAAAGAAAACTTGTTTTCCAGAAGTGGAAGTAGATATTGAGAAATAAAGCCTTGAGGCAAAGGCTGAATCTTCAAAGTAAGACAAAAACAGACATCTGGATATAAGTTTCTCAGATAAGAATGTGAAAGTATAAGAAACAGCCCAATGATCCTTTGGAGTTGTGAGTTTTAATAGATAACATATGAAAAGGCAGCAAAAGATAAGGAGTAATCAAAAGTGTTTTATGGACTTTTTGCGGATTGTTTGGCTTTTGGGTGTGGTTTTCTGTGTTTTGGGTTTTTTGGCCTGGAAAGTTCTTCAGCTAATTGCTTATGAAGCTTTTTAGAAGTTGAAAATGAATTATTCCCAGGTGATATTAACTTTATTTTATAGAGTAGACATTTTCCAAGGTTGTTCTTCCATAGTTCTTAGGTATATAATAGGCTTAGTGCCAGGTGGTTTTATAAGTGTGACTAGTTTCAGTAACTTGAAACATCAGATATGTGTGCCAAGCCTTGTTTAGAAAAACTTGAGTTTTGTGTTCGTTTAGCAAACTTTGTGAAGTAAATTGAACTTTACTCCAGCAAGTCAGCAGTTGAAAACCGGAAGTTGGAGGAGGACAGGGTGGGGACAGGCAAGGTGGGAATCTACTCCAGAATGAAGATAGTTGCTCATAGTTGTAACATCTGGATGCTGTTTTGTCAAGTCATACACAACTGCCTTCAAAATTTCATTTTACATATTAACTGTACTACATCTTTTGCTGCAGCTTCTTGGCTTAATCTGTTCCTTAGTGGCTACAGTAGACATGCACGCTCAGTGTGGTACTTCTTGGAAGCGATAGAGTTGATGAAACTGGATGCTTGTTAAATTAAAAAAAGCCCTGAACAACAACAACAAAAAAAACCAAACACAGACAACGACCTGTATTACCTTTCCAGGAAAAGATCTCCTGGGAAGAGTTTCTAGTCTGTGCATGTCTGAAAGTGAGCGAGGAGATGAAATCAAGGCTTGATTTTCATGTCAGGCTTCACTAAAATAATGTGTTGGTAGAACTTTTTTTCCCAAGTCATCAAGAATTACAGCAGTCAGAAGCAGCTGTGAAATATTTCAAGTCCTAAATTTCACATTGTTTGTGTTAGTGAAGAGCACCTCAGTGGACAGCAGTTACTTCACTGCGTTATATTCAGTCATATACCGCATTATTAAGTGAAATGCTGACTTAAATGCAAACATTGTCTCTGTGGAATAAAGCAATGTGAATTTTGCTGAAGTTTACATGCAGTGGGTTTTGTTGTTTTTTTAACCAAATGAGCCTCTTGTGACTGTGTGTAGAATTAAAAGAACAAAACTGACAAAAAAGAGACAAGTGTGTGGAAAAGTCAGGGTGAAAAACAATCTCATGAACAATAGTAATTTTTGTCAATACTTGTTTCTCACTTCATTGCATTCCGTTTTAGAAATCTCAAATTAACATTAAACACACTGGGAAGTATAAGTTTTTGCCACCAATTGTAGTAATGATGTTAACTCTGAAGAATGTTTATATTTCTTACAAGATTTTCTGAAGTTCTGTTATCCCAGGTTATATTTTACATTGATTCACAAGGTATTCCTATTTGAGATGGTGAATGGGGATTCATTTGGGTAACCTCTAAAATCTGAAAGTCAAGATAGCCGTGCAGGCACATCTCTGGTCATATTCTGATGATATATCGTCCATTTGATAGTTGAGTGAAAATATGGCCCAAAGAATGTTTGACGTTGTCTGATTCCTGCTTGGGCTTTGTTGGAACAGCACTTTGTTGGAACCACCTAATGTCCAGACAACCAGCTGGTACATGTTGGATATCAAAGATGAAATAGTTATAGGAGTTAAGTAGGAATGATTAAATAAAATCAAAACTGAAATAAGTAAAAAAAGAATTTTTTTATATGCAGCTGTTTTTATATGAATGAGAATGATGCTTGAGCTAATATGATGCAGTACTGTGCTACTTGGCTTATAACGTGCTCATCCTGGCTTCTTCATGTTATTTTCAAGGGTCTGAAATGAGGCTGATGCTGACCAGCCTGCACTTCGCCATATCATTCTTTTCACTGGTTTTGAAGGCAAATGTAATATTTACCTGCATGAGAGATGTCACAGCAAGTCTGCACTGTATCAGCCAGATCTCTCTGCTCCAACAGATGCACCCTGTCTGTTCCCCGCAGGCTTGTACAGTCAGGATTTCCTAAGAGATGCTTGACTTGATTCTCTGCTGCTACTGGCTGTTCCTTTCCTCCTTGAACCTTGTCTTTACACACAAAGACTTGGGAGACTGTGTCAATGAAGACTTAAGACAAAGGTGGCATTGAACGCCTCAGTCTGTCGCTAAACCATCACGTCTTCCTTGCTGTTTTATAGCTAATGTACTGCTAGAAGCTTTGCTTGGTGATCCCTGCCAGTTTGAACTCTAGCTGAGCTCTGACTTTCTTAGTACCATCATTTAATGTTTGGCCAATGTTTCTGCAGTCTTGTGTACCATACCCTCTGTTCTGCACTGGAGCTCAGTCATGAGATGTTTAGCCAAGGTGGTCTTCTGATACACCTGCTCATCTTCCTCAGTATCTGGACAGAGTGTTCTTCCGCTAAGGTTATTCTAGGCTGCTTCCTGCAGGATATCCCCCCCATCAATCGCCTGAATTCTGAAAAACTTCAGAGTTCTGCTCTTCTGAATTCCGAGTTCTGTGCCCTGATGCTTACCTTCCTTGCATCCCTCAGCAGTTGGAATGTCATTGTTTCACAAAGGCCAAGGATTCTACTGAATATCTCACTCACAGTCGCTTCATCATTTGTGAGTAGCAGACCAGGAAGACTTAACCCATGGTTGGCCCATCTAGCGTCTGTTCTAGGAAGCTGTGTCTGACACCCTCTGGAAACCTGACTTGTTTGCCTGCCACTGTGCTGCCTTTCCAGCAAATGTCAGGGAGATTGAAGTTCCTCATAAGAACCAGGGGCTGTGATCTGGACGCTTCCTCCCATTGCTTAAAGAGGAGTGGTGTTCCCTCCTTCACCCTGAGCGTGTGGTTGGTAACAAACTCCTACTACCATAGTGTCACCTTTGCTGACTTCTCTGATCTAGACCTGCACGCTCAATGGGCCTCTTGCCCAATCCATAGAGGAGCTGCAGATGTTTGAGCTGTTCCTTCACGTGGAACAGCTCTTCCTCTTTCTTGCCTGTCTTCACTGAGAACCCATATTCAACCATCACCAAACATACATATGACTACAAGAGCTATCCCACCATGGTAGTTACTCCAGTGGTGGTGTATTGCTGCATCTGTAGTCAAAATGTTAGCTATTCCTGCTTGTTCCGTAAGCCTTGTATTTGTGTACTGGCATGGGAGATTGTGCCAGTACAACCTCTCACCCTCTTTTATTCTTCCTGCAGGGCACTCTCTGTCTTTTACAATGGTACAGATGACACTACCAAAAGAGATCTGGAGCACATTTAGAGTAACTACAAAACTTTGGAAGAGTGTGGGAGTGTAAAATGTACTGTTTAAGTACTGTTTTGCCAGCATAACATTTCCTTTATGTATAATAAAATCTGCAAACTGTAATAATTACTCAGGCGTTCCTGCAGGCTGGGACAAACATGTTTTCTTGGAAGAAACAGAGTACTTAAATTACTCAGTCCATTGTACTGCTTTCTGCAGGTCTCAGGTATGACTTTCAACAGCAGTCTGCTCAATGGGGAATTCAGCCACTGTACAAGTTGCAAAAGGTAGTTTTTTCGTGGTGTGTTTTAACACCTGTCATTTGACAAGCAATTTTCCTTGTTTTTATAAGGATGAGGACAGAAGTGTGTTGCCTGCAAGCAGCTCCAGATCATTTGGACACTTAATGTGGGTTATTAACCAAGCACTACTGTAATGGGTTTAAGAATGGATAGCTTATTCACAAAATTAGGGCACTTAACCTCTAAGATCAGTTTTCTTATTGTTCAGTCAGAGAGAAAACAAGGCTGAGTCATACCTGAAAGCCTTCTGTAATCAGAAGGAGTGATCTAATTTTTTTGAATTAAAAGCTGTATCATGTAGGTGTGTTACAAAAGTATGATGGACTTGCAGCACACTTGTACATTCCACCTATTGTGTGGCTATTTAATTACTATTTAAATTAATCTGGAGACTGAAACTATCTGGTGTCATACATGTGGTGCTATCCAACAACAACAAAAACCGTTAAACGTTGGATTGTAAATTTATTGTTGTTCTGGTTTAATATGAAGAGCAGGCAATACCAAAATGACTGGGTCCCGATATTCCTGTGTTAATACAGTGTGTGCAGTATTTGTTACTGATGGTATGCAGAATATTTCTGAACCCTTTCAAGAACTGGTGGTTGTGGCAGGGCTTTTTTTTTTTTTTTTTCCTCTACTAATGTTCCTCCACATACAACTTGATCTTACTGCAGATCAGAGAAGAGGGTCTATATTCTTCTACCTCCTAGGTAGTTGGAGATGGCAGCAAGCTCTCCCCTTAACCTTCTTTGAAGTTCGGCAAGCCTCTGCCTCTGGTCGTATGTCATACGCTGCAGCTTTTCTGATGGTGTCAATGGCCCTTCACTCCTGGATGGCATCCAGGATGGCATCTGTTGATGCCTTTCTTGTACTGGAGAGTCTGAAACTGGACACAGCAATGCAGGTGAACTGACACAAATCCTGAATACAGGAGATTAGTCAGTTCTTTCAAATTCTTAAATCCCCTCTGGCTCTGGTCTTGCTCGTACAGTCAGGTCAAGGTTGGCCTTCACTGCTGCACGGGCACACTGCTGATGTTTTGTGGCCCAGTGGGGCTCCGAGATCTTTTTCTGCAAAGCAGCTCCCTGGTCAGTCAGTGCCCTGCCTTTAATTGTTACATGGGTTTATTTTCTCCTAGGTGGAGGATTTTACATTTTTTTCTATCGAACTGAACAATGTGAAATTTTTAGAGAATATCAGTCTTCCTAGTAGTCAGAAAAAAAATAAATCTCATCCTCCTTTGCAAAGTCAACTGTTCAAGAAGAAATAACTTAAAAGTCTTATATAGAGATTGAATGTACCATCTTTTTTTTGAAAAAAATGGTATTATTTCAGCAGAACATGGTTTTGAAGTTTTTTGTCTTTTTCTTTGCAAGTGATATTCATACTTGCTGAAGTGATTTGGAAACTAATGGAATAATGGAATTTGTGTATTTCATAAAATCCAGTCGCAAGACTTTATTTCCCGCATTGCAGAAGTTGAGACGGAAATATGTTAAACCTGAAGATATGCAGATTGTGTTGCCAGAGGGTTTTAGGGTAGTGTTATAACTGAGTAGTTTATCATAGTAACTTTGAAGTTCTTGGATTGAAGGCATAAGAGAATTGCCAAGTGCTTTCTATAGGGAATTATAGTCATTTAAGGTTAAGAGGCTAGTGGCAGTCCATACCCTTTAAAGACAAATTAACTCTGGTAGAAATCCTGGAAAACAGTTAGAATAATAAAACAGATACTGGGTGTGTACAGACTGCAAAGGATAGCCAAAAAGCTACTTTATGGATACATTCACACATGGGAGCGGATTTTTGTCCCTTTTAATGGTTAGGGCTGTTAGCATGTTCCCAAACTAAGAATGAAAGAATTCGTAAAGGGAAGAGGGCTTTGCTGAACGACCTTTTGCCTCCAACCCCGCAGGTAGCTTTCATAAAAATCAGGAAGCTATGCCTTGTGCTTTTGAGCTTCTAGATTGCAGTAGCTAGACAAATGAATGGTTAACTTACCTGTGAAAATGCATGTTTCTTGCAGTTCAGGTGTTGTGTGTTTGTGTTCATGGTTACCTTGCATGGTGATTGGAGCTGGGAAAACAAATCAAACATGGAGATTTTAAAGGGATGACTCAGCTGTCATTCTAGCAGGTGGTTTGGATCGACAAAGTCCTTTAGCAGTGTAATGGCAAAACAATAAAAGCCTTGTTTCCCGAGAATGTATGCAAGGAATGGGGCTAATGAAAAATATCAGTAACTCTTCAGCTTCAGGCATCCAGATTCAATTGTTATCACTTGAATTTTGGCTCCCGCATTTTGAATGTTACTGCCAAGTTAATTTATCGTTTAAAACAAATCCTTCGGAATGTATTACAAATTAATCATAACAAAGAATGTGTGCTATGTCCTCAAAACAGTTGCTCTTAAATTTGAAGGGAAATTATTTTTCTTCTGTTCTGCCTGAACTTTTGGAAGCTCCATGAATTGTGTCCTAGCTGAAGTTTGTTTTTGATGCAAGTTCTAGATGATCTGTGGGATCTTGATCTGTTTGGTTGTTAGGGGACAAGAGAGATTTTTATTAATTCTTACGTGTGTTGTTCTGGGTGACATGCAGATTTTATGCATCCTTACTGGAAAATACCAAAAATGAGATGAAGAGAAATGCATCTTCCCTGTAGCTTACATGGGGTGTTGGTTTAATTGAGATTCTTTTCAGAGTTTTATGCTGATTTGTTTGTCCCAAATGTGTATAGCTTTGAGCTGGTATGCGGTAGCCGCTTTGAAAACTTAACAGGAACAGAAACCAAATTTTGTTTGAGGTTCTATGACTAAAAATACATACTTAACTTACTTATGAAGCAGCTGGACAGGAAAGAATCCTAGTGCTGTGTAACTTGGGTGAGAGCTGTCTTTTGAAGTCTATGGTAGTTAATTTTTCTTAAATATAGTATGCAGTTTCTCTACTGCTCTTATTGAATTCTTTGTTTATTAATATAAATGAATAAACATCTGAGGACATGAAGTTGCAACTGGTGCTCTGGATTCCCTTCTCCTTAGGTAGCAGGTTATTTTCACTTTGTATGTATTTACATTACATGCCATGTCTTCCTAGGTTAAAGACAAAAGGATTAATAACTATTTTCTGCAATGCTGACCATCTAAGTCTTGTGTTTGTCATTCAGATGCAAAATCAGCTACTGCCATGAAATTGTTGGACATCAGAGATGATCTTCAGCTTTGGTGTTAGGAATACCACTCTGTTTGCAAGATTAGCACCTGAGAGCTCTCTGAAAGGGAGGAAAATTTTGTTGCTCTAGAACAGTGAATAGCTTTAACAAAATCACATAATTCTCTTTCTAGAAGAAAAACAATTCAATTTAAGCACCTTCTCACTGAAAGCGAACAGGTTTAGGTCTGGAGTCTGGTGGTTTTTCGGATCAGAAAAAATTGTAACTTAAAGAAATGCATTAAGTAGAAGCTCGTCTTAAAACAAATAGACTACTTGAAGTGACACCATCAGGCCAAGAGCCTTTTGTGTGCCTGTGGACTTGTACACTGCCCATTGCTCACAGCCTTGAAAACCAAAACCCTTAGGGAGTTGTAATGAGAGCAGCTGGGTTTTATGCTTGTGTAAGGTTTTTGACTTTGTCTGCTAGGTGCCTAGAAAAGCATAACTAGGCAACCAGGGCTAGCTCCAAAATCATAGAATCACTTGGGTTGCAAGAGACCTTAAAGATCATCGAGTCCAACCATAAACCTATGCCAAAACCGCCCCAAACCATGTCACTCAGCACCACGTCTGCACGTCTTTTAAATACCTTCAGGGACAGCAATTCCACCACCTCCCTGGGCAGCCTGTTCCAGTGCTTGATAACCCTTTCAGTAAAGAAGTTTTTCCTAATATCCAACCTAAACCTCCCCTGGCACAACTTGAGGCCAGCAGGTTTAAAAATGGACAGCATTTGGTTTAATTGGTTTAAATTTAATTTGGTTTAAATGGTTTAAAGTGGACAGGACAGCAGGTTTAAAAAAATGCTATAGCCTTGGAAGAGTTGAGGAATTAAGTTAGGGATTCATCTGGGTGTGTTCAAGGCGCGCGCAATAAGGGCCCAAACTTCAGCTTATCTTGGAGACTTCAATGCACAGGGGGTGCAGCAGGTAGCAAAACGACAGCTGAGAAATAGGAACTTGCTACAGTCTAGTGGGTTTTTTTAGCTTTTGTATCCTTCTATATAAAAGGACTTGAATTTTGTATAGGGATTTTTATTTATATATAAGTATTGAATTACTGATTTGAGTAGTGTTGCAAGACTTCAGTATCAGATTGCCTTTGGGTTTGGGTCTATTGTAAGAGTTGTAATGTTTATTGTGGTGGTGATGTGTTGTCAAACTCAATTCTGATCTTGTATGTTAGAGAAATACAGGCTCCGAGCTCTCTAAGATGAAGGTGTATGTTTGCCAAGGTATGTGAGTCTAGAAGACAGAAGCACGTAATGCTAAGTGGCAAGTGGATTTACTTCTCAAGTCATAAACTTTACACAGTCCAAGGAAGAGGGTGGGGATTGAGAACAGTGCCTGGCTGTTTTGGAAGAGTTGAGTGTCTAAGCAGAGTAGTTATCAACTGGAAATTTATGTAATCTAACAGAAGAAAGCTGTGGACTCCTAGTGTTGTTTGAAGCCCAATGATGGCACGCTCCAGAGAATGTTGATGCTTTAAAACATTTAAATGTCTGTCTTAAGTTCATTAGAATGTCTTTAGAGAAGAATCAAAGATGAAGCAATTCAGAGGAATTCTTGCTATGAAGCAGGATTTGTTCCAGTTGCTCCAAGCATCCCTGTTTGTAATAAGTGTTTACATTGTGTGACTTGGTCTTCAACATCTACAAAATATGTATTGAATTAAATTGTTGTTAGAACATAGCAGGGCGCGTTTATGAGTAAAGCTCCCTTTAGGAGTTCATCTGAAGTGACTTTCATGATGTCTTGTGCCATTCTAGTCCAATTCATATTTCGATTCCCACTGCAATAGTTTCTTCCATGTCTGTTTCCTTAAAGCTGCCACTACACTTGCATTGTCCTGAATGTGCTCTATGCTAAAAAGAAAAATATATTGACAGGAGAGACCTAATGTTAAAAGCTTTACTAAAGCTGGTATAGGTGACAGTTTCAGTTTCTTTTTAAGTGAGTGGTGTCAACTTTGCTGCTGACACACCAGAATAGACCCGTATTCCTTAATGGAGTTTTCTTTGATGTTCTTAGATGATGGGACAATATTATCTGAATGTGAAATAACAAAGAGTAGTAGCTGGGCTTGTGTATGTGTGGGCTGAGATAGATACATTGCATAAGAGCCAAGGCTTGCTTGGCCCCATGTACCATGCAAAATTCAAGAACTCTGCACAATAAGGATTTTATATAGAATGAATGTATCTGCATATAGTTATTTGAAATTAAATATAAATTAAATTCACCTTTACAGTGTAATTTCCCCATGTTCTTGACCCAGACAATTTCTTTTCAAAGCTCTGTTTGCTTCCGACAGTTCTTATGAACGCTGATGCGTTTGAAAGCCAACCAAGATTAGATGTTAAGATTTAGCTTTCTGTAGTTGAAACCCACTAGTGAGCCCATAACCAGCTGCCAAACTTTATAAAGGAAACATAAAATATTATGTTGCCCACAAATACCGGCTGTAAACCACTAATGTCTGCATTAGTTCAGTAACTTCACAGTCACAAAGTTTAATTGACTAATGGGGTAACCTGTGGCAATCTGCTGCTTTGCAGCAGTGTTAGACCTACTGTGAACAGGAGGAGGAACTGTTACATAGTAGTTCATGATGGTTTTAGTCTGTTTTTCTTCAAATGGCGGATAAGCCTTGAGGGAGAGCGGGCTGCAACAGGCAAATGCTTGGAAGGTGAACACCGCTTTTTAAAACAGACAGAGGTGGCAGTTGTCAATTAATTCCTAAATGGTTTAAGGAAAGTGAACTTCGCGAAGAACAGTTCTCTGAACGTTAGAGTGTTGTCCAAGTAATTTTACTTACAGAAATAGAAACATCTGACTTAGATACTAACCTTCAGAAGGGATTAATAGAGTGATATTACGTATACAATACAGGCTGTGCCAATCTGTAGGAGTGGAGGAAAAAGCAATCTCAAGATATGTACTGATCAAGGAACATTAAAGTCTTTTCCAGAATGGGGAGCTGCAGATTTCACCAGGGAAAGAGTATTGAATAGCAGGGGTGTTCTTGGGGCTGAAAGTAGAGAGGAACAGAGTTGACATGTGGGATTGGTCTCAGACTGGGCAGGATGGGGTGGTGTGGTGGGGAGACTGCTACATACATTGCAGGAACGCAATTCTGCATACGCTTGTTCAAGCTGAGCAAAGCTGTGCTGACAATTACTCCTTAGCAAAAGGGAGAAGTGGGACCAAGGACACTGTTGCCCCGCGTACCTCAGCAGACTCCTGTCTGCCTTGGAGAATTCTGGCCGGCTTAATGCTGTGCTTTGCTAGACCTTTTCTGAGACACAGGCAAGGGAAAACTTCTGAAGGAATGACATGAAAAGCAGATGGGAAACAACATGCAAGTAAAACACAAGCTATTTGTGTGTTGCTTATTCCAGGCTTAATTCTTTCCAATGCTTCTCACAATCAGGTCACGCTGGCGCACCAGTGAGTAGTTAATGATGCACCAGGGTGGAAGAACTGAACTGAGAAGAGGAAATTAAGCTGGAAAATCTGAAAAATGTAGGCAGTGATTCAAAGGTATTCTTGGAGAAAAGCATGATTTCAATCAACAAGATAAAGGCAAATGGAAGAGAATGGCTGGTACATGCAATGAAAGTGCCCTATAGTTTTTTTTTCTTTAATGGACCTTTGAGTATAGTTGATGTAAGTCAATTGAGAATATTGTCTGTCTTGTTCATATAGCTGAAATGTAGGGATTTCCTCCCCCCCCCCCAAATCTCCTTATTATCCTTGGTTTCCCATCTGTGCTAAAGAAAATGGTTTCCTGATGTGTTTATTATTTCAGTATGTCTTTTGCTAAGAGGCATAAACTAACTCCTGAAAGTTTATTCAATCTGTTTTTAAACCATTTTATGACTGAATAACTGTACTAATATTGACATTTGTCAATAACCATCAGAAATAGATTTCAATATTACAAAGCATGTCTGCACTCTAGTGTGTTTCTCATACTGCTTCAATCCTGTTAATGTCTTGCTTACACTTCAGAAATATTCACTGTAAGATTGATGTAGAATCTTGAAAAAGATATGCAAAAATATTATGGATTCTATGCCTATAGGGCTTCTATTTTTTAATGGCAGAATTCAGTAAAAAATTCTCGTTGTGGATAATGTGTAGAATTATTGGTCTGAATTTTAGGTGGTTTTTTTTTTTAAAGTAGCCTTTAATCTGTTTGTTCTTCTTGTTGTCTGTGGCAAATTAAGTAGCCGTAGAAGAGGTGGAGATCTTAAACTGTAGCTGGTTTGTTCCAGGCACAAATCTTATAGACCTATAGGCTGGGGTTTTCTGAGTATGAACCAGGAGCTTAATTGTCATTGCAGACTTCAAGTACCAGACCTACCCTCAGTTATGAAGCAGCTCACACTGTATTGAGTTTATTTCTTTATGCTTTGGTTTTTTAGCTTTTCAATTCCAGTAAGAGAATGCACCAGCATGTTAAATTACAATAAAAGGAGCTTAATTCCATGTCTCTTTGCATCTGAGGTTTAGGGAACGCATGAGAAAACAATTATGCATGTTTAGGAATGTGAAGAGTTATTTCCTCACATAAATGAGTACAATTACCTGTGCTCATCTAAATATTTACATTTTTGTTAAGTGGAGGATAGTGTTCATATTGGGGGAAAAACCCTCTTTATTGTCATGGTTGGAAGCATTTGGGGAGGTTAGTAGATATACTGAAAAAACCCAAACCATTTGTGTTTCTTCTGTGAATACTGAAGTTATACCTTTTAACAAGCTTAAACTTCCAAACATGTAACTGCCTTTATTTGACAATGTGGTGGTTCATACTAAAAAAATTAAATTTGTTACCATAACAATTGCTTTTCATTTAATGCCTTAGAAGAATATTACTCTTGTCAGCAGAAAAAAAAAAATCTTGTTTCAAAGGAAATAATAATTTATACTTGAACACCCAATGTATGTCTTAGTAGTAGTTCTATCCCACTAATAGGATCTCTTGTGAGGTGAAAAAAGACAGACTTAAGTAGCAGCCATACTGGGAGGCTATGGAACTGCATGCATGATAGAAAATTGCTGGAAATTGTGCCAGCCAGGAGCGTGCCTACCCATGTAGGATGGTATATGAATGATTAGAAATCATTACATTGTTCTCAACACTTCAAGAGCTTTTGCATTTAGTTTGCAGTATTAGTTACTAGGCACTTAAAAGCCATCTTAGCCATCTATGCAGCATTTTTCACAATACAAACATGATAGTTGAGGCATTCCTGGAAGTTCTGACTTTTACCCCTTCCTTGAATTCCTTTTTGTACCTAGAGAAATAATCAACTTGAAACAGCACTTAGGAACACCTATCTGATTTTCAGAAATTATTTCAGGGTCAAGATTTTTGCAAGTGTCAAATGATTGTCAAATGCACTTAAAAATAATACTGTGATCTTCCTTTTTGTTGTTGAATATTACTAGAAAGGAGCAAGAGATTAAACATCGTGATATGAGAGAGATGTATCCTGGTGCACACTATGCAGGAACTATATTAAAAAATAATTGCTTAGGGAAAGCCTTTACTTCCTGCTGTGGATTTGTGATCTTGTATTCTCTTTTAGAAAACAAATGTCTAGCCTTATGGCTAATTTTTCATATTAGAAAGGCAATAGACCACAAAATTTGTCAGAATATAATATACTGTGTACAGTCTCATGATCTCTAGAAAAATACTGAATGTTTTTCTGGCATGAAAACTGTTACCCTAAAGGCTTGTATTCTTAATATTTAGAAGCTTTTGATAGACATAAAATGTCACTCGGAAGAAAAAAGTTCACTCCAATATTAGAAAACATATTTTTCATAAAAGGCTTCCTGTATCTAGGAAACTGACACTCTGAACAAATAAGTGGTGACATGATGGAGAGTATAGCTGTGTTTATTAATTGTAGGTTTGGTGTATATTGCTTATTATGTTAAAATAAGCATGGCTGGAGACCAGGAAGAAAGACGAGTTGCTTGGATTGTCTCTGTGTATTAACACTAGGTCAGACAGAACAGTCTGGACAGAAAATAACCCCCACACCAAAACCCAAACCCCAAACAATTGGGGCAGGCTCAACCGGGAGAACTTTAGGTGTGCCCAGCAAAGGCAGGTCTAGAAGAGAAAGCAGCAACACAGGACCTATAGCACCGGCAGGTATTTGGTATACTCTTTTGAAATGAAACAACAAGGGCTCTTTACATTGGGAAACAAAAGGAGTTATTCTTGGGGTTTTGTGACTCTAAAGACATCAAAGTTACTGTACTGAGAGCTGTCCTTGAGTACAGGGTTGGTCTCGCAAGAAGGATTAGTTTATAAATTCCTTTATTTTTAATTTGTCTAAACTTGGAATTAAATAGAATTTGTCTCTAACTACAGTGTTTCGTTTTGTTGTCTAATCTATTAAGATGTAAGTTTAGACATGAAATTCTTCGGTATTTTTGGTGTGCTCTCTCCAAAGAAAAGCTGCAGAAAAGTGGGCAGCTCAAGGTCTGATTACAGTGGGATTTCCTCTGTTGTGGAAAAGATGCCAGTTACTTATTAATTTTGAATCTAGAGCATAAATTAGCACAGACTGAAACAGAGTGCAGGAGGTAGTACTTGGTGTGTGACCACATGAGGAAAACGTGTTGGCGCATAACAGAGGTGTTAGGAATTTGGGAGTTTAAAGACAGAAGGTAAGAATTGGCAAAGGGTGAATACACGTGGGAAACAGGTCACTGTGATTAACAGTATCTTCTGAAAACCATCATTTCCAAAAAGCTGGGATCAGGAGGCTGCCTGATTAAGATGCTTGACAAAAACCGAACAAACCCAACAACCTATAGGCTGTTCTATAACTTTGCAAATCTTACCATCATCTGGGTTGGACCCCACCTAGGAGTTACTGAATTAAGTTTATCTCTCCTCGAGCTCTGTGTAGCTAAAGTTTGTGGCAGGCTAGACTCGCTTGGGTTTAGAATAACTCCACAGTTTGATCTTCAGTTTGGGGCCAAGTACTCTGTTCTAGCTGTGTTCTCTGTGTTGAGTCTTGAATGTATTTGCCCTCTTACATGACTGCAGTTTTGAGGGAGAGAAGCATATAGTAAGCACCAATACTAGAAATAAAAGTGGAAGAAGCTTTTTGTATGAGAGAAATGTACTCGGAGAAGGAGGACGGATGCATCAGGATTGATGACTTGTTTTTTGAGATTTTAATGGCAACATTAATTTGTACAATTTGAGGAGCTGCTAGATGCTCCAGTGATGGAGATGCTTTCTGCTAATGGAATTTTGGATGTCAGTGTCTAAATGCTGGTTTCTTTTTCCTCTGCAGTGATCTAGAAAAAAATAATATTACAAGAATCACAAAGACGGACTTTACGGGACTGAAGAATCTCCGTGTCTTGTGAGTATAACACAACTTATCTTCCTTTACAAGTCTATTCTAAGGTGTCAGTACTAAGAATGCGTGTAATTCTAGAGATCAAATGCTAGTAATTTCTGCACATTGTTCAGTTATTAGTATTCTTTTAAACCACGCAACTGGAACAGTTTGTGATTTGAAACACTAAATTTTAGTTCATGCTAAAGTCTGAATGTAGTTTCAGAGCTATTTCATAGAATCATTTAGGGTGGAAAAGATCTTTAAGATCATCTAGTCCAACCATTGACTCTACTCTACCAGGTCTACCACTAATCTGTGTCTTTAAGCACCACATCTACACAACTTTGTGGATTGGAAAAAGGGGAACATAACCCCGATATTCAAGAAAGGAAAAAAGAGGACGCAGGAAACTATAGGCCATTCAGTCTCACCTCTGTGCCTGGCAAGATCATGGAGCAGATCCTCCTGGAATCTCTGCTAAGGCACATGGAAAACAAGGAGGTGATTGGAGACAGCCAACATGGCTTCACCAAGGGCAAATCCTGCCTGACAAACTTGATGGCCTTCTATGATACTGCCACGAACTTGGTGGACAAAGGCAGAGCAACGGACGTCATCTACCTGGACTTAAGCAAAGCATTTGACACTGTCC
>VZSF01000357.1:69381-354446 GCA_013398295.1 Chionis minor
ATTAGGAAGAAGTTCTTTACTGTGAGGGTGGTGAGGCACTGGAACAGGTTGCCCAGGGAAGTTGTGGAGGCCCCATCCCTGGAAGTGTTTAAGGCCAGGCTGGATGGGGCTTTGAGCAACCTGCTCTAGTGAGAGGTGTCCCTGCCCATGGCAGGGGGGTTGGAACTTGATGATCTTTAAGGTGCCTTCCAACTCTAACCATTCTATGATTCTATGAACTTTTTACACACATCCAGGGATGGTGACTCAACCATCTCCCTGGGCAGCCTATTTCAATGGTTGATAAATCTTTTGGTGAAAACATTTTTCCGGATGTCTAGCCTACACCTCCCCTGGCACAACTTGAACCGTTTCCTCTTGTCCATTCACTAGTTACTTGAGAGAAGAGACCAGCACCCATGTTTCTCACTGGCTTTTAGTAAATACTGTGGTAAAAATTTTGGTCCACTTTACAATCATTTATGCATAAATCAATGATACTGAAACATTAGCAAATAGGACTTTTAGCTTTTGGTCACTTTAAGGTACAGTCCCATTAATAGCACTTTGGCAGAAGATTAAGCAGAACTTGATTAAGGATAGCTCTAGAAGTTGTACCCAAAGTCACCTGTGAAATTTTTTTTTAGTCTAATATGAAGTAGTAAATACAAAAATTTTATGTGGTGATGTCTCTTGATCTAAAAGTACCAGTCAAGAGCTTAACTACTTCTAAATGGGCCTCAAACATCAAAAGGGGAAACATCAGTCTACAGAACTTATCATTCCCGATTTCCTATTTTCTCTTCTATGAACCTCAAATGGCAACACTAATTTAGTGATTAAATTAGGACTACTTCATATGTATTTATTGTAGTTATGCATAGGCCTTTTTTCTTAAGAAAATAATCTTGCATTAAAAGAAAAAGAAATAAATTTTGAAGCTGTTCCAGGAGAAGTTGTAAGTTCTTGCTATTTAAAATGAATTCTTTTTTCCCCTTGAAATTTCTCTAGCAGTTTTTCTGCTAGTGTTGGGGGGGTGGAAGACAGATAAGAGAAACAAAATAGTTTTGAATGCAATGTACTGAATTAGTTGAGGCTGATCTCTTAGGCTGTTAGCGTTTCCGGAGCTCTCATTTAAAGTAACTTGGTTTCTGCCTTCACTGAGCTTTTATTTGGGCACTGGGTGCTACCGTAGGGATGCAAATTTGCAAGTTTCTCAGTGCGAAACATTGCTGTGTTATCAGGGAGATCATACACGTGTGTGTAGATCTATATGTTTAAAAGCAGTAGCTGAGATTTTTATTAAAAATGTTTCTGAAACATGAAAGGTATTTGCTGTTAGTAACCAATGTTTAAGTTCAAATTTCTAATTTTACTTTTTAAAAAATAATTGATATCTAGTTCTGTTTATCAAGTGCCATTTACATAATAGTGTAAATAACGTAAATAGCTCATTCTCTGTGTGCCATCTAGTTCCCTAGCAGTATTTTACTAAACAGTTGTGCTTAATTCCAAGTTTTAGTAGCCAAGACAAAAACCCTGAGTTGGTCCCAGCACTGGCAGAGGTGGGTTGGTTTTGCCACTCTGAGCCCTTCTTCTGTAACAAACAGCTCTCACAAGTTAAGACAGACACAAGCACCTCACCAGCACCCCCTGAAAATTCCTTTTGGTAATTTTTAAGATTGCCCTCTGCAGTCAACGTTTTGCTTTGAGTATCTTCTAAAACAAGTCCTTAAAACTGCAGTTGTTGCATGGTCACAGTTCTTTAGTGATAATTCAATCAATGAATTAATTGAAACCTGCCAATGAAAAGGCGAGTCTTTTCCTGCTACCTTCACGCTTTTGAACAAGTTGTCATACACTAAGAAAACATTTTAAATCTATTGGAAGACTTCTCGTTCCTATGGTGTTCTCTCCTCTCTGGCAGTGGAGTTGGTCAGATTTTCTTGGCTCCCATCCCAACTGTCAATACCATGTTGAGGTCTAAAATACATATACTATGCTATCATTAATGTCAGTAGTTGTTTTGGTTTGGCTGTTTTTTTTATAGTGTCAGACACTGCCTAATGCTGCTGCAGTCATTTATGCTGAATGTCCTTAGCAATAAGCAAAATAGGCAACTGCCATCTCTATGTGAATTTTGCGTTCTGTGTTCATTAGTTTTATGTAACATGTTTGTTCAGCCTTTGAGTAGTGTGGTGTTTGCCATGGAAGTCATTAGTAATAAAACCAGAATACAGCTATTAAATATTTATTTTTTATATTGGTTTTGGTCTTCCAATGTATACTGACCATCTGAAACTCCAGATATGCCATAGCGTTGTCTGCTAACGTGCTTATTTTTGTTCATTTTTTCACATTTTCCTCTTCTGCGTGTTCCTATCCTATCTGGTATGTGTTTATGATTTTTCTGTTTTGCTTTGGGCAGCTTTTTTTTTTACTTTGTGTGCTTTCGGTCTCTAGAAGTCCTTCAGATTTTCATTATTTTTTCTTTGCTTTCTCTTGTGGTTTCTTTGTAATTCCGGTTATTCTACATTACTGACATCCTATTTTCTCCTCTTTTTTTTTTTCCCCCCCCATGTGATGAGGGTAGAGTGTGAAGCACGGAAACATGAAACCTGTCCCAGAGTTCCTAGAAAGACAGTCTAGTCCTGTTTTCAAACATCAGAATGAGGACAACAAACAAGTGATCTGTAAATGATGCAGAAACTGGTAGAAGAAAGAAAGCTTCCAGTCTCAAACTGACAATATAATGGCAAAATATTCCTTTGTGCACCTTTTTCCTTTTATTCCTTATTTCATCTTTTTTCACTTTCCTCATGCAGTTTTTCCTCCCCTTCCTTTTAGGAATGTGCCTCTCTGGCTCACATGTTTGGGGTTTTTTAATTTTATTTTTTATCTCTGTATATGGTCTTAGCTGTGGAATACCCTCTTGTTGTCGGTCTTCCCAACTGCTGTCCGTTTGAACAGCTCTGAGCATCCTCCTAGGACTGAGTGTGGAGGAGTGGCTGTTGAGAACAAGCAAGTATAGTGCTTTCCCACTAGTTAGTCTTGGCTGAGCCCGCACTTACTGAGTGTTAAGTTCGTTCTTTCTGTGTTTTAGCTGAAGCCACATAACATGTTCAGAGAGCCTAGAGATTTAGTCCATGCATCTGAGTGCTCTTACAGAAGCAGAAAATGGATGTGTGCTGAAAGGCAGCACTGAGAGAGGAAAAAGGTCAGCTTAAAAGGGGCTATTGGTGTCTATATTCCTCTGCTTCCACTTCACCTATAAAAAGCATTTCTGCTGTGTAAATGAATAGTTGTTTCCTGCATAGTGTAAAGCAAAGAGAAGTCAGTCGCCATAACTTAAAACTTATCCTCAGGTGGTGAAGAAAAGCAGGGTCAGACACAGTGGAAACCTGGGACGTCTTCCTTTAGGCATTTGCACACTGTTGTACAGTAGGACTGGGTAGAGTTGTCACACATCATGGTCACGGCTGTATTTCTGGATGGATTGAACCCCTTTGGATTAGGAATGGTTTACTCTGGGGCAAGCTTGAAATCTCTGTAGGACGTAAAGGCTGGACAAGAAATACGTTGACATGGAGTGGGTTCCTGCTATGGGCTGTAAGAATCTGTTATCTCAAGTACATTATATAAAGAGTAATATACTAAAGATACAACAATCAGCCTCTAGACCAATGCTTTGCTGACCTAACAGTTATGATTTTAGAAGTTTAGGAACAAAAAGTTTCCTACATCTGACAGTCAGGAGACAATTTTTTGAATTGGTTTCCTGTTAGTGACCAAGAGGAAAAACAGTGCTGTTCTGTCCAGATTTTTTTAATAATCTCTAGTTATAACTGTTATTGGTACTTCTGTGAAAAGCAATTTTGTAGCATGTATGAAGAGAAGTGGGGAAGCTTTCTTATTCTGTTGTCTTAAAATTAACTGGTATTTCTGGCATTGCAGACACTTGGAAGAAAATCAGATTAGTGTGATAGAACGTGGAGCATTTCAGGATCTAAAACAACTCGAACGGCTGTAAGTATATTTATATACCTATGGAAAATCTGCAGAGTTTCTACTTCACTGTAAATGGTCATTCGTAGTGTTTCATTATTATAAAATTAACTTTCTTTGAGAGAGATGGGTAAAAAAAAAAGCCTAAATTAAAGTATGGAGTTAAACACAGTTGAATTTGTATTGCATGATAGCTAATACTTGAGATAAAATGTACAGTTGCTTGCCAAGAAAATAGAACTGCCAGTGACACCAGAATCTTCCCATAATCAAAACAATATTGTCTGGGCAACTCTTAATGGATATGTAGGTGAAGAAAGATTTGTTTATAATAATTTAATTATATTATATATATCTGTATTTTTAGATATATAAATCTATGCAATTGTCTCCTTTGAGAACCACAGTATTTCTAAAACTGCCTTTAGACTTAACTTTCTGATTATCTTCATTTCCTTTAAAGTTGTATAATGCTACTGATACCAGTGGATTGCAGGGTGTCATCCTAGACTTAGTGGAGAGAAGATGGCTCTCTTTTGCTCTGCTTTTGATAGCAATTAAGTTTATCTTATCTAAACTCTTAAAAAGTTGAATATGAGGTCTCTTGATCCAGAATCTGATTTATAGAAAACTACTAGCCTTGCAAAAGTATAAACTTAAATATCAAAAAGTACAAAAGTAGTGCTATATCCAGTTGCTACCCTTAGTTGGGTGTACTGATGAGCATTATCATGAAGGTAAGTTAATTTTGTCTGCTTGCGATGGGAGCAGAACACATTATCTGCAATACTGAAATACTGCTGGGAGTTATTATTTGTTAGAGGAAGGTGACTAGAACAAAATCACATACTGGTTTGGAATGTCTGTCTGTTAAATGGAGAAGCAGGGGGGTTTTATGCTTGATCGGTAGCTCAGTTATCTGCAAGGCATTTGTTTTAGGACTTGGTAATTTCTAATATTTTCTAAACCAGCTTTCAAGAGTTAAGTTCCCACTACCAATTCTTCAGGAGAAGTCTGGAGTATTGACCATATGCTGTACTAAAACTGTTTCAGATGATCGCAGGATTAGATCTGCATTTAAGTTGTTGAACTAATGTCTTGAACTTCTAAAATGAATTTACTCATGATTTTTGTATTGAATTACAAATTTCCATTTATGGCAATAAGGGACATGAGTTTTACATTCTGATTATAATCCATTTTTTCAGTTCCTGGTACATATATTCGATTAGAAGTCACTTTCAGGACAAGAGTTTTGCAGTAGCTCACTTCACATTTCTTGAGGAGTGAAAAACAATAATCAACTTAATTTTCCAAAATTTCGGCCTAGCCTGATGCTGTAAAAGACAGTTTGTTCACATTCTATCTCGTCTTAGAGAGTCAGTATCCTATCTAATAAGTCCTAGTTTTAAGCTCATTGTATATATGTGTGTGTGTGTGTATATCTTTCTCCATCTTTATCTAAATAAAGATGGATTTAGTTAAACTGCAAAATGAGTTTTGAAAAAAATTTTGGAGAAAGGCTGGCTATTAGTAACCAGAAATCATACTCAAGGGTTGTCTTAGTGTGTTGTTTTTCTGTAGAGCCTTCCCTGTTAGCAAATGAAAATAATGTGTTTTGTGAAACTAGAAGTTAAGAAATATGATACCTTTAATAGTGTCTAAGTATGTGATGTTTGAAAGTATTGCTTTTTTTCCCTGTGTGAACTCTTAACTTGGCCTGTTAAACATACTGCATCTCTGCTTCTCTTTTAGGATTGCCTGTCATTAAAATATTTCCTAAATGAATGTAGTATGAAAGGGAGGCCTGGAAACTTGCAACATTTTGGTGTTTTAGCTTAAATCATTTTTAGGACAAAACTATAAATCTGGGGGGTTTTTTTGGTATGAGTCATTAGGTTTTGGAGAATGAACTGTGGAAAGTTTGGCCTAACTTATAAAGGCTAAATTGCAACATTTTAGGTAATATTAAAGCTATTTTATTAAGTATTGTCAAGCATTGCAAAATGTTAATGAAGAAAGTATGATGGTTGAATTTTAAAAAAAAAAAGCTGGCTTTTTTCCATTTAATTTCTTTCAAATAACAAATAAAAATTGCTTATATTGCTTCGATTTTGGAATAATGTTCTTTTTTGATCTATTGAAGTGGATGTAAAAGTAATCATTAACTTTTTAAACAAAGCAGCTGCAACGGGTCAGACTTTAAAAAACCAGGAGCAATTTCTGTTCCTGGCAAAATGTCTGATAGAAAACTCTCTCATTCAAAGTAACAGTGGACGTACATTGTTCCACTCCCTGCCCCATGGTAATCATTCAAAGGGCATAACCTTAGGTGGGTATTATTTTAGCTCAATATATTTTCACTTCTCTGGCTATTGAAGCAAATCCATCATTATTAACTGAGTAAATTAGCAGAATTTTCTTTGAAATGTCCTGTGTAACAGTCTAAGTAAACTTTAAATAAAATGTCTGTAAAGCTGTTAGCCACTGCTGCCAAAAACACCATGATGGTGGCTCTCTAGTTATTTGGGTTTTACTCTGATGTTTTATTTTTTATTTGTTTAAATATTTTTTGTGGGAGATTAATGCTCACAGTATCAGTGGAGCATCTAAAGATATTATATAGGTATAGAGCAGGATGTTGTCAAAATTGTATATTAGCTTAATAAAGTCTGGCAATATCAGTTGAAGGAAGCACATAATGCAAGGTATTTTAAAATGACAGCATAAAGTTGAGAAATGAGGTGATGTGGAAGGTAGAAGACACTTCTTACTCTGGCGTATTTCTACTCAGCCTTCCAAATACGCAGGAATTTTAACCATTGCCTCTTAGCAAAATTCAGTGTTTTTAGTGTAAGTTGTTCTGCTGAGTCCTAAAATTCAGAATTCATGAGAATACCCAGTGGTATGCACCATGGTGGAATACCAGAAACGTTTCTAGTGGGTTTATTGCATTAAGATTCTACAGTTTTACTCCAGAACGTAAAGATCAGTGGTGAGGCAGCTGACCATGAAAAGTCAAGCAGTTCAGAGAGAACATTAGTAGATATGATGGGTGCGTGCCGTTGTTGAGCCTCAAACAGAGCAGCAGTGCTCCTGTGTCCTGCAGCTCTGAGGTGGAGGAACTGTCAAGCTTGGAGAGTCCATGCGACTTGTACGGCTGAGGGGTTAGAACGTCTCTGCGTGTCTCCTCCCAGCCTTCTCCAGCTGTCACCTTTCCTTTGGCTCCTAAGTGCTCTTTCCAAAAACCGCTACTAATTGGTGTTGAATGCTAGACTTTGCAGGGCAGATAGATGCTTATGATCAATCAGTGCTCAAGAAGCTGTGGAAATGTTCTGCTGAAACTTGAAAGTGCCAGTTGTAAATGTGGATAGTCTGCCTTCCTTGCCAGTAGCAGGGTAACAATTTTAGAACAACACCTGTGCCTGTTAGCGTATGGCAGGTTTCAAAATCTGTAGTTCTTCTTTACTAGTTCCCTTCTGCAATTTTTTTCCCTAATAGTTAACTGTAAAAGGTCTAACTTTGATCCCTTTTCCTGGTTTTGTTTTCTGTGGCGTGAAGTAGCGTGCGTATGCCCTTACGTGGTGCTACACTGGCACGATGTGTTACACCCGTGTTTCTTTCGGATTTTAGCGTTTCAGCTGTGTGCTTTGCTATTAACGCAGCGTACAATTTTCAGATAAAATGATTATGAAATTTCATATGCAAAGAGGATCAAGAAGAAAGAGGCCTAAAAGATGAACTGAAATTTCTTCCAGAGACAGATGTATGTCACACGTTTCTGTGAAAAATGAGGCAGGATATAAGACACCAACTGATCCTGACTTTTCCAAGGCCAACTGCCAGAAATTGTCACGTAGCTGTATTATCTTCAAAAGACTGGACTTTGGCTGGTGGCTGGTTCTTTCTACTCAAATTAGTGTCTTCTGTTACCATAAAAGATCTCAACATCTGAAAACACTAAAAACATGTTTTTGTTGTTTAGAGGAGGGGGGGGAAGTGTATAGGCATGGCCAAATAAAGTCTTTTCGAAGTTGGGAAAAATAATTAGCTTTGGGAAAAAAAAAAAAGCTAAAATCCAGATTTTAATCCTAGCATATACATGTATGGTTTTGGTTTTGTGCATGCTAAGGCAGAGGTCAAAATAGAAATTGTATTTGACCTTTAACTGTAGAGATGCTACTGTGCATTGAGTCTTTGTAAGCAGCTTCCTAAATGCTTGATGAAGGTATTAAAGTGTATTTATTTGGCATAGCATACTGTAAAATGACTAATAGTGACCAAAGATGCTAGGGAGAAGCATAAATTGTTATGTGATGCTTCACAATCTGGATTTCATAAATTGAGATTGAACAGGCTTTGAATAAATCATGTAATACAAAAAGCATCTTCCATAATTAACATACTGAGTGGAAAGATTGCTAAGTGCTTCAGAGCAGCGGGCAAAATAATAAAAGCATTGGACAGTTCTTTGCTGTTGTAAACAAAAGCTTCTTGCAGCTCTTTGGCAACGTGGACAAATCTATAGTGTTTATAGAAGGTTTGCAGTGTGTGCAGTTTAGCTGGTTTTTCTGGACTGCATGCACTACACTTATTTATGAAGCCATATGGATTTGTAAATATGTAAGACAGTTTGAATGTAACTTTTCAGGAAAAAAGCTTTATTGGTTTGTGTCTCCATTTCCCCATGGCATATCTAATTGGAAATTGATGATCATAAAATGCTTATCTGGAAATGCTGGAGAAGAGAGACATGCTAAAATGGATTTAGAGCTGTGGTCTGATATTTAATCAATTTTATGACTTGCATATTTCCTTCTTCCTTCTCAAACTACCATGTGTAAGCTGGTGCAGTACCAGGTTTGCTACCAAACTCCCCAGGAACAGGTGGTGCTTTAGCAGTGAGAAACCATAACCTTTGCCTGTATTCTGCTCCCAAGACAGCTCTTTATGCTCAGCCTTTCCCCTCTGAGGGGGGGTGCAAGTGGTAAATTGGGGCCGCTAGAGCCATCATGAAGCTATGGTGTCTTTGCATTTGGGAGGGGGGGATTTCTTTGCATCTGTACCAAAGATGGTAGCATCCCCTTTGGGTGTAGCACATGGCAAAACTTGGTAATTTTTCATATTGGGCGGAATTGCTGCTGCAACAAGCCACAATCGATAGGGTAAAAGGTACCTGTGCTGTCTAATCCCAGATCATAGTCTGTGTGTCAGTGATGTAATCTTCTGTAAACGTTAGAAACCAGTTTCTAACAGACACCAATTGTAAACTTAACCACTCTTTGTGAGAGCTGGCAAAGAATATCAAAAACTGAAACTCAGTTTGTTACACTTTCGGGTGTGCTCTTGTTCTCCTGATTGGAAGAATAAACTAGTTCTTGTGCTGCCTGTGTCTGTGAGGTAGCAATACGAAGCTCCTTGCTGCATTGGCTGATGACTGCAAGTTCAAGCGATATTTATTGATGTTGGTTAATATTTAATTAATATTGTTAATGATGTTTGACCCATTCCTTCTGAGAAATTATTCTAGTTTAAAAAAAAAGGGATCTTGTAACCAACATCTGAAAAAGCAGTCTTTTACCTTATGTTTTCAAGAAAAGCTTAGCATTGCCTTTCAACTGAGTGTCTGTGTGACTCTGTGAGCAGTCCAACATGATGAGCTGCGATGTTTGGGGTGTGAGTATCTGAAGGGATGCTGTTGGTTTTATTCCCAGATGCCACTGGGACAGTCATGGAGAATGGAGCATGCTGTACTGTAGAATCTTCCCAGTGTTATTTGAGATACTTCCATTCCTATTTATTCTCCAGTTTGGGGTTTGGCCCAAGGCTTCCCTTTCAGCCAATCTCTCTGAAAAATATGTGGGAAAATGATGAATGTATTTGGAGTGACTATTTGGTTTAACTGGCATGGGCACAGCCCTATTACTTCAAGAACTGTGTTGTTCTGGAGTGTGGATCTTGCCTTTCAAGTGGCCCTAATGTAGTTTTTACTGCTTAAGTGAGGACTATGTTATTTTAAGTACTTCATAATTTTCTGACCCTGATAGCAATAGAGTAGCAGCAACACCCTCATACAGCGGCTTTCTAAGTTCACAAGTTCCTTCATCAACTTATTGCACAGAGGGTTCCACAGTTTGATCCTGCTTCTGATTCAGAACCAGAATTCTAGAGGAAGACTAAATCATTTGCACTCTGGAGGAGTATGCACTTACACTTTCAGCAGACTATGGGAAGTTGTTCTGCCTGTCTCTACCTTTTGTCTTAGTCTTAGGGAATGGCTGTCCCAAAGTGATGTGAGGGCTGTGGTTGAGTTCTAGTTTGTCCTGTGTGGTAGAAGCCAAGCAAAGGCTCCTGGTTTCTAGTGTCCACATGAAGAAAAAAGTGGGGTCCCTACGTGCTTGTGTGTCAGCTGTGTGCAAATTCAGCAGTGACGTGTTGCATCTTCCTGTGGCATCATGCAGTTCTTTGGGCATCTGCATGAGAGGTGCTTCCTGGATTTCTTATTTTGGGCTTGGATTGCTGCAGGTTTTATTGTCTCTGTCATTACTTCTGCTTTCTCATCGTTCTGCCATGGTTATTGCGGCAGCAGTGCTAGTCTGAGTGCTGTGATCTCCTGCCTTTGTGCCATCTTTTCATGTATTGTGAGAACAGAGTGATTTGCTGTTCCCCCACAGCCAATGTCTTACCACAGAGCTGTTCTGCTGTCTTTTGAGTAGAGCAAAATCAGGGCTGGTCTTCGCCAATGTTTTTCCTTTCTTCAATGGGGAAGGGTTGTCTCTGTGTGCTCATGGGTTGGGTAACACCTTCGCCTTAAACCTGGGATGTTTGACTCATTCTTGGAGCTGACTGTCTCTTCTCTGAATCTAATCTTGGAGCTCTCAATTAAATCTTTCCAATTGCTGGTAGATAAACTCAGCAGTCCTCCAAACCATATCTATTACTTCCAGCCAGATGAAACGTTATGGAACTGGCTTGGCTGATTTGACTGGCTAAACTATGAGCCAAGACCTCAAGCCTTGTCCCTTCCTTCTTAAAGAACAACTTGTATGAATTTGTCTCTCACGCTGTTGGCATTATCTGTAAAATAACCTGCCTGATAAAGATTAACTTTGCTAGCAAAGTGGCTGAGACCCAAGCCACTCCATCTCTCGTCACCCTTATAGCCTTCCAGAAAACTGTTTCATGGACAGTTTCAATCCAAATGCCCACTCTGAGCAATTGTAGAAGCACCTTATGAGATTGGGTGACTGTGAAATGCAGGAGATGCAATTTAAGGCTGAAGAACAGGCACATGGGCGGTGATGGTAATGTAGTGAGATCCTAAAATGTCGGAGCTCATAAAAGAATACTATAGAAGTTCACAGATGGTCATCAGAAGTCTGGCTATGTTCATGAAAGAGAGAACACATTAAGGGCCACTAAATGTACAAAATCTTCATCCAGCTAAGAAGTCTAGCTGAAAAATGTTGAAAGCTTGCAAAGCCAGTAGAGCATCACGCATGCTTGCCCTGTACTTATGCCTCTGTGTGCGTCTGCATATTGCCGCTGTAGGAAATGGGATACTGATCTAGGTGGACTATAAGTCAGTTCCAGTACTAGATGACATCTCATTTTCATCTCTTGCACGAAACTAAACTGCATGTCATCTTTCCAAATCTTATTCTGCTTCTACTGAACTAGCTGCCTACAGTCTTAGGTATTAGGGATATGGTGTCCTTTTCATGAAGATGGTTGAGACATGTCGTAAAGCTCCAGTGCTTTTTCATGTCTAGAGCAGAGGTATTTAATGGAATTTCAGCTGCCCTTCACCCCAGTAAGAAGCTCGCGCTGGATATCTGACTTTTTAAAAGAGTGCTGTCAAGTCACCAGTAAGGAATCCCTGTTTCTTATAAGACTTGCTTAAAAAAAAAAAAGGCAAAATCAGTAGCTTTCCTGAGAAATGTAAATAATGAGAAGATAAAATAGTAGGCACAAATTTTATTCATGAGATATGATGGAAACTGCTATACCAGTGCAAGTGGGGGATTACTTAGCTGTGTGGTTGATACCTCAGTTAACATTTACAATTGTACAGGACAAAAACAGTAGTAAGAGTAAGAATGTGGTAGTTCTTGGTGTGTGTATATATATGGTGTGTGTGGCTACAAATAAAAATGAAAATAGATATTGACAGTTTGAGTGTGAATAGTACACTTCAGTACATCACTGGCGAGGAATGTAAGTGCTGTATCTTATTGAGTCAGATCTTGGCTCAAGCTGACAGCTCACCTTCATTAATTCTTGGAAGGAAAGAAGGAAGCTCATTAATTTTGTATTGCTTTTGATTCGGCTTTATGTGCTGCTCTTGGCTCAAACAACCAAAATAAATGTTCCCAAGATATGGCTCACATACTTCACTAATCTGTCAATACCGTACACTGGCTACTCTGGAAGATTTCACTGAAATTTATTTTTCTAACACTACTTAACTGCCAGTAATTTAGAGAAGCATTAGTTGTTTGTGTAAATGACATACTAGATATGGTCAGGGCTTTTTTTTTTTTTTTAAAAAAGAACTCTGTGCTATTCCCACAATTCAAATATATAGTCAAATTTTTGTGGGGCAAGGGGAATTTGCAACTATTAGTCCAAAAAGTTGTTCTTGGTGGAAAGGCATGTTATAAGATCTCCAGGACATAGATTTCCATATACAGTCAAGCTTCTCACAACAGTCAAGGACTGAAGAAAATACTCAAGAATGGCCTATTTCATGCAGATACCCATTTTGTATTGTGAATAATGTACTCTATCATTTATATTAAATTTTCAGGAAAATGTTCATTGTTTTGGCTATAGTAGGATGATACTGTCCAGTAAAGGTAAATCATCTGTCATATGTAGTGTGAGTAGGAAATGCATGTCCCCAAATTAAGTGTGGTTAAAGCTTTAAGATAATCTTAACACTTTTGAAATCCAAATTACATGAATTTCCTTTTGAATTTTGTTGATGTCATATCTAGTGCAACTTTCTGTTTTCGCATTTCCTTGGGAATATTTTGCTGTTAACTGTTACAACGTAGTCCAGCTGTGTGTGATGTTGATTGCTACGGTCTGGCTCCATTAAAACTTTCTAACTAGCCGTGTGCCCTTTTAGTGCCAGATTAATTAGTGTTTACCTTCTCATGCCCATAGAGACTTACAGGTAGAACTTGGCTGTTTTTTGAGACAGCGGTTGCAGTGTAAGTGTAGATCACTGGTGTAGTAAGACTGTGGTGGAAAAAATAAACATGAAACAACTTGTAAAAGCCAAACGTAGTAATTTTGAGAGGTACTGAGTCTGCATTTTGCCTGTGCATAAAGTCAGGCTCCTGTTTGGTGTCTTTATAAAACTAGCTGCATTCCTATTTCAAACTATTTAAGAAGTTTAAGCCACACTGTGGAAAGGTGAGATAACTTTGAGAAACATCACTGGAAACGTGACTTTTAGACTAGTAAGAAAACCTTTAACATGAAAAAATGTATTTGGAGCTTTTTTGGAGGCATACTTTGTCATTCTGTGGGTATTGCGTACTTGAAAAACAGTAGTGCTTAGCCATGTAATGTACTCTGATCGTGGTATTGCCTCGGATGAGAGGCATCTGCAATTTGGATCTTGATATTGGCCTTTTCCCTTATTTTAAAGCATTGAAATTTAGCTTTTATTAAAATAAGTCAAGCATTATTTCAAGCATTGAAATCTGTGTAATTGTCTCTGCACACAGATGAGCCATTGTTTGATGTGCATACAGGTTACATGCTTAGGAATGTTTATACTTCTTGTGATCATTTAGGAAAAAACTAAAAATTACCTTGTCATTTTCTATTACTCCATTAAAAATATAGCAAACTCTGTATGCTACAGAACTCTGTGATTGCTGTGCTTGAAGTGACAGGACTAAAAAAGTAGTTGCATGGTAACTCAAGAAAGAAGTCCATGATCAACTTAGTAAAACTTGCTCTGTGCCTATCAATAGTAGGTTTGATAACATGTGTGTCCTTGCACATCAAAAAGACAATTTGTTTGGACCTCTGGTTGATGTGAGTGGCACAAACACACCTAAACAGTAGAAATGTTATTCTTTGCCTTCTGCTGTTGATAAATACCTTGCATGAGCTAAATCTTATGCATAAAATCTGGTGTTAAGATGAAAAGAGCAGGCAAAAAGGGACAGGTGTCCAGGGCCTTGATCAACTGATGGTTAGTGAGTTCTCTGCGCTACACAGGTGTACACCATTCCTGAAAAATTTGTGTTTATACTGGGCCATCTTTAGCAAAAAAGTTCTTAAGCCTGTAATAGTGATGAACTAGTTCAAAGATTAATCCCTTCCACTCTCTCGTGTCTGTAAGTCAAGTGAACAAGAACTATATTTCTTAATGTGTTTATTTTTATGGGACTGTTGTTGGAATAAGTTGGTTTTTTTAATGATACAGTAGCTGTCACTTTCTTCCCCTTTGGGGACAATTCAGTGAATGAAGTAGTTATAAGAAGCCACTTATAATGATTTTTTTGAAGATGTGTAGATTTGTAGATGTGTAGTGGTTATAGCTCCTAATTGGGTATGCACATTTGGGGAAATAGTAGTTCCCAATACCTGTGTTTATGTACTGTGGACTCCTAGAGGGCACTAATAACCTCAAATTTCATAGTTTACTGTGTCTGTCTGTAGCATGTAATTATATAGTTACATATTACTCAGCCATTGCTGGACAGCCAAACTTTTTTTTGTTACTGCTGATGCAAGAATGAACCTTTTATTTCTTTTGTAAACATTAAAAAAATAAAAAAAATTGGCACCTCTTTTCTGAAGGAAGCTATTAGCAGCTCTGTCAATGGGTCTGCACAGGAGGAATCCAAACAGAGGAAAAGTGCAAGACAGGCAAAGGGCAGCCAGCAAGAAAGCAGGATGCATGCTTCAGTGAATTGGTTTTGGTTTGCATTAGTACATCTGACCAGGGCTGCAAAACAAAGAGGTTTGTTTTAACAATATGATAATAAATGAGCCTGGTTTCATCAAAAACATTTTCATAGTAGGTCACTGACCCATAAGAACTCATGGAAAAACAAATTTGGGTCTTGCTTATGTAGACAAGAAGTTCTGTAACCACAGGATTCCTAAGCTTCTGAAAGTGACGGTTACAAAGCAAATGGAATAATGACACTTCCACTGCAATGTAACCGTAATTCAGTTGGAATAGCTGATCAGCATTGAATGCTACATCAGAGGCTTTAAACATTATTCTTTTCTGTGGCTTGTTTGTTTGGTTTTGGCAGTTTTTTTATACTTGATGAAGATTTATGGGAGTACTTGCTTAAGCAAAACACTTAAGGATTTAGCAGTCATTTCTCCAGGATCTCTAAGAAATACAGAAATAAGGTCTGTGTTACTGTTGGGTAAGAACTGCTACATCACTGGTTGGGAATAATTTGGATGAACTTTGTTTAGCTTAAATAAAACTATCAGAAGGGTTTTGCTTCTTCGAGCTTCCTCATATTAGGAGGATTATACTGTTTGCCATCTTAGAAATCCTGTGTTATTGCCTGGATTTCATGCTGTCAAGCACAGCAATCCTTAAATAATCCTGTTTCTGAGTGAAACATTGATGATGATTTCAATGTACTTAACATCTTTTAGTTCTTTCTTGGAGCATATGTGAACGTGTAGCTCTCGAAGCTTTTCTGTCACTGGTCAAACCAGTACCGTCTTGATCTCGCTTTCCGTCTGGCACAACTCCTTTTTAACTGTGTCCATTGAACTGGAGCTCACCTGAAGCTGCAGCCTTCCCTATAGAACAGAACAGACTAACTCATGTTGGCTTACAATTAACTTTGTTAGAATTATTTACCTCAGTTGCTTGGAGATGATTTCTTCTCCAGATCTTTGTCTTGAGGTGTTGCAGTATGAGGATCACAAGAAGAGGAGAGGGTTCTAGGGTTGGTTCATGCAGATGTTATGGGTATTACGTATACATTTTAACTTTTATCTTTGAGAATGAGTGGCATAGGTGTGATGCAGTGTATTAGGAATGCAAGAGAAGTATGGAACTGCTAGGTACTGAAGCGCTTCAGAGAAACTGACCCCCTGCATTTGATAACTTCCTGGGAGGTGGAAGTGGGCCAGAGGTAATTATCACAGAAGCTGGGCATGCTTAATTTTTTAGAGAAGAACTTCTTTAATGATAACGAATTTTTGTGGCTGATTACCCCTTGTGGCTTCCTAGTGAGAAAATGTCCTTTGAGTTGTGATAGGTAATTCCCACAGGCTTGTGGTAAAGCAGTCACAAGAGCTGCTTCTTTGGTCTCAAATTTAAGTTAAGTGTACAGTGTGCTCTTTGTTCCACTTAATTATTTCCTTATATTCATTCTGGTGGCTTTGGAGGATGCATCCTTTCTTATGCATCCAGTTTGATTTTGGGCAGGAGATGATTCTGCTAGTCTTCCTTCTTAAATAGTTCTGCTTGGCATATAGCCCCAGGGAGGAAGGAGTAACACGTGTCCACAGAAGCATTCTTTACTATATATGGAGAGGTGTGGTGAGCTGGGCTGGTATCGAGTTATTAAAACAGATCAAATAGCAACAGCGTTCTATTTCTCCTGGTAAAAATTGTAATCATAGTTCTACTTGCAAGTTTTCTTGCTAATTATTCACAGCTATTTCTGACTTCTGGAAATGGTTAGCTTGATTAATATAAACTTTTAAGACTTGTCAGCAGGGGCAATATGGCTTGGAGATGTGCATACGAAAATTTAATTTTTGCTTTCTTCGCAGGGCTTCAGCCCTCTCCTGGAGAGATTACTCTGGTGTAAGAAAATGGTTTAACCCTGTCTATTGTACTCCTACTGCCTTTACAAAAATTGATGAAGTATTAAAAGTGGTGGACAGGGATACTGCAATAGAGTCTTTATGATCCTTGGATAAAGTCCTATTTTTTCATGTAGTCTGGAGAAATAATGAGAAAGTAACTGTTTTTTCTCATTCTGCATTAGGGTTTTGCAAATACAAAAATTGGAAGATTTTGTGACTACCTAAATTTATTAAGATTTGAAATAAGAGAGCTTATGAATAGCACTGTGGCAACTGAGAAACGGACAGCTTCTCAGAGAGTGTCTCTGTTTGAGGGTTTATTGATCAAGCTTTTGTGGATTTAGTTGAATGATAGCTAATAGAAAATGTAAACTCTTCTGTTAAAGGCTGAGAAAGGCAGGTATAAGCTTACCGTGCTGCATGAATGTAACTGGTTGGTTTTATAAATGTGCTATTGAGTTAAGAGATTTTCCATGTACTTTTGCTTGTTGCTTCTGTGTTTACAGTATTTTCTTGCTGTTGACATAGTCATTGATAAGTGCTGTCTGATACTTAAGATTCTCTATTCCTTTCTTCAATTAAGTTGGTACTAACGCTTCTGTCCATTTCTGTGTGCTACAGAGTGGTGTTCTCAGTCTTTAATGCATACATGAATGTTTTTAGACTTTTTGTTTCTTCATGTTGGCTTTGGGAAAATATTGAAGTCTAAACCTGTTCCTTACACATTTTTTGCCTCTTTTACTAGTTTGTTTGTAGCCAGATGACATCTGTGTCCAGTGCTTACATACTGGCTCTGTCCTCCATCTTAATGTCAGATTTTCTCCTGTGAAGAGATCCTAAAAAAATATAGAGGGATTCTTATACTGAAAACTAAAAACCATTCTAGAGGTACCGGTTCGTGTGCTGCCGCTTTGTACCAAGACATATAGTCTGCTTCTGATAGACAGTAGATAATCTTTTTCAATCTAATGAGAAGTTACTAATAAAGGTTATTACTTCTGACAGCTTTGAAGATGTGAACCAGGACCACCCAGTCTGCTATGTTTGTAATAAGGGTTCTCAAAGTTGTAACTGTTGTAAACAGCTTTCCTTCAAAAAACAGTCCCTTAGTGACGTGCCGTAGTATCTATCTCAGTTTTTGGAAAAGTTTCAGTACTAACATGTCACATGAATGAAGAAGATTGTTTATGCCACACTATTATCCTGTAATATGGTTGTACTGTGCCTTCTTTTAGTAATCTTATTGAACTTTACTTATGTATCATCTGGCTTTACTTCCTAGTGTAGCGATATAAAGAGGTGCTGACAGAAACTAACGGACAAGGTTGACTTTTTTAAATGGGTGCTCTATTGTGACCCTTTTCCCTTACAAAAAGGAAGTGATACAAAGCAAAGGAAGAAGTTACATTAATGACCACAATGTATTTCTTGATGCTAACAGGATTTTTCTGATGAAACAATTGAATGAAATTGACTGTGCTCCTGCTTTACTGTTTCCTAAACCAGTGCTTTTTAAGAGAGAAAACTCCATAACTCCTTAGAGTTCAATAACTCCTGTCTTTCTGTCTGAGTCTCCTGTTATGCATTAATTCATTTTTATTGCGTCTTGGTTACACCCAAGCTTGTGATGTAACCGCTTCTCCCTTAAAGTAACTCTTAGAAACTACTTTAACTACATCATGTTCCCTGAGGCTGTTCTCTAAGGACAATGCCATGGAGCCCTTAATAACAAAGGAGAAAAAAACTAGCTTGTTTATTGCCAAAAATGAGACCCAGATGTTTTGAGTGTGAAATAAAATAAATGACCAAATTGGGGAGTGAACCCGAAGTTACTTGGATAATTTCTGGATAATAAAAGCTAGGGTACTGGGACTGCTCCCTTAAAAATACCCGTTTTGAAAATTTAAAAACACTGTAATTTTGATTTTCTGTTGGAGAATGAGTTGTGTAATAGTTAGCAATGCAAATATAGATGTTAAATCAAATTAGAAAGTTGTTGAAGTTGTGTGGAAAGGAATGGAGTACTACTTATTTCATGACAAATGTGCAGTACTTTGATTTGGTAGTAAAGCTGTCAATGCTCAGTCAAAAAGGAGACACAGAATTTGGAGGCCAGTGGGTGTCACACATTCATGGGGTTAAAGCTAGATAATTGCTATATTCAGAGGCAACTGAAAGTTTATATCATGGCCAATGGTGCATATATATGCATCAACTTAAATTTCTTGGTATAATGCGTTCAGTAATATACAAGAATGTTATTAGTAAATATAATGCTGCAAGACATTTTAAATAGAAAGCAAAGATGTGTATAAGAGCTTTTTGTTGTGGGATCTTCTAGTAGAAGCCAGATCCTTTCCATTTTGTTCTATAGCCATGTAACTTTGATTTCTACTCACACCTTGAGTATTTGCTGTTTGCATGAAGCATCTTTTGCTGATGTGGTTTTCAAAACTTTCAAACCAAGTCAGTAGGATAATGAGAAATGAAATTGCCTCACAAAATTGCACCATTTCCCAACTTTGAATAAATAACAGTTGCCTTGCTTTTACATTAAGTGAGTGCCTCTCGGCAGCTTTGAAGAGAGCATGGAGGAAATTTCTCATGTAGTTAGTGGACATCCCCTCCCTGTAACTTTGCAGAAAATGGGTTTTGGGTTTTCCTTAGTTTGCTGCTTACTCAGAGTAAAACTGTTCTGCACCTGTGAGAACAAAACATGAAGCTGAAAATGCTCCTTCTCAAAATACTGGATGCAATTGTATTCGATATGCTTGGTTAACGTTGCTACTCTGTCAGACGCACACTAAGCATGTATTTGTATGCTCTGGGTGTAAATAAATGAGAGAAGTCACTATAAAAAGAATACCTGAAACCTACCTATGATGTGTTGTATATTATAAACAAATTATATTCATTCACAGAGAAATAGTGATTCATGAGCTAAAAAATATCAAGAGGGAATGCGATTGCATTAAACGGTTTCCAAATTTCCAAATTAATTGTGTGAGGAATGCACAATAAGTCTCTGAGAATTAACATGTTTTTTTACCCATTTACTTGACTTCTGCACCCTGAAATTCTTTTGAACTTTTTGAAGTCTTCCAATGGAAGGGATATTCTCCATGTAAGAAGCATTATTATGTGGTTGTTGAAATTTCTTTCTCCTTGGGGTAAAAAATGAGAATGGTTACAAGTTGAGCAAGTTAAAGGCTTTAATACATGTGGCTGAAATGGCAGAAAAAATAATTATTTTGCCATAATGCAAACTGTCCCACAGTGAAAAGGGCAAAGACCTGGGAAGCTGCTGGCTGACTTGTTGCTGCGTTATAGTTGGGCTTTCATATGCACCATGTTCTTTTCCGTCTATGTTGATCATACCTTTGATATAGATTAGATTTAGCTCCTGTTTGCTTTTCTTGTGAGTGGAACTCCATGAGACAACAATACCCAAATGGGATGTTTGGGTATACAAATCCAGGCTGGGCAGAGACTGGATAGAGAGCAGCCCTGAGGAGAAGGGGCTTAAGGATGTTGAAGGTCATGATGAGAAGCTCAACATGAGCCGGCAATGTGTGCTCACAGCCCAGAAGATCAACTCTATCCTGGGTTGCATCAAAACCAGCGTGGCCAGCAGGGCGAAGGAGGGGATTCTGCCCCTCTGTTCTCATGTGACCCCCACCTGGAGTCCTGCGTCTAACTCTGGGGCCCCAAACATATGAAGTATACGGACCTGTTGGAGCAGGTCCAGAGGAGGGCTGTGAAGATGGTCAGAGGGCTGGAGCCCCTCTGCTATGAGGACAGGCTGAGAGAGTTGGGGGTGTTCAGCCTGGAGAAGAGAAGGCTCTGGGGAGACTTTACATAGTAGCCTTCCAGTATCTGAAGGGGGCCTACAGGAAAGGTGAAGAGGGATGTTTTCCAAGGGAATGTAGTGATGGGACAAGGGGTGATGGCTTCAAACTGGAAGAGGGGAGATTTAGATTAGATCTCAGAAATTTTTCACCAAGAGGGTGGTGAGCCCCTGGCCCAGGCTGCCCAGAGAAGCTGTGACTGCCCCATCCCTGGAGGTGTTCGAGGCCAGGTTGGACGGGGCTTGGAGCAACCTGGTCTAGTGGGAGGTGTCCCTGCCTGTGGCAGGGGCGTGGAAATGGGTGATCTTTTAAGATCCCTTCCAACCTAAACCATTCTGTGGCTCTGTGTGACCCTTCCAGTTTGTAAACATGAGATGCAGCTGAAATCAGTAGCCCAAAGGAAGTTTCTCTTCGAAGAAAACAAGACCTCTGGCTGGAAAACAGCTTGAAAATTTTCCTATCAAGATCGCTTCTTCATCCGTAAGTTGTCGAAAAGCCAAGAAAAGGAATAAACCAAAAATAACTCTTGTAAAACGTAGGTCTTTTCCTCCATTTATTTCATAGAATGGTCCTGATAAACATCTTCAGTCTGCCTCTAGGCTTGTAGCATTGTCTCTTTCCAAGCTCCAGTGGTCATTTCTTACTCTTTTTTAATAGTCGGGAATCTCAATAGTTAAGTTTTCCTCCTATCCCAGCGTCAGACAGAGAAGGAAATATTATTAGCCTGGTTGGAGCCAGGAAGGTAGGAATTTCACAGTTAATAACTTCTGCATTGTTTTTTCAAGGGCCCTTGATAGTCCGTGATTGACATGGAAGTTGTTTCCCTCTATCCCTTTGCCTTCAGGACGTAGGAAGCCCCAGATGGGCAGTAGGCTGAGGGAGGAAGGGGAGAACCTGGCACTTGTTATGTATATGAACGGAGTATTTTTGGGAGGAGGGAGGGAGTGTTTGTCCTTTGAAAAGCAGTGTTCCGTGCTGTATGTGACTGCTCTAAAATAAACAGTAATACACTGGAGGACAATGTTGCATGTATACTTCTTGTGACTTTTAAAGGTCACAGATCCTATAAATCTGTATTTAAGTCTATCTGAATCACAAGAAAATGCAGTTTGTTACACAATAGAGGTGTGAAGTATAGATGTTGCTGTATTTATATTATGTGAGAATAGAAGTCGGCATGCAGTATAACTAGGAGGAACGAAAGAGCTTACTTGGAGACATGGAAGGATGTTGGAGTTTGGACAAAAGGGCTTTGGCTGAAAGAAAATGAGAAGAAAGCAATGTTCATAGAGATAAATACATAGTTATACGGATATGCCTATACAGATGTACGTACACATATACCTATCTCTTGATTGCAAATGTAACTATGAATATTTTACATGCATACAACTTTTGTGAATATTTGTATTCATACAAATATGAATATTTGCTCCTTGATGTTCAAACAATCTTTTTAAGCTTCACAGCCTGAAGAGGCATAAAATCTACACTTCTATTGTTTAGTATAAATTAAAATGTTTAGTATTAAGTTTAAATTCTTTCCTGATGAAACTAAACAGGGAAAAAAAGGTACAAAAACCCAGAAGGTAATGGCTATACTAGCTCAGACTCAAAATACGAGTAAGCCAGTATCATGTCTGCAGTTAAAACTCTTAAGAAAGAACAAATGAAGTCGGAGCAAATGAATTGTATTGTGGCAGAGATCACTTGCATCATCATTTGGGTCCTTGTAAGGAGTATTACTTAATGTTTTTTCTTAACTGTTTGTCTTCTGTACCCACATAATGATAGACAATCCGTTGTTACAGAATTTAACTGCGTGTTGTGTGGGAAAATTAACTCCACTTGTTTTTTGAAGCTAACATCAACAGGATTTTTTTCTTGTATTAGAAAAGATGAGAACTGTTTCTTATCACCTTTCCTTGCTTCACAATTGTGCAGACCTTTAGCATATTCTCCCTCAGCTGTTTTCCTTGTGTGGGGTCTTTGTCTACCGAGTTGTTCCAATATGGAAGCTGCTCTGTAACTGATCATCCTTGCCATCTTTCTCTGAACCTTGTGGGATCCTTTTTGAGGTTGAAATTCCAAAAGTTTTCAGTCTTTGACATGTGGATACACCATGGATTCACCTAGAGAAATAATTGTTATCCATTATTCTTGTAATTGTTTGTAACACTAGCTTTATGAATTGCTGCAGAGCAGTGAGTTGATATTTTCACGGGTCTGCTTCCTGAGAAGTGATTTTCATGTTGGAGACTGCAGTTGTATGCATGAACTTAAAAATCTGTTTCCTTGCATATCTGTTAAATTTTACAGTAAATTATATATGTCATTTTGCCATTGAGGTGCTAAATAGCATTAGTTCTCTCTGGAGTTTGTAATCAGCCTTTGCTTCATATCACCAGAAATGGTCATCCTCTGAACCTCCACATTTTCAGGTCACCTATGAGTGTGCTGAACAGTTTGGGCCCTCATAGAAGTCCTTTTTTGCCTCCAGTGGTGACCTTCTTACTCTTTCCAGTTTCAACTGCAGCTGGTTCTTGTAATGCAGTCTTTGGCAGTTCTAAATATTAGCTGAGTAACAAATTCCGATTGCTCCCATGAAGTAGAGTTGAGAGGCTGGAAAGCAGAGGAGGGGTTAAAAATAGTAGGGTTGATGTGCCGAGTCCAACTTGCAGCCCAGCACCTGTAAAAATCTTGAGGGACTTCAGCTGAAACGTACAGTCCCTGGCAATGCTGTGGAAGACTCTTCCTGTCTTTGGGGGAGAATAGGCAATACTATGATTATATATGATGTTATAAACATTATTATATATAATGTTACACATTTCATAAAAGTACGTGCTCCTGCAATACCCAGTGCTTAATGCACTGCAGTTTTGTCTTCGTATTCCCATGTAAGGTGATGAAAAGAGTTGGTTTTTAAAAAATATTCCTGGTTCTATGAGGGATTTTTAAGAGAATGAAACTATATTGTATCTAAACATAATTAAACTCGAGATAAGCTTATGCCCTAGACTGAATTTTTCCGTTTGCTAAGCAATCTTAGTTACAAAAATTTGTGCCAGTGATTCATAGCAGTTTCAGAGGAAACAGTAATTCACTTCTGTTCTAAATTCCTGCATACAAAAATTCTGGTTTTTAGCTTTTACCCTTTACAGCTTCCTAAACATCTTCCAACAGAACCAAAGGTGAATACACATTTGAGCTTACCGAGAGGACCTTGTGCTGCTGTGGTGATCTTACGGGGATGCCTTGGAGGTGACGTATGGACTCCTGGAGGTCCATTGCTTACACCTTGAACTATTGTGCGCAGTTGGTGGTTGGTCAGCTTTTATGGTTCGCTTACGGGGACCTGAGGAGCAGACTAACAGAGCCGAATGTGCAAAGTTACATTTCCCATGCGTAGTCGTAGTTGAAGTAATCTGGAAGATGAGGGAGTTGCAGTGTATGGAGATTGTTGACTGTTCAGTCAGCATGTGTCTAATCAGACTTAATAAGTTTGACTTAATGCAGGTATTGCGAGAGCTGATAGGACTCCTGGAGAGCCTCTCCACACAGATCTTCAGCTTCCAGGAGGTTTTATTAGTCTGGATACCATGCTGTGCACATCCAGAGTTGCTTCTGATCCAGCACTGGAGCTAATCTGTTCTGTGGCATTAGGTGATTATGCATCATTCTGCCCAGTGCTCTGAATTCCTGGAATACTTTGCAGGTCTTATTAGCTGTAAAACCTCCAGTTCAAAATATTTCAGAGACTGAACAGCTGCATTCTCATCCAGCAGTCCTAGGTCAAATTGCCTGGACCACATCTTGTCTGGCCTTGCACCCCAGATTCCTTCCTTCCTCTGGGTGTGTACCTCAATATTGGGGTGGTGGTGGTTGGTGCAATGTGTGGTGCACGTGCTGACTGTGTGGTGGATGTTTCTAACGTGAGATGACAGAACAGAGACTTTAGTTGGTGGGCTGAGTCCCAGGAGGCATTCTCAGCTTGACCAATGCAGAGGGTTTGGTGTGACAATAAAAATTTGACCAATTTGGCTCATGAGAAAATGTAAGTGATGTTTTCTTTAATTCTGGTCTTCCATGACTCTTCAGGGTCACAAAGCTGACGTGTCATTCCTTCTTCATGTAGCTAGTTGCAGTTCCAAAAATGGCTTGGCTTTTAAGTCTGGCTTCCAGATATCATACCTTGATGCTACTTCTGTTTTAAAAAAGTTAGTAATTTAAAATTGGGAATATCTATATCTGTTAATACAACGCAGTCACAAGAACAATGTCCACAAAATCATTTTAAAAGCTTTCGGCTCATTTTGTTTATGATCTTTTTGCAGACCATGTTTATTTTATTTTAATAATATATGGCTTCACCTTTTCCAAGGTATTTGTTATAAAATCAGAAATATTGTTGTAATTAGAACTAAACACGTGACAGGAAAAGATTCAGGCAGTAACGTGATGGTGAAAAGCTTTCATAGGCAATGGGCTTAGGCAAGCATGGGAAACTTCTGTAGTGCTCTTTGCCTCCTTTTCTGTGTGAAGGGGCTGCTGCAGAGGGGGTTCCTTAGTGTGTGCTCAGCCTGGGCTTTAGAGTTCCCCTTCGGAACAGCTGCATTAGCTTGCCCTGCCCTGGGCTGGCATTCCTAATGTTTGCTTCATCTTGCTCTTGAAGTCTTCTTATTTGTCCTAGAGCTTACTGATAGGTGAGGCTAAAGTGCAGTTCTTGTCAAATGGCATTTTAGGAACTATTCCCCTACATTTCATTTGTGTTCGGTATTTCTCTGTCAAAATGGAAGAAACGGTGCTCATAAATGACGATTGAGACCATTTGCACTCTTCAAGAAATAACTTTTAAACACTTCTATACCTCTCTTTTAGGATTTAAAAACATCCTGTCTGGTACTTTAATACTGCTGTATTGAGAACTTTCTTAATGGCCCTTCTCACAAGCCCAGGAAGAGAATAAAAATTGTAACTGGAATTTTTCCTAGGCTATTGCTAGTATTCTGGCATGTAATAAAGATAAGCATGTTAAATACATCCTAAGTCAAGTACGTCTAAGTTTACATGAGGTGATCTAATCTCATGCTTAGGTGAGTATTGCAGTAGGAGTTACTGAAATACAGTAGGTGATGTTCAAGAGAAACAAACCTGTTCCTTCTCTGAGTTTCCCTGAGAATCAAATGATGAATAAAATGACTTTTGGCAGAGATGCCAACTTGAAGTAAATCTTAGGAAGTGACTGAAGTGACATTTCATAGCTTGAACCAAGACATCAGTAGCCGTGGACTTGTCAAATGTTTGTTGTTACTCAGATTTGCTTAGTTATTGGTTACTGCCATAGCCTTGGCTTACTAGCTGCAAGCTGTGTTTGTGACAGACTCTGTGCACGCAGTGGTTTGAGGACAGTATCATGCAGTACAGTACAGGAGTGCTAACCTGCACTGATGTTTATTTTGAAAATCAAGCTTATGTGAATTATGGGCAAGGAAGTATGTAATTACATTATTGGTCTTGATAGATGGATTCAGCATGCTTACTGCTGCACTTCACTTATAAGAATATAATGTTAAAATATTAAATAAATTTAGACCGAGATGCTAGAGAACAGTTGGTCATAATGTGAGCTTTTCAAAAGCATCATTGTGTGGACTTCATAGAATCATGGGATAGTTCGGGTTGGAAGGGACCTTTAGAGCTCATCTAGTCTAACCCCCAATATTCATATGATGTTTGAAAGAAAATCAATACTAAGGTAATGTCTGTATGAAACCTTAAAATGCTTAGGAGAATTGAAAATGGCAGCTGAGAACTCAGTCCTTCATCCATCGCAGGTAGGGCGGTGTTGGCATATAAAAGTAATCAGAAATCACTTAACGTATTTGATCTTCTGGATTAATTTGATAATAAGTTAGGGAAAATTTTTTGCTAGCTTTTTTCCTCTAACAAGTTCTTTGTGTGACTGCAAGTTGTACAGGTTTGACTTCTCAGATTGCACACTTCCTAATCTTGAAAATACAATATTTTTTTGTTACTATGTACCTTTTGTTGTCTGCTTGTTGGTGTGGAACCTCCTATTCTAGAAACAGGCTGATTTTTTTTTTTCTTGGTTTCTTGGCTTAAAACAATAAGGATTTCACTAATGCTGAGTTTATGCTTGCAACTGAATATGAAAATATTCTTAAAACATTGCTTGGACGTTGCTTTGACATAAGTCAGGTGACTTGGGTTTGACAATGGGTAACTGCATGTACATTGAGAGAGCTGAAATGGTGATCAGATATGGTGATAAATATCAGGCAACTATGTGGAACTAATGCATTTCACTGGCAGTCTTTTTCATTCTGATCAATAAATAAGTTCATATTTAGTATCTCTCAGGAACTACTGGTAGTTTTCATGAATGAGGATGGAACTTGAGAGGTGCTAAGACTTGCATTATCATAAGTAATTTTTTCATTGCATTTCATCCTGCTAAGTAGCTCAACTATTCCAGAATATAAATGTGCTTAACTGAAAATACAAATTTGATGATAAGTAGCATATTACTATCAGCCTTAAATTAAACAAGATTAGATCAAGTTTAGTTTGCCTTAAAAGTGTGATGTTTTGCGTGGGTAAAGGAATCCAGTTTAAAATCTTCCCATGGACTTTCCCAAATGCAAACTAGTGCTTAGTATCTCTCGTGTTCTTGTTTAGTGTTTCAGTTACGGGTTTGTTCGTTTATCTCAGAAATGCAATTGTGTTGTCAGTAAAAGAACTGTGAAATAACTGATTTTTGTGTTTGCTTAGGTGAGCGTGCGGCATGCGTAATGCATAACATCTAGGCTCCGTAAGTGAGCTCGCAAGCATGGCCTTTGATCTGCTCTGGGTGTCAGAAAGAGAAGGGAATATTCCTCTCTCCCCCATCTCCCCTTTATCTTGCAAGCCATGTTCATATGGTAGCCATATGAAAACTCTGCCGTGTGAAAACCCCACAACAGTAGTTCGATCTCTGAGGAAGGCCTTTCGATTCAAAAAAATTCTTGAATTCTGATAGTGAAATTACTTAGTGTGCAAAAAAACTGGAAACCAGATACTGGGTGCTAAGTATCAGCAGGCTTCTAAAAGTTCCAGGTGTCTTCCGAGATCAAAACTCTAGCAAAAATAGATCTGTTATCAAAGTTAACTTTTGAGGTAGATTGGGAACAAAGGAGGCATAAATACGGGTCTGCATATGAACATGTATGAGAAGTCAGCTTCTTATTTAGGACAGTAGAGTTGTATTTGATCAGTTTGGGTCAACTTCGTTATGTAAATAACATTCATTAAGGACTGTGAGAGCAAGTCACTGTTTTTATTGGAGGTTAGACAACAGAACAAGGATTGCAGAAAGATTGTTTCTTATAAGGAGAACGGCTTTTAGATTTTGCGGGCTGTCATACATTTCATGAAGGAGAGGAAGCTTGTGCTTTTTATAGCTGTTAGGCCGGAGTAACTTTGAACAGTTAATTTCTTACAATTGAGAAGTTGAAGTCATCGCTGTAAAACTTTTCACAGTGAGAGAGTAAAATGGACTAATGTATAAACATGAAGCAGTTCTCTGAGATGTTTCTGGAAGAATCCTAAAGATTACGATTCTATTTCAAATCACTATATAGTTGTCTGGTTACCTGGATGTTCATGTGTTCTGCAACAATGCTCGTATTTTCAAAGTGAAGTTTTAAGAAGATTCTTTTTAAAAAAAAAAATATATCCTTGTATGTATATTGTAGAAATAATAGCTAAGCTGGAAGTAATCTTGGTTGGTCAAGTTACTTAATTTACTGTGTCTCTCTTCTTAGAAGGAGAGAGAAAATCCAGATACCTTCTAGTAACTATTTCTTGAGCAGTGAAAGCTGACCTGGGGGCCATATGATTCATTGTTAGTAGGCATCCAGAGGAAGAAATTTTAGAAAATATATTTGTGTGCGCATCAATATTAAAACATTCAAACTTTCTGGTGCTTGTCACTTGTCTCCCTGCCTGAAGAACGTAGGCAGGTGGTCTACAGACAGCATGATCTGTTTGGCTTGCGTATGACTAACGTACATAATGCATTCTATGCCGAGTTCATAGCATGGGGTTTAATATAATGGGAGCTTCGTGTATTTATGCATAATAGAATAAGCTTCTTAAATTGGAAGAGAATCTAATTTTTTTTATTCTAATTGTAACTGTTTAGGCGTCTGAACAAGAATAAATTGCAAGTTCTTCCGGAGCTGCTTTTTCAGAACACACAGAAGTTAACTAGATTGTAAGTATAATCTGATTTATGTTTCTATTGTATGTTCCTTATTGTACAATTTGCATATTTATGTTTCCAAGTGGGGCGAGAGGTTTAATTTTTGTGATATTAGAACTGCTAGATAGTAAGAGTTCTTAAAATGATGTGTTGTGTTTGCATGTGTGTAGTCATAATTCAGTAGAGCATAAATACCAGAGGGAAGAGAAACCACAAAATATTTCCATTCCTCATAATGTTCACCATCATGACTTCAGGGTGAATTACTTTCAGCTCTCTGTGTAGAGTTATAGAAACTGTGAAAAGTGTCAGCTTTGATATCCACTATAGTCTAGATGTCCACAAAGAGATTGCATCCTCCGATTTTAAAATTAGCATGTTGACATAATACAGATTGTTACAACTTTTTTCTTTTAAAAATTATCTTTTTAACCAAGTCAAGGCTTTGCCAGGCAGGCCAGCAAAGTTATGGCTGCTGCCTTGTCGGTCAGGAAGATGAGGAAATATGGAGAAGTAAAGAATTTTTCATCTCCTTGAAATATTAAAACTGTATTATAGGATGTTTAGATGGCATCAAGACCAGTTTGAACAGCAAGAGAAGATTAACGTTAGCTTGGCATCCTTTTATCATATTTTTTTCAGAGGGGGAGTGGCAGGGAGAGAGTGGGGTTAGCACATTGACTGGATAATTTATAAAACATATTTTTAAAAAATTGAATAGAAATAAAATAGATGAGCAGGTGCCTGCGCAGTTACAGTTACTATCAAGAAAAGTCATCTGCTTTTTTAAAGGAGGAGTCAAAAGCTGGTTGAAATTGCTTTCTAGGTCCTGCCAAAGTTAAACTCATGATCCAGCCTGTCTTTTTGAAAGATGTGCTATGTGATAAAACTTTTTTTTTTTATGTTTGAGTTTATATATGGAAGACCAGTTAGTAGGATTTATGATTTGGCTAGTGAGTAGAGTTACTACAGGATTGTTGAAAAGTTGCTACATCCATGTGGAGTTTGTACCATTGTTTAAGTACCTCTATATGTAACCAAACAAACCAGTTAGGCAGTGCAGTACATTTTTTTTCTTCCTGTGGAAATACACATGGTGATGGTGAAGATTAATTTTGGAATCAGCTGACTATTTAAATAATAGGCTGGTTTATGTTTTAAAAACAGACATTGAACGGTGTTTTGCAGCGAGTGATACTGATACAGTTTTTGAGATTTTTCTGTAATGAACTTTGCTGCCTGAACTTGCTCATGGAAAAACTGTACAAGTGAATGACATTGTTCTGGAGATGAAAAAAAAAAATTACAAACTATAGCTGTCTTTTGATCTCAATTTGCTTGAAAAATCTTTGGATTTGGTTTTTGCAAGCTTTGTTGCAGCTTTGGAATGCCCTAGAAAATATTTGCTCAATGGATTTGCCTAGGACTGAGTGATTTGGCTGTACTTCCTAATGTTCCTTCCATGTTTTTGAAATTCTGTGTCCTTTACTCTCCTTTAGTACAAGGTGTGAACTGGTGCTTACTTGCAGATACCATTAGCTGGCCTCCAGAAGGTGCCACTGGTATTTATTTCACGGAAGAGTTGCTTCATGTAGGTTGGTTCTCTAAGGAAATAGTGATAAACTTTTTACAGAGTTTACATGTATCCACTAATACAAATTCCAGTTTAACAGGTTGAAACGTCCTCTGTGAGCGGTCACATTGTACATGGCTATCATTAGGCTGAAAGGAACTTCCTGGTAATTTGTGGTTTTGCGGGAAGGTTGTGTGGTGCCGATAACTCGTGTGCATCTGTCTTAAGGAACCTTGCACAAAGAAACAAAGGAGCTGAGGCTTTTCAATACCAGAGCGTGTATTTTTCAGTACATCATGTAATCATGATACATTATTGTCCTTAACAGCAAGGGTAATAATTTTGGTTTTAGAATATAAGGATTGTAATAAAATTACATAAAATAGAGTTATTAATATGGATGTTGTATTCCGTAATGCCTCCCAACGGATGCTGTTGAAATATTTGTCTCTATTCACTGACATTCATTCAGTCTTGCTTACTATTGAATAGTGCTTTAGATAGATCACTTCAGCACTGTTTGTCAGTAGAAACTTGCTTTTTCTTTTGAAGATACAAGTGTTATATAAATATAGTGAACATTTTAAGTAAATAAATCTCAGCTAAGTGAACTGCTGTGGTTCCAAACGCAGTTTGGTTGTACATTTTCCAGTGATGGGATAAGAATGAGAAATTTGCTATCTACGAGAAAAATATTTGTGTGTGTATTCTTAAAAATTCTACTCTGAGGAAAAATAAAGCTATGTGTCCGAGAAGGCTTCTTTCTATTTTTTGTGTTACTGTCTTGGTCCTGCTGATAGATTTCAGAGTTGTTCTGTCTCACTTCTGTTATGACTTGTCTTAAATCCAACAGTGCCAGTCTATTTTTCACAACTGGCTTTTTGGGTAAAACGCTTCAATGAAGAGGCATGATGCTTACATTCCTCTCCTGCAGCTGCTCTGACCTAGCCTTGCAAGAAGAAAGCATAGTTGAGAAAGTGATGAAAGGGAATAAAAGGAGTGAAGCAAAAATTGGTAAGAGGGACTGATACATGGGTGATGTAAATTCTATGGAATTTACGATGAGTGAATTAAAATAAATATTTAAAAGTGTATGTAATACTGAACTTAATTTTTAGTCTCCATATTATAGGTATTTCTGCTGCCATATTTTCAAACTGTTGACTCTGGGCTGCTAAGCTAAGCTATGAGTCAATTATTATTTTCTAATATATATATAATCCCGATAAAGTAGAAAGCCCAAATTTCAGTTTTTTAATTAAGCTCGCAACAGCTCAAATGATGCAAGAACTAAGTATTGCCATGTAGTATATGCACAATGGAAAATTTAATTTGTTGAAAACAAAGAGCTCATAGCCTTGTCCACATAGCAAATACAGATGAAATTAGCAGTAATTCTAACAGCTGCTCTCTTTAGCAGGCACGCAGTGAACCACAGCAGTCTACAACTTTGTTAATGAAGGTCCAGACTCAATTTTTTTAAAAACATAGAACTAAACACAAAAGTGAATTTTGACAGCCTGATGATGGTATGAAAGTGGGGCATGTCTATTAGAGTGACTAGAATTTGGTGGAGATGGAGCGACTCCGTCTTAATAATGGAGTCCAACATGCTTAATAAACATGCAAGAATTTTTTGCGCTGGAGGGTTTCAGGGAAGACCTGTTAATATTTCAGGAATAGTGAAAGGCTGCAAAAGAAACGTGGAGACTCTTCTTACTGTTCTGTCAGCTGGGCTGACATCTGCCTGTGAGGTTACTAAAGGAACAAACTTTTTAATGTAGTTCAGTATCAGCAGAATCTCTTCAGTCTTGTTGCTGCTGGAAATGGAAGTGTAGAACACTATATTTTCCTGTTAATGTCGTGCTTGAAAAGAGAGAGAAGAAACCTGTTTGTCAGTGCTGGGGGTTCACTTGTTCGTCTGCATGCTGTTTGCACTGTCTGGGACAGATACGCTCTCATCCCTGATGGTTCCCTTGTTTGTCACCGAGGTGTACTTATGTCAGGGCACTCTGTGTTTTCACTGAAATGCAGTCTAATAACTAATAAAATGGAATTTAGAATGCTTCTCTGCTTGGAACTACTTCCTCAATTGCTTGGCTCCAGGTACCTTTGCCTTTTTGCCCAACCCTCTCCTGAAATGCCAAGCTACAGGTTATGTTTGCACCTTTCATAGTGCTGCTTAGACTTCGTTGTTGCATCTGGTTGATATTAGAAGCAGGAATATATATAAAAGGGAATAAACTTTAGATGGAATGTGAAATGTCCCACGAAACAAGTTTCTCGTAAGGTTTTGAGCCTTTTCTTCTAGAAAGAGGGGCTTTGAGACTTGTGGATTTTGTTTGCTTTACTTTAGTTACGAGTTCTAAGTTTAAATTGGATGGTGAATGAATCCTTGATTGGATTCTGTAGTGGAAATGTTTGCCATTGCTCTGTTCTGTTGCCTTGATTTTCCTAGTGTTTAAAGCATCTTAAATGTTTTATCTGGGATCAATAATTAAGTATCCAATAATTCAAACTGCTGGCACTTCTAATGAGAAAAATGAATCAAGGAAAAGGCACTGTTAATGAACGGAGAAATGGAAACGAGTGGTGGTGTTTTTTTTATAGTTTGAGATATTATTTACTAATACCTAGCCGCAAAGAAAATGGTAATATTAATCTCAATACAAGTGTTTATATGCACAACAAAGTATAATAAACCAAAACATGTAATTTTAACCGCTATAGAAACAGGTTTTGATCTCAAAATAATTATTCTTTAATATTGAAAACAAGTTGGGAAATTTATCAGCAAAGTTTGTAAACATAGCTTTGTGCATGCTGGAATCATGAGTTTCCTTCATGTGCACAGATGGTATATAAAATAATCATGGTGTATTTGCTTTTCACTAAAAGGCCAAGTATGCTAGTGGTCCCCGACACCCCAGTGTGTAAGAATATTTGTTTCCTTGTAACTTCCATACGTAAAGCCAGCTGCTACGCAGTCACGGTAAAGTTCCTTTGTGTAGATGAGAAAACCTCTTACTCAAGACTTGCAGTGAGAATGAATACTGCCACCAAACTTGTAGCCGTAGAACGTTTGTTGGGGCTAGAGCACAAGCCTTGTGAGGAGCGGCCGAGGGAACTGGTGTGATATAGCCTGGGCAAAAGGAGACTCTCTACAACTACTTGAAAGGAGGGTGTAGCCAGGTGGGGGTCGGTCTCTTCCAAGTAGTAGGCAATAGGACGAGAGGAAATGTCTTCAAGTTGCTCTATGGAAGGTTTAAATTGGATATTGGGAAAATTTCTTCATGGAAGGCGTTCTCCAGCATTGTAACAGGCTGCCCAGGTCAGTGGTGGGGTCATCATCCCTGGAGGTATGTAAAAGACGGCTAGACGCGGTGCTGAGGGACATGGGTTAGTAGTGGACTTGGCAGTGTTAGGTTAACAGTTGGACTCAATGACCTTAAGTCTTCTACAACCTAAACAATTCTATTATTCACTTTTAATGGACTGTCATAGTTTTCACCTTACAAAAAAACCAGACTCTGAAAACTTAAGGATACTGAGATCTGATACCAGAAGTGTCAGGTTAGTGGAGGTATCCATTAGACTCTGAAGTTGTTTACTTTTTGGGTTAGTATCAGAATCTAGAATTGAGACTGAAGCTGGATGCTAGTGTGAGAGCAGACCCCTGGGGTCACCAGCTGAGACAAAACTGATTCATGGCTGTGGATGCTGAATTCCTTTTATAGCTCAAGGTTTTTAAACTTGATAGCTATGCGTGTCCCAATGTTTTGTCATATTATCTATAATTATTTACAAAGGAGACTAAAGCAGGAAGATCAACAGAATGGAGACATTGTAGACAAATTATTTGTTTTAATTAAATGGGAAAACTTTTTTGTATTGGCAATAGCTATTTTATAATGTGTTGCTTGTTGTTAATGTGGTCTAAGTATTTGTAGCACTTTTGAGATTTGATAAGACATTTGAATTAGCGAGACTGCTTTATTTCTTGTATAGTTGGAACATTTTGAAAGGTGATTGCGCTAGATGGGTGGAAATTGTGGGTAAGTACTTGTTGTCCTGTAGTGACCAGCCCAGCCCAAACCGTGGCACTTGTAGCATACAGTACAAATTCCATGAGTAGCCTTAAAAAGGGGTGAAATTTGGTTCCAACAATCACAAAATGGTTGAGGTTGGAAGGCACCTCTGGAAAGCATCATGTCTAACCAACTCCCTGTTCAAACAGGGCACTGTTGCAGAAGAGTCAGAGATCACTCAGATGTGATCTAGTAGTTGGTTTATTGAGTTCTAATCAGTAAATTTAGGTATAGAAAATATTGAATAAATACAGATGGATTTGCAGTCAAGTCTCTACTATTTACTAGAGATAAAGTTAGTATGGGTTATAAAGATTATCACGTAAGCTTACTATACATATCTTATGTTACATGCATGCAAAAAAAAGTCACTTCCCAACCCATCTATGCCTGGTGCCAGGTGAGGGATCTCTTGGTGTCGAGAGGTGACCTTGAGAGGTGTCCCTGCTCAAGGGGAGATCACTGCTGCGTAGCCAGCTGCTATGGAGGGAGAGCTCAACGGGGTCTGATGGCTGCACATTACTGTGAAGTTGTTTATTTGTAGTCAGATTTTCTGCTCTGTTAATGCATTTTCAGCTGCTGACTAGCCCAGTCTCCAGCCAAACCCTTGCTTCTTGTGTTTGGTGCCGAGTCCTCCCCGAGAGCCTCGTGCAATAGGATTAACTTCAGTTAGACCTACTTGCTGCGCACCTGCCTGGGCCAAAGTTCAGTGAGTTCAGACAGGAGGAGCGTCTATCAGAGTCACTTGGAGCAGGCAGGTGCCGATGACCTGATGGCTTTCAAATATCTCCAGGAATAGTGGTTCCACAGCCTGCCTGGGCAACGTGCTCCAGTGCTCAGTCATCCTCACAGTAAAAAAGTGTTTCTTTGTGTTCAAGCAGAGACAGGAAACTGCTTTGTTGCATACGCATACAATATGTCGTGCCAAATAACGAGTGTACTAAAGCAAACTGAATCTTCGAGAAAAACATTTTGCAGTAAATACATTATGATCAAAGCTCGGATGCTGTTATGTGATTTCTTAGCTTGAGATCATGCAGCTTCAGTCATGAAAACGTATTTTTATAAAAAAGTCTCCTATTTTCCTATTGATGTATGTATCTCTTAATTGCAAATTAATGTCTCCCAGGGTAACATTAGTGACAGTCACAGGTAGTCGGTGGCTATCAGTAATTATGTTTTGCTTTTTAAAGTGCTATTCAAACGTTAATTAGGTAATACTTTACTGAAACAAATTGGAAAGGGAAATGTATCACTTCAGCATTCAAAGATGGAATAAGAAAAAAAAATCAAATGGGGAAAAGGGTCTACTTAGCTAACTGCTAAAATGATATGAGGAATCTTGTGCTCAGCCCCACTACATCATGGTCTTCCTTTAGGTTAATGGTTGTCAGGAATTATCTGGCATCTGTTTCCATATAGAACTGCTTTTGGAAGGATGAAAGAGGATCATATGTGGAACTTTTTTGCACTCATCCACTATAATTTGCAATGAAATTTAAATTTATCTGATTATATTTAAATTACTTCTAAAATGTTTTCTTCCTGAAATAAGAAAAATATGTACCTACCATTTTGTTTATAGTTTATTTGAAACACTGATATGCATCTCATCTGCTTTTTATGACCACAGCTATGCATTGTATTAGATCATCTAAGTTTTCTGGTTTAGTATGCAATAAATGCACAATAATAGCCAATAAGGTATGTATATCACTAAAATAGTCAAATCAATAAATGTAAGTATGATACCTGTAGGGGCACCAGTAAAAATGGAATATCTGTTTGAGCTTTATTGTTAATTTTTTAAGGGTAGATTAGAAACAAGAAAGTGCTCCTACAGAAACACACAAAATAAATCAAATGTTTCTGAAGACTTTTCAGGCAAAGTTTTAGTATTTTTGCTGACTTTAATACCTTCATTGCTCACTTCTTCTCATCGAGCTAGATATTAAAACTCCATTAAAACTTCTAGAAGTAATGGTTTGTCCTGTAATTCATAGGTTTTGAAAGACACTGATGAGAAATGTGTATTATTGCATGGATGTGCATCCCTAAAACAACTTTAATGATAAATTTATTAGACACTGAAAACCTATGTAGACTGTTTAATTGTGTATCATATTGGCTTTTAGTTTTATTCTTACATGTTACTATTTGCCAACTCTTTTCTTGATTTGTCTGCTTCCTTATGATTTTAGTGTCTGTGCAGTGTGTATACTTGAGTTTGTGTAAGTAGTTTCATTGGATGATTCCTAGTAGGGGTAGCTGGAACTACTTAGTTACTGCTTTACTTATGAAGCTGACCTTGTTAAACATAAATATAAAGGTGTAATTAATGGCTAGATTCCCTGTTCAATAGTGTGTGGCTCTACTGCACGCTGTGCCTGCAGTCAGAAGTTGGCCCGGGTAAGTTGGTGTCTCCTGGTTTGAATTTGACAAGTGTAGTGTGTATCAGATTTTCACCGATGTCTGCTTTCCTTTGAGTGCCTTTATAGCGAAGATGTTTATTGTAGCGAAGAGGTTGTTTCACATGTTTATGATTTGCCAAGAATTTGCTGCTGAAAGCCTCACTACAACTGTCACAGGTAAACCCTCCTTTCCAGCCTGATCCGTAGCAAGCTCAAAGTATCAAATCATGACTCCTGATCGCTTTCAGAGTCTTTTATCTGATAGATGTCATCAGAAGCTGTGTTTGGAAAAGCAACCAGTTCATAAATTTTCTTGGTGTCCTCTTTATTTTTCTGTTTATTCTCTTTCTAGAAAGAAAGATCTCACAGATTGCTGACTTAGAGTTCCATTATCATTTCACATTAAAGCAGGATCCTGACAATTCAGTTGTTGCATGAGTATGAGTTATGGTGTTGCCATGACAAAATAGCATGAGCTTGTAACAGTGTGTTTTTGTGGTTTTATCCACATCCAATAATTGTAGTTTTACTGTGTATAGATCACAGCAGGTCTTTTTAGAAGACAGTAAATAATTACAGTAAGTGTTTGCTGGTCTCTAGGGTGCACTTCTGGCTTGAGAAAGATGTGCATTAGGTCAGAGGCTTGTGCTGCAGATAGCTGCTTGACATTTACACTATTTATCAAGCTGAAGTCATTTTATATCTTCTTTTTGGCCCTGGTTGTAAATAATGTATATAGCAATCTTTTTAAATACAAATACCCCAGTTTTATTTGGAGAGTCTAATGATTTTTTTCCTGTCTAAATAAGTGCAGAAGATTAATTTTTAAAAAATGAAGAAAAGGTTTTTTTATTATTGTGAGAGTAGAAAACAAATGAAGACATGTCAAAAAGCCAGAAGTCTTCCCTCCTCAATGCTGCTTTTTCCCCTGTGTGAAATTGGTTATTGAAAATTATACTGTGCAGATGTCTTGTTTCCCCTCTGAGGGGAAATAGGCATGATTGGAGAAGAAAGGGCCTTCTTTGCGAAAATTACTTCTGGGTTTTAATGGCGTCTCTCTTCTAAGACAATTTCTATTGCCAGCTTCTGTGATCAGGTCGTCTTATTACTAGGCTATTTATGGTAGTTTGTGGCAGAAGATTATACATTTCCAGATGAAACACCAAGCATGCAGATTAAGCATAAGGCTGCTTTGGAAATACATTGGTTTACTTTGTCAGCTGAGTAACTACTGCCTTTCATTTTCACTATTTATTTTTTTCCTATACTATTAAAAAGGCGACGTGCTGTTTTGGTTGGTGTTCAGCTCAAGAAATCAGGAGGCTCCCAGTTTGTGAGATCTATTTGCCAGTAAGTTATTCAGTAGCCTTAACCATGTTGCTGGCTGTCGGTTTTCCCGAATATTGCTTTTTTTAAAAGCAATCTCCAAACGTGTTCTAGTTTTGAATCACATGTCCTGGAGATAACATGTTAAAAATGACTCCACTGTTATTGCCTGCTCAACACTGAACTGGAAAATGCTTAGTTTATTTTACTAACACCAATAGTAAATAGCCTTGTAAAGTTACCAAGTCCAGCCGAGGACTTTACACCAACAGGGTTGCTGGAAATAGTGTCTGATGCTTCCTAATATTCTTCTTGCTCTTAGTATCTAAAAAGGAATATTGATAAAATTCACTATGTAGTCACTTTATCCCATTAGACATTAATTCTCGTCACAGTTCATTCTTTTTTCCACAGCCAGGTTATTTGAGAACATCCTGGAGATGTTTAGCAAAACCAGACTCTTCTGAACTTCTACAAACTCTTTTGCTGCTTTAAGTGAGTTGCAGCAGCGACGACTCGATCAGGACTCCATGGTTAGTCATCGCCTAGGAAGTCGGAGCCGTGGTTTCTGAGGGTGTTCTGAAATGCATCCTTTTTAACAGGCTTCCACTTCTGTGTTTAGAGTGACAAGTTAAAACTGGGGGGAAAAACAGAGTGACTCAGCTTCTTGTTATGATGGCTTTCACATGACAGAGCTATTGCACACTTCTCAAAATACAATAATTGCGGGTGGGCATTATTGGCTTACCATTTTCTCACATTACGCTTCAGAACTTTGGTCTTTTGCTTCTGTGTTAGCACCAGTTCAAGCATTGTAGCTCCCTGTAGCGTTGTGTTCTGGTTCCTCTGGCTGGAGTTGTGGGCTTGGGGAGGCACTGGTGCCAGTGGCCCCTGCAGGGTGGCTGTGTCTCTTGAAACCACGGGCTGCTTTTGTTAAAACTCAACAGGGGATGGAATAAGGGTGTAGAATGCAGTCAGAGAATAGTTAGGTTATGTTTGCTAGTATGTTATTCCTGTAGGGAGTCAGACCTGATGGTTTGTAGGCAGCTTCACTTCTAGAGGCTGAATAACCCTGTTAGTGTGACTGTGCGTGCCCTGAGTTTGTCAGATTTACTGCATTTGCTTGGTTAATGCGACTTTTTGGCCTCGCTACTAGAGCTAGTCTGCGAGTGTCACCACATCATGGTATGCTTGCACATAGTTTATTGCTATATGGATATTGCTTTTCTGGTTTAAAAACTTCTTAATTGGTTAATACCTGTGTGAATATTTTTTGCACTTTTGCTGTTAGCTGTATGTTGAAAGGAGCTGAAAAGTGTTTTGCCGAATGTTCAGTTTAGTGAATGGTCCAGAGCTGCTACAGTCTTGGCTCCAGTTGGAATGAGCAGTGGCAAATTCAGTTGTAAATTTTCATTACTGCAACTAGGAGAAAATGCAGAATAAATAGAACTTTTTTTTTTGGTGAACAGGAGATTAGAATGGGAGTGTTTAGTGTTAGTTTCACATTTGAGACAGTTTCCTTACACAAGGTTAATGCAGGACTGGCTTGAACTGGTGACCTGAAGTGCAGACATCTCATCTGTGTAACAGGAAGAATACAATAATGGTAACGTAAATATTTTCATTGCTTTCCATAATAGGCTGTCAGCCTGAGGTTACAGAGTAGTTTACATTAATTGTCTTGTAAAAGTCCTTTCAAACACTTTGGAAATACATTGCAAATTTTGAATTTCCTTGGGTGTGCAAGCGGATCGTGGAAGTAGGGGGACATGATCATTGTTCTGGAGGTTCTATCAAAGGTTTAATTAAAAGCACTGCACATGAAGTCTTGATTTTGATCAGAGGCTTCAAAAACAAAAGGCCTGCTCCCATCACCAGTTTTCAGGCTTCTGGCTCTACTGTCTGCTGTTTCACGGCAGCAGAGCTCTGCTTCACTTGCAGAGACTTACTGTGTATTCAGAGGGCCCTGTGAGTTAGGGTTATCATGGGTAAAATGACGCAAGACCAAATGGTACTTTGTTTTAATTCTCATTTGATTTTGTTCTTGAAACCTGTAATGTGTACTATGGGAAGCTTGAGTTAGGCTTTCTGGAACTTTTCAATATGTTTCACAGGGGTAATAGGGCATGCCTGGTTAAAGTATTTCAGACACTTAAAGGTCACCAAAAGGAATCCTGCTATTACTTTTAAATGCGCTAAGGTTACTTTCGAAATACAGTCATAAATGATCCAGGGTTTCATTATGATTCAAATCAGTTGCGAGAAGCAGTGGGATTGTAGCCTGAGGCGTATGTGTGCCTGTCAGAAGGGTCAACCTGGAGCTGAACCAGGAGGTATTTGATCTCGAGTCTGATGCAGTTTCATGTCCCAAGTGCAGTCCGTGCTGTAAAACTTACAAGAGTAGAAACTATTTATGAAACAAAATTAAAGTAACTCATGCAAGTCATTAAATGTTACGGTGCTACAAGAATAGATTGGCAAGGGTCATTTATTATCTTCTTACTCTTCTGACTAAGAGAAGGATGTCGTACAAGGTGTGCCTTTGAGCTGCTTTTATTTCTTACCTTAGTGTAACATGCTGAAAACAAAGGCTCGTAACACCTTGCGTTATAAAAAGTCCATGAGAAATTTTTTAATATGTTTCCCTTACATAAAGCTTTGGAACTTGGTGAGGTTATTCAAATACACAGTAATTGCCACTGTTGAGGTTTGAGATTTTCTACAATGAAAATGCAAATATTGTTGAGAAAATTGAGCAAAGCATATTTGGAATTAAGTGCCTGTCTTTTGCTTTGCTCTGTTAAACTCCCTGATGGGCTGTTACTAGAGACATAGCTATGAAAGATTTTCTTCAGGAAACAGGTGATACAGATTTAGTTCCTTTGTACTGATATATGAAGGAATGTTAAGTTTAATGTTCTGAGTGGTTTACGTGCAGATACAATGACAATGCTTAATGAGCTGTGAGGGGAAAAAATACTGAAAAAGACATCCAATATGAAACCAAATGTTATGCTTATACAGTTAGTTTCTTTTGTTGAGAGAATAATCTTCTTTCCACAAGTGCGTTAACAGAACTGCCTGTTGTGTTAGTTCTGAAAATCATCACCGGGTCAGTCCTGTCTCAGCGTGTTTTCTGTGCCGCTGGAAGTGAAGAAGTTTGAGTGCAGTAGAATGTTCTCACTCTTCAAGCATAATAGCATATTCAGGCAAAGTAGCATAATGAGTTTTCTACAGCTGGTGTAAGAACATAGTAACTGTATCTTTGAAAATATTAGAAAGAGGTTTTTTGCTTTTGTCCTGAGTTGCTTGTACTCCCACCATCCTTGCCTACTATTATTTCCAATAATTGCTTGATGAACCCCATACCTTACATTCCCCTATCGGGAGCAGAGCCGATGGGATATTTTGCTAAGTTTTTGTTAGCACTTGAGCTTTTTTCTCCAGAAGTGGCAGCTGTTCTGATGTCTGATCTCGGTGGTATTTGATCAGGGCACTTGTTGGTCAGTAGGAGGTACTTCACTTAAACAACTTCCCTTCCTTGACTCTAGAGGCCCCATATTTCTTCCGCTATACTAAGTACTTCTCTGACTGCCAAGGGCGACACTTGAAATACCAGTCCCAGCGTTTTGTATTGCAATAAGGTTGGCTGCAATAAAAGACATAAATCTAGCAATGTCATTTTGCTGGGTTTTTTTGGAGGATGTGGTGGCACATCTGTGCCTGAGCAAGAGTATTGTCCCAGAAGGCAATGACTCACCTAAAGGAATTAGAATCTAGTGAAGCTCCGTCGTTCTTTTTTGGTATTAGTTATGGGACTGGGAAATGCATGTGCGTGGTACAGCGCTTCCATTCCTACCAGTCCTTCCTGTAATGAGAACAGAATTCGACTAACATTGCTCAGGCATGCTGCTTAGGTTGGACTTTCAGGGCAACATTTGTCAAGTATTTTGATAAAGTGTATTTTATACGTAGCAGTAATTACATGCTCCGGAGGGACCATAGCAATAATGGTATTTTTTTTTTCCTGACACAACAGGAAACAAATTTCCCATAAGCCTGGGGAATGCAACATGCCACTTGCCACAGTTGGTGGTGAACTTCAAAAGAAAACAATGTTGCTTTTTATTGACCTCAGGTTTTTCACTATTTTATCTTCAAAACTGGTATTTCAATTGCTTGAAGGGAATTATTTTTCTTCACTGCTTGTTACTCTTTTTTTCCCAAATGGCATTGCTAGTTTTTAAAAAGGAGGACCACCTCACTCTCCTGCAGCTGCAGCTTATTCCAGCTTCTATTTAATGAATTAAACCAATTGCATTGTGTTTAAATAAATGCATGGACAAAGAACCGATCACTAGATTGTCTGGCCTGTGGATAGCAGTGGCTTACAACAGGTGTAGTGTCTGATGCCAAACTTTGCAAAAATATGAGGTAGATCATTTTAAACTTAGTAGTTAAAGTTTGTAAATAGTATATGTAAATAAATACAATTTTAAGGAGGGTGTAAATGATAATATCTTTAAAACTGGAGGCTTATTTCTTACCAGTCTAGTTTTTTTTTGTATCTTTTAATTCACTTTGTAGAGTCCTTCCTTTCAAAATAATGAAATGAAAAGGGGAAAAGGATTTCTCCCTTCCTTTAAGGCACATTGAGCATACCAAGATACATGGAAAAGTGAGGACTTCTGACTGTAGTGTGACTCTGTAGCTTTGTCCTGAAAATGAGTGAAAGAAGTTCAGTAGAGAGTTTCTGTAGCACGTGTGTGTTTGTGTACACCATTCTTTGAATGTCACTTTGGGAGGAAGAATGCTGAAGCACGCTGTTCTTTGGGCTTTCAGCCCGACCTCTGCCTTAAAGACTAAAACCTCAAAGGATAAAACCAGTTAAAAACTGTGGGGCAACAATTTTTATCTGTGAAAGTTTCAGACAGTCATACTGAAGCAAGCTTTTCCAGTTACCAATGGGTATTGGAAGGCGAGAGCAGTGCTAGGGATATTAGGGGTATGGATGTCTGCACTGAAAGCTTCTACGGAGTTGAATACCCTGTGACAATACTTCTCTATAACTTTAAACTGCACTTTTTGCATTATGCAACAGTTAGAAACTTGACTGACCCTCCCTTCCCAGTAACTTTCCATGGTTTCACCTGTACACGTTGTGGGGATCAGTTACAGAAATAGAGGTAGTGGCTTGTAGTGATTGAGCAGTTTCTGGGTTGTTTAGGTGTGTTTTCCCCCTCACTAATGTGCCTAATTGTTAAGGATTGCATATTTAATATTACATTGTCATGCTCATTTGTTTCTCCTGGAGAAGGAGATTTTTCTGGGTTTACTGTTGTCATTTAAGAAAGGAAGGAGCATGTTAATCTCGTTGAACTTTGAAACTGGCTGTGCTTTAAGTGGGAAGTTGTACCGTATGACCTCCAGATGTCCCCTACAACCTGAAATACTCTGCGGTTAAAAATATTTACAGTATTTAATGCTATGGTTGGAAGCTCTTAGCTGGTTCAAGGTTTGGCAGTTGCTGTGGATGGGATACTAGATTCTCTTTTTTCCTCCTATTCTGAATTAAAGATTAAATGTAGCAGACAGGATTTTTGTGGGTGCTGGAAGGTACTGTGCAAGAGGTGCAAGATTGCACTCATCACCAGGCTCTTGCAGGAGTGCGAGATGAGGGTTCTCAACTCCCACAAAATTTGAAAGTCGGCAGGAGCCAGAATTGATGAACTGCTGCCGAAGACAGTAATTTTTAGCTATCTCCTGCCCTAAATTGTGATGTTTGGATCTGCTTGTAATGCTGGCTTTGGGATCCTTTTCAGAGGTAGGATGTGTCTTGGTGTTGGGTATTTTTATATTCTCTCCTGTTAACATCTCACTGTGGGAGAAAGTTAGTTGCTATATCCCTTTCCTGAATGTGACCCCATTCCACTCTGCTTAAAACCGCCTTGTAAAACCAGAATGACTTGCCTAGTAGGCTGTTAGGATTATTAGGTAACTTACACACGTGTGCTTCCCAGTTTCTCCTAGAAAACAATAAAAAAAAAAAGGAAAAAAGTGAGTATAGTGTAGATGGCTTGTACTGTGTCCTCAGAGTTTTCCTGAGAGGCTTTTCAGAATGGACTTCAAGCATGGAGGCTTGAAGTGTTCTATGGGGGCAGATGTTTCCAGGTTTTTTTTCTGGAGGACTCCTGTTTTCCTGCCTTGTACGAGAGGAAAAGCTGGGAGATCCCCAGAAGGGTGTTTGGGCTTGGCACTGCTCCTACATTAGATGGTTGAGTAAAAACCATCTAATATTATTTAATGGCTCCTCATTTTACATATCCATAGCTCCTACAGTTTGTAGGGCCTTGCGGTGAAGGTGGCCACTGTGAGTTGGGTACCAGCCCGTTTCAGTTCCCGGCCCCAGCCTGGGTGCTCATGACTCTATCAATAGTGCGAGTATGCAGTTTTTCAAATAGCATTGGATTTTCATTATTGAAAGCAGAACAGTTTGTTGTTTGGGGTTTTTTTTTTTCAGAACACACATTACTGAATCTGCCCAGATTTTCAGTTCTGCTCTGGAGCACTTTTGTGGATGTATCTCATGGTAAAATGTGTAAGAGGGGCAAATTGGTCTCAAGGTCACAATATCTAAGAATGTAGCTTTTGCATTTAAATGATATTAACTTAGTTTCAGACTGCAACTACAGAAATATGGTTGTTCTCTTTCTGATCTTAGTCTGATGATCCTGATTTAATTTTCAAATTTATTTCCAAACAGCCTCTAAGGTAATGTTACTACAGTGTCAGCGATCTGTTTAAATTATGTAAAAATCCTAACTATTTTAAAAGGTTGGTTAAAAGGAGATGTTATCCTAAAGTCCACCATAGGGTTATGCTGAATTCCAGACACGTTTTAAGCTAGTAGAAAATCGGGCCCTTGTCACAAGTGGGGTTGGTTAAGTGAAGTTAAAAAAAGAGCAAATTTGAACAGGCCCAAACAATATATAAAATAAGATAGTGAAGTGGCAGGGGGATGACCCTGTGGAGACAAATATTGTTGAGTTTGTAATCTTTAATATCACGTGTGCTTCTTTAGAAATATAAAGCATATTCCTTGGAGTTTTGGAGGTAAATGCATTATTTCCAGTGTAGGTATTTTGAAACTTGTGGTAAAGCTCCAAGTAGGGAAAAAATAACAGTATTTCTTGCATGATTATTAATTCATCTGATACTGTAGGGAATGACTTCATTGTAGTGTCTCCAGAAAGGCTCAACTTCAGTTAGTTACTCAACTTAATCCAGTTACTGAATCACATACTTTTACTTAAATGTGTACGTCAAAGTAATTGTTAACTATGTGAGTGATACAAATACTTGAAGTTTAGGAAGGTTTATTTTTGAAGAAAAAAATGAAACATCTTAAATGGTTTTCTCTTTTAAATTTTCTCTTTGTATTAAAAGATAAAGTCAGTTTGAGTTGAGTAAAGCCATCTAATATTATTTAGTGGCTCCTCATTTTACATATCCATAGACTGAAGCCGGGCATCACCCTGTAGCCCGGGAGCTCACCTCCCCTCAGGCGATGGGGCAGGATGGTTGAAAGCTGTTACTCTGCTTCGGGGCATAGATGTGAACTGCCTTGTTGGGTTGTCTCTTTTGTATGGGGTGGTATTTTGTTTGTTTTAACAAAAAAAACCCAACCCAAAACAAAAATAGAGGTTTGAACTGGCCTACTGGATGTACAAAATTTTTGCTTTTTCCTTACATCAGAATTCAATATCCCTGTTACACACCTGGATTAGAGCTTAGACAAGTTGTTGTTTTGTCAATGTATGAATGACTGGCTATTGAACATAGTGTTGAGATTTCAGAAACTCTAGTCAATGTTAATTTTATGTTAAATAATTCCAGATAGCATAATTATCTTTATTTAATTCTTAAATTATTCTTAACTTGTTTACTTTGAAGGGGTTGCAAATAACTTTGGCAGCCCTTATTTTACCAGGTAACTTTCCGTGATTCCACGCCTCTGAGTTTTTAGCATGTAGCTATGATGCTTATTGAAAATGGCACATTTAAGTATTACTTAACATTTCATAGGGTTGTACATCTTAAAACAGAAAACCTAGAAATGGCATTTGAGGTGCAATGCTCTTGTTTTCTTTGAATCCCCCCATACGCACTTCCATATTTGAATACAGGGATGGGTAATGTATTTTTTTGCTTATCATGAACTATCATCACTTACTAAAAATACATTTGGAGACTTCTCATGGGAATTGAGGCGTTCTTTTGCAGGGTTTTGCATAGGTATGAAAAAACAGGTATCTTTTACTTTGCTTATGCCTGTATACTAGAGGACACTAGAGGACAAAAGAGCGATCCATATACTGAAACCAGTAGCCACAATCAGGATCTGGCAGCCTGGAAGAGGCAGTCGCTGGAGAATCTTGCAGCAGGGGTTTTATTCTAGGATTGCTGTTCGGGTGTCTTCAAACTAAATAATAGCCAGTAGGAGCCAGGTCAAGGGCCAGCTGGATTTCTGAGTAGGAGGCTCTGCGTAGTGCAGATCTGCATTATTACTGGTCTGGGATAGTGCCTGCTGATTTACTACTGCTCCACATTTGTTGGTCTTGCTGTAAACTGATAGAAAAGCATGCATTACTTAACTACCTGAAATAAAAAAGTAGCAATAAATGGGAATATTATGAAATTTTGAGAGGACATGTAGACCTTTTGAAACTTTCAAGAGCCGGTTAAAAAAGCAAACAAAAAAACCCCAACCAACAAACAAACAAAAAACCTCAACCCAGGCAATTTAAAAAAATAAGTTGTCTTATAGTATGATGTTGTTTTTACAGAGCCTGGAGTCCCAAGTTCTGAATAGACCTAGTTACAAAGAGTCAGAAGAGCAGCTGGGCTAAAATGCTGCCATTGTGCAGAGGTGCGTTTATACTTGCATATTCAGTCATTGCATTCAGTCATTGCACGGAGTTTGATTTAGGTGCCTGCACAGTCCATCTGCTGTAAACCTACACGTGGTTCTGCTCGGTATTTCTAACTGGATTAGGTTATAACTTGGGAAAGAAAAATCTTGCATGGAAAACCAGTTTCTTCAGAAACTACCAGTTGAGTGCTTGGACTGATCTTTGAAGTCATGTTGGCAAATACTAATTATCAGGTAATAAGGCAAGGAATTGCCAGAAAAGTGCAAAGCATTTTTGGAATGTGGTCAGCAAGACTCTAGTGTCCTGAAATGGAATTTTTCAGTTGTTCAAGTAAGTGCATTATTTAAATGGCTTGTGTTCTAAAGAATTGGGTGACACTTTTAATTGAGGAAGTTTGTGTTGGATGAGTTTACTCTTAGATAGTACTGGTGTTAAGAGTTGGTGGTAGGTTTTTTTTTTTTCTTAGGTAGCCAAGCATCTTTGTATGATGGTTGTTCCACATATGTAATCTACTGATCCTCTTAGTTACTACTTTCTTGCGTCAATGATTTTGCGTGTCGTGCTCGTGCTGAGTTGCTCTTGGAAACTATTACTTAGCATGGACATTCAGACTGGTTTTCAAGAAAATGTAGTGCATAATGAAAACCTACATAGTGCAACAGACAAAACGTGTTATAAATATACATGCTATTGCAGTTTTTGTTAGTGTTACAGTAATGCTACTGTTTGCCTTGGGTTTGTGATATTGCAATATTATAGAAATAGCTAACTATTGAGTTACTTTGGAGTTTTTGAATGAAAGCTTTTCTAGGCTTAAAAACTGCCGCTCCTGGTTTTTGATGGAACGTTAGGAAAATCAAACACTATTTGAGTTGTCTTAAATTGCTGATGATAAGTAAACTTTTAAAAGACTGAATTGTGATCATTCCTGTTCCTAAGTACTTATGTTTTTTCATCAGTTGTAAATCTTAATTTTATACAGTGCTTAAATACTCTCTTGGTATATAGACAGGAAACAAAGGCTTTAGCTGTGCCTTGCCTTGAAAAGTCATGGAATTTCTTGGTTAAACATTATGAACTTTAAAACAGTGAAACCTGCATGAGTGATCTAAGCAACTTTAAGTTTTGTTGTAATTTTCTTCAAAGCTACTAATACTGTGGACTTTTTATGGCATAATAGCAATAGATGGACAGATCAGAAACTGGATCATGTCTTTCCCATAGTTCCTGATATTAACAGAGAAGAATAAAATACATCAGAGCTGTTTTTACGCACCACTGAAGAGAATGTGTGAGAGGTTAGGTGAGCCTGGAATGGCAGCCAGGCTGTAGAATAGAATCACAGAATGGTTTGCGTTGGAAGGGACCTTAAAGATCATGCCATTCCACCCCCCTGCCCTGGGCAGGGACACCTCCCACTAGACCAGGTTGCTCCAAGCCCTGTCCAACCTGGCCTTGAACCTCCAGGGATGGGGCAGCCACAGCTTCTCTGGGCAACCTGGGCCAGGGGCTCACCACCCTCACAGTAAAAGAAACAGACCTTAGGTGTATTGACTTGAGATAGAAACTGAAAATTTCAGTTTAAGTATGTGCAGAGAGTGTAATTTTTTTTTTATATTTAAGCTTCAAAATAAAATGTTTGGTTTCCTTTTAAAGTCTGTGTTGGCTAAGAGGACCTGCTACTTCTGCTGCGCTGTTGCTGTGAGAAAAGCAGCTCTGCAGGAGGAACTGCTTCCTGAGGGAGTTTTTCCTTCTGCTTGCGGGTCAGTAGTAAGTGTGGCAGGTTTGCAGCCCCGACGCTGTGGTGCTGTTGCAGCACAGCCTGGGGATGGGTGTTGTGATTGACAGCCAGAGGATACGGCAAATAGTTTCAGTATGGTGTGGCTAGTGAAGTTGAGAGGGCAAGTTTTGGAGAATTTCAGCTATGTCATGGGAAATGGCCACGGCCAGACTTCTGATTAGCAGAAGAGTGCAAATCCTCTGGGTCATTGCCAGGGTTCAGGAGGGCAAAGCACTGCTAGGCTATCAAATTGTTGCCATACTTTGTTTAAAAGAGAAGCGGGGCAAAAAAACCCCATGCCAAAACTCAAGCGAAAAAAGCAGATTACTTTTTTGCTGTCAGGTGTGCCGTTGTATTGATGCTGCTGACATGTACATCCTAAGCACTGCATGGGGACAGGAGGGCTGCATATAAATACTGAAGATATTGAGGAAATCTGAAAAGTTAATAGCTACTCAGTTGCTTTTGCTTTGGATTAAAAGAATTCTCTCATAAATGAGCACTGATTTTTGTCTTATAAAATTTACCTACAGTAAGGGTATTTCTATGTATAGTGATCCCAAAATGGTTTTAAACTGATTTTTCTGAACCCTAAATGGAAAGAAATCGTGTGGCATATTGAGGGAATAGGGAGAAGTCTTATACCAATTTTTTTTGCTTACAAGTATCAAAAGTGTATTCTGCAAGGCCTCTAGTTATGACTGTAGGCTAAAAACAAAGTAGGAAACTGAAGTGTCTCTCAATACACTAAAACGCATTGACTTTTTCTTGTGTGAGGTGAGCTGCTGTGAATACCTGCTGTATTGCTCAGACCTGCTGCGGGGTGACTTTTGAGTGAGCTCAAGTAGAAGTTTCCTGGTGCTGGGATGCTGCAGTTTTCCAAGCCAAACCTCTTTATTCATTCACCTGAGTTAAGTAAACAGAGGCATTTTGTTCTGCGCTGGGGTGGCTGCTTCCCAAAGTGCAGTGCCGCAGGCTGTGGAGCAGCCCTGCTGCAAAGCCGTGAGCAGGGTGAGCTGGTGCCACCCGTGTCTGGGGCAGGTGGTGGCTGACACCAGGCTCTTGCCACGGCCAAAACCATTCATTTACCCCTCGCCCTGTTTCTCTAATACTTCTGAATTGCTCCAGGAACAGGCTGTAGATTGGATTAATTGTCTCGGCTTGTTTTGCCATAGGAACCCACAGTGTGAGGCGTTAGGCAGGTCCTTTCTGGATCGCTTTCCTGAAAAAGTGACCTGGGTGGGTGCTTTCTGTTAGATGCACCCAAAGGGATGCCAGAGCTCTCTGACATTCTTCCTTTTCTGAAGTTTTAGTCTAAATGACTGCATTCAGCCTGGTGTGTTATGTGGCAGCTGTCTCTTAGTGGCTGTGGTTCCTGACCTCAGCATGCGGGATGCGATAGCTGCTGGTGGAACTTGCTCCTGTGCATGGTCACCAGAGGGAGGAATTGACTGGGGCGGGGGGAGGAGGAGTCCTTTTACCTGGGTTAACTCTTAAGTTTTCCAGAGTTGTTTCCCTGTCAAGTGTACAGGTACTTTCAGGACGTCAGCCGGGGCAGTTAAATGATGAATGCTGGTATGGCCAGAACCGCAACTGAAAGAAGCGCTGGTCAAACTGTTTCCAAAGAGCCTTTGTCAGGCCTTACATAGCGCCAAGATTTATTTTCTGATGACTGCCCTGCTTTTATTTATTTCTTGTTCTCTTCCCTCACAGTACTAATGACATTTCCAGTTGATCTTTCTGATTTTTCATTTCCTTACATGTTTCAATTTTCAATAAATGCAATTCCACATTCTTTACTCATGTGAAAGTTACAGAAAACTTACCCTAACAGTGAGTCCCTGCAATTTGCATGCCAGTAATTGTATTTTGTTGTCTTAATCAGATCATTTGAATTAACCTTTCCAGCCTATTTCTTCAGTAATTGGAGAACACTTAATGTTTCAAGAATAATACTGTAAACAAGCAGAAGTTTGCAGACTTCTATGCCAAACACAGTCTAGATGCTGAAGTTCTTTTCTGCACAGAGCGGTCCATCCCCCCTTCCCTGCGCACAGCAGTGAGGAGCAGCAGTATCGCCCCTGACGTGTGACGCAGAGCTTAGTACCTGCTAGTGGCAGGTTGGAATTCTGTTTGTCACAGCCCCAGTTTTGAACGAGGCACTATTTGCTGACCACTTGGGAGTTTTCATGGAGTAGGAAGCACTTGGCTGGAGGACACACTTTAAGTCTTCACAGTGATAATAGTGACGTATTTGCGTTGCTTAAAAAACCCAAACCGGTGAAAATGTAAGTAATACCAAAAAAGTATTCAGAATCAATGAATCTATGTTGATTTTCATATAATATTTTTGCAGGGTTAGGCTGAAGTAATATGAGAAGTCTAGTAGGCTGTTGTTAGTGCTTGAGAGTCACGTGCTGTCTCAAGAAATATAAGAATTTCCTAAATGAGATTTTTTTCACGAAGTAGTTAAACTAGAAGTGGAAGTGATAGCCAGGAGTTGCAGTGAAATGAAGTTGTTCGCCTGTGGTGACATCCGAATCTTGGTTTGGTGGGAGACTCTGGATTCTGGGCATGTCTCATTCCTAAAGGATGAATAGAATCGATAGGCATAAAATGCAGATCTGTTCTGTATTGTTGGCAGTGTCCTCCATTGTGGACTCTGTTTGCATAGTGTGGTATGCAGGATGGGGAAGGTATTTCCGAAGAAACCTTAACATCTTAATGGAGGGATTAAGGGGTCACCATGAGGACTTCTAGCCACATAATACTGGAGTCAGAGGATGAGGCAGTGCTGCACTGTGGTGATAAATCTGTTCCACTGTAACCAATGACAAAATATAGTGGTGTTTCTAGCAATTTTTGGGGGTGAGGTAAGGGGAAGAACAGGCAGGAATTGTGGGCCAACCTTCAAAGAATGGAAAGGTAACAGAGCCACCTGGCAATATATATTAATAGCTCCACGTTTTCTACATTCTTAAAATGAGATGAAAGCATAAAAATGCCCAGATGTGTAAAAGAGATTTGTAGTTTAAATGCATGAATACCATAATGATTGGCACACACAATGACTTTGAAGTATGTTTTTAATTACATTGTTTTCATGTAGTACTGTGTGTGAAATATTTTGATCTCGCATAGGAAGAAGAGTTAGGTCTGTAACAACTGCGTGAACGGTGTGAGAGCTTTGCAGTATATTTCTGTGCCTGGAAAAAACTGGCATGTTGTTCCCTGTCATCAACTCAGACGCGAAAAGGAAATGTACAACTGCTGAAAGTTGTGCAAAGAATATGGTAAGAAATCTTCTGTCTTTGAAGATCTCCATATGTAAAGTACTCATGCATGTTTTGAAGATGACTTGGTTCTTGGGATCCCTGAAGGTATTAAGGAGGAATGAGAGGATGTATGTAGCAGGCTTGTCTTTGGCAACAGTTTTAACAACACAAAAGAAATCATAAAACAAATGCATAAAGATGATTACTTACTGCCTCTGTCAAACTGTAGCACAGTTAACAAAACTCTGTCCAACTGCATTTTGTGATCTGTGTGGTCTGTCTTCTGGCAATTAACATAATGGAAGTGTAGAAGCTAATATTCCAGAAATTTATCTGTAAAGAAGTGTCTTAACCTCCTGATGGGCATGGCTGGTGTTGTCAGAGATTGGATCGTGTTGTTCTAGTAGCAAAGCATACGTGTTTTTACTCTTGGCTGCCTTTTTAAAGTGAGGCTAAATTTCCAAACTAATGTGTCTTCAAAGTGGATGAGATTACTGAAATTCAGTTGCTGGAGGGAGAGGTGTGCTTGAGGAACTATTTGATGTGAAAATACGGGGCTTGAAACTAATGGAAGGTTTCAGAAGGGAGCATGCGGAGGAGTGATTGTAGCTCACGGAGAGAGATAGGCTATAAATTGCACCTTTAATGAAACTGCGTGCTGGGCTCAGATCTAGACCTATAGAAAACAGATAGCATACCACTTAAAACTAAGAAAAATCTGCTTCTGTTTAAATACAGAGTTTTACTTTACTGTAGCTACCTTGTTGTAGTTGCAAAGTGCAGTTCTTTCCAATGGATCTGCTCAGCGGCCTTGTCAGTCTCCATCAGGGACTCCTCCTGGAAACCCTGCTGTTTCATGGTATATTCATGCCAAAAACACAGTTTCTAATCACTTCTGGAAACACGTACAGCTTGGTGTTGCAAGTCCATGATCTACTTCTATCTTAATCCTGATAAAGATAATTAATTGTCAATGGCGGTTATGGCAAATAGTGAGAACTGTTTTGTTTGTGTGGCTTCGAGGAAGTCCTGTTATGCTCTGCAGCAGTGTATGACAAAAAGAGATTCCTCCCCCAAGATAGCAACGCTACAGATGGTAAGAAGGACCTTAAAATGAGAATCTAGGGCCAGTTTCCATTCTGGGATAGGTGGAACCGGACTGTTGGGCGGGCGTGGGGGAAAAGACTCTAATGGCGAATTTGTCATTTGCGCCTGGGTGAAATTCTTCAGTGCTGAGCAGATCAACTTGTTAGCCAGGGAATTCTGTTTATGTAAACAGGATGCACTATATATATATATATTTTTTGTACCTTCACTTGTTTTCATACTTCTACTTGTTTTCTAATCTTGTCTTGATTTTTCTGGGTCTGATTTGTTGCTGTTTCTTGCTTTGGCCCTGTTGTGGTTTAATCCCAAGTGGCAGGATCGTGGAACTGTTCACTAACTGCCCTCCCCACCCCCCCAGCGGGACAGGGAAGGAGAATGGGAAAAAAACCCCAGACCTTGTGGCTTAAGATAAAGACAGTCTAATAAAACAGTAATGGAAAAGAAGATAAGAAGAACAATAATGATAAATTAATATACGAAATGAGCGATGCAATGCAATTGCTCACCACCCAGTCATCAGTTGACCAGCCCCTCCTGAGCACTGATTATGGATTCCTGCCCCCCAGCCAACCTCCACTTACATACTGAGCATGACATCTATGGTATGGTATATTCCTTTGGCCAGCTTGTCCCATCTCTGCTCCCTCTCAGGTTCTATGGGAAGCTGAAGAAGTTCCTGACTTAATATAAATGTTACTTAGCAACAACTAAATCAATATGTGCTATCAATACTATTCTCATGCTAACGGCAGTTACCAGGAAAATTAGCTCTATCCCAGCTGAAACCAGGACAGCATCTTACTCCTTGGGGCACAGTTATTTGGATTCTCTGCATGTTTTCTGTATTGCCACTGACGCAAGGTAGCCCAAGTTGCCAAATCAGAGGTGCCCTCCAAGTAACAGCCAGCAGAAAGGGAGAGCCAGTGATAAGAGGGGGGGTGAGTGGGTTTAGTATCTATTTGCCTGCACTTTTATATCATGAACTGCCAAGTAGTGGTGTGGGGTTTCAATGGCTTTCTTCTAAACAAACATGAGCTGTGAGACATGCAGATTAGAGCCTAACTGGTACTTAGCTGAAGTGCTTCTGCTGAAGTTCTGCTGTTTTGCCACGAACAGATGGAGTTTCACTAAGGTGTTCATAAAAGTTGTGGGGATGACTTTGACAGACAAGAGCAGGAGGAGAATTTAGCACTCAGATGGCTCTAAGCTGTCCCAGGAAGTTCTAAGCATAATTTTCTCTCTGGTGATTAAAAAAAAATCGCCTGAGAATGGGGACTGGGAATGTTGAATTCAGAGAAAAGTCTGCTGCTTTTATCGTAACAAGACATAATCGAACCTGATATTTAAGTCACATGAATGTTTTGAGTGGTACTTGGACTGTAGGAGGAGAAACAGTGTGCCAATCCGGGTAGACATTTTCTGTGGAATAAATTTGTATTTTCTTTTGATGTAGAGCATAGCTTGGGCCTAGTGGTGAAGTGTACTTAAGGTATTAGTCTTTTATTCAGACAAACAGAAAATTTAGTAACTAGAGTAAAGATTTGCAAGGAACTGAGTAGAATAATATTTAATCCCACTTAGTGATCCTGGTTTTTTGTAGGAAAGGTTTGAACTATGTTTTTAATAAGATCATTGACTGTATTTTGGGAAATAAAGTGGTGTCTCTATTCCACATTTGATTTTTTATGGATGTAGCCTACTAACTCTTATATTGGTTAGTCTTAACTCTTTCATGTTTTGAAAATCTTTTCACACCACCATTTAGGCAGGAGTTCAAAGTCGTATCTGTCTTTATGGAGTACATTTCTTGCAATAGGAATGTGTGCAATACTCGTATGATAGAACATAGACTTAACAATAACAACAAAAAATAGCATGCCTGGTTTAGAACCAGAAGTTGATTTTACAATCATGTTTTCCATGTTTATATATAGATATAATGTCACAGCTTAAACTTGCTTTTCAGTTCAAGTATGATATGCTTGCAACTGCACCATACAGAGCCTTGTATATTAAAACTCCTCTGGCTATTGTGCACTGACTGCTTTAGTGCTAACATTCCATGGTTCCAAGTCTTAGCCAGTCTCTGTTTTCTGGGAGAAGCCAAGCTGAGTCAAGATCCTAATTTCAACCTTTGGAAATTTTTTGGCTGTTTTTGAATAAAATGCATGAGTTTGTCACTTCCTTGTCACTTCAGGTGTTTTTCCCTCTTCTCAGTTGGCTTCTTGCTAGCAAAGGGAGACTTGTGAGCCAATGCCCTAGGCCTCGGGAAATGTTTTGTGAAATTAGAGTTTAGTAAGCTCATAGTTTTCTTTGTCCGTTTGGAGGCGTTTGGGTAATGAGAATGAGCCATGTGATGCCGTTCATCAGTCTAAATTGGGGAAAAGCTTCTGAAGCAGAACTGTTGCATCAGATAAGAAAATAGTTGTCAGTAGATGTAAAATCAGAGATAAACTAACTGGCAGTATCGGTTGTGTGGGAAAAATCTCTGGAAATACATTAGGAGTTTGGATGATGAATGACATTGAGCAAGAGAGGTGGATTTTGTGTAGAACTTTCCTTGCCTGGGTTTGACTTGTAGGGCTGACTGCATGGAGATGATTAGGAGAAGTTCCTACGGAGTGTTTCCACCTCTGTTATGTTTCATGTCTGTCGGAGCATTTCCACCTTCCTTATGTTTCATGTTTGTGGTTGTAACAGTTAGGGCCAGGATTTTAGTCTTAAATAGTACATGCTGCTCCTTCAAGCTCCGCAACTCCAGTACTGACTGACGTGGTGACTTTTCAGTGGAGACTGACTGGATGTGTCTAAAGTACTTCTGCAGTTTTAAGTACGTTAGTCTGTTTGTGAAGAGAGCTTTAAAACATTGGTCTCTGCAAAATCATAACCAGATAAATGTGAATGTGTTTTAATATGCTGAGTAAAATATTAACCTGTATTGCTTTGGAAATTTAAAATAACTTTAGCATTTCTTAAAACTGCAAAACTAAAGTGAAGACATATAGTGTTAGAATACTGGTTATTAACAGCCTAGAGCTAACCCATTTTTATAAATGTTCTCAAATGCATATGTGAAAATGGGGAAATACTTATATAGGTGATAAAAAAAAGTGCTGTTCTGCCATGGAGCCTGTTCTTACTGTTAAGATGTAAGCTATAAGGCTTTATGTCAAAATATGTCTGTTCTTTTGACTGGATATGTAAGTTTTATTTCTGCTGTTTTCATTCTAAATGTTTTTTACCCCAACTTTCACTTGATTGCAATACTTGTTTGTTATTTTTTCTAATGTTTAATTTAGACTGAGATAAAGCCTACATTGACTGTACCATAGAAATGCTAAGGCAAAGGTGCAGTTATCATAGTATCTCATGTCTGGGTTGGGGAGTGTGCAACATTTATTTTGACTGCTTAATTTTTAAGTAATCTGTGGCCAAATAAACTTACAATTTTACTCCATATAATTTGGTGTAAAATTCTTTTCATGTGTCTGTTATAAGAAGTCTACAGAATATATATAGATACATATCAAACATTCTATGTACAATCTGTTAGTTGATTTGTTCGTTGTTTTTTCCAAATGATTTTTAAGTTGTAATTTCCTCTGATGGAAGAATAGATTGGTAATCACTCCATTTTTAGATATAGACTATATGATTAAAAAAACCTCTGAGCTTGCCGCAAAAAGAAATTATGCGGAGAAATAGAAAAGTAAATATAAAGGAGATGTGATTAAATCTCTGATTTATACTTAGTCATTTTAGGAGGAGGGCTCCTCATCAGCTTTACTTCGGAATGGATTTACGCTATTAGTGAACTTGTGATGCAGAAGGCTTCAGTCTTTAAATAGAGAAGAGTGTGCAGCTGTTTGTTTTTTGGGTTTTTTGGTTTCTTTTTTTCTTATCCTATAAAGATAGACTTTAAAGCCCAGTTCTTCAGCTTCTCCCTTGTTTGCAGAAGTGTCAGAGACACGGACAAGAACTAATTTTGTCTATGCCACTTACCAGTGACCCTGATGCATACTTAGCCTATATGCCCCTTTTTAATTAGCTGACAGATTGTATTAGCACTGAAATTAAAACAGGAAGTACTTGGCTAAAACTGGGCAAGTTACGTACAGTTGCAAACTATTTCTGCAGGTGCCTATAGGCAACGAAATCTTCCCTCTGCCTTTGCCAGCTGAACAATAAGGATGAACGAGCTTGTCCCATTAAGTGTTGAACAAATGCTTACAGTTGTGCAGAAAGCACGTGTCAGCCAGCAAAGTGGTGCAGAGATGAGTGTGAAATGGTGGCACGCGGGGGAGCTGAAGGGGAGAAGGGGAGGTTAATGACGGTTCCTCAGAGATGGGTAGGGACATGGAGCCACGCAGTGTAAATATTCTGAATACTTGCTGTTGGAAACCTATGTATGTTTTTCTTCTGGGCTTTTAAAAATGCAGTTAGCCAAATAATCCAAACAATTTTCATGTAGTTGTTTAGGCAGGAAGCCAGCTGTTAAATTTGTCTATATTAACTATCTGAGAATTTAGAAGAATAAATAATCTATGTACTTTTCGTTCTCTTGAAGTACAAAGCATGTTAAAAACTAATTCCCTTTAAGTATTAAGTTAGCCTTACTTTTGTCTATAGATCTACAATTTCTGTTTGAAAAAAACGACTCATTACAGGACAATTAATTTAGCAGCTCAGAGCAAATCAATGGCAATTGTAACCTTTGGACTGAAGTGTCTCATTAAATGTAATTATTTTGTGTGTAAAGATGCACAGAGTTTTCCTGATTATGGAGAGCAGAAAAAGCCTAAGTATTTCGCCTACACTATTTTTAAAAGCCCTTAGTTCAGTGCACCTTCCTTTCCTGTGCACAAGCTGCTACTTCTGTCACCTTTTGACTTCATAAAAATCTTTCCCAAATAAAGGGGGTTTAGGTATTTATTTGGAAGGTAAATGTGGTGCTTACACAGTTTATTTTTGCATGCTCTATACTTTGCTTAAGGCCAGGATGTGTTTGTGCCTCCCCTTTGCACCTAGGCACGGAAGGGGAGGAAAAAAAAAAGGTAGTCCCAGAGTGTGACTTTGGGATTTGAGCAGTTGTGGCAGTGTTTCAGTTTTACCAGAATTGATAAAAAGGGGGTGGCTGATCCTGGGAAGTGAAACTTGTTACTCTTGCCTGCCTAATCCCAGGTAATAACTACAGCTACTTGCTGAATTGGTGTTTCACAGGGCAGCTGTACAACTGACATGTAAAGTTGTAGTCAGCAATTTGTAAGATACAGTGTACAGACACATTGGGATCCTCTTTCAAATTTAAGAAATACAGAATATAGAACAGATAAACCGCAGATGCAATAGTTCTTAATTCTCAAGGATTTATTAGATGAACAGCAAAGTAGTTAAAAAGAGTTTGTAAAATGATACCTGTTCAGCTAAATGTAAGCTACCTGGTTTAGGTATGGGTAATTCCTACAAATAAACAGCTGGGGGTTTTCTTTTTTTTTTCTTTCCCCCCCCGGTGGAAGATTGCTGCTGCTGCTTGCTTAGTACACTTACGGATATATCACAGTAGTGAGAAAATTGCCAAGTTCTTATTCCATTAGCAGACGGAGCACAGTGCCCAGCACCTTGCTGTTGTCAGCTCTCCTCCCTACCAGTGGGGAGAGATGCCGGACACGACTTACCAGCGTTCAAGGTTTGAGAAGGTTACAAATCCCCTAACAAACGACAGGAATGCATGGAGAGGAGGGAGTGGGTTGCGTGGAGAGGAAATGGTGTTCTGCTTGTTCGTTTTCTAACAGCAGAGCTGTATTGTGTGTGTGTGGGGGGGTATATTTAACTGCTTTAGCTTTGAGGGCTCTTGTGAATAGTCAAAACTTGTGTTGTCTGGAGGTATGTAGGCAAGCACAGCTTTATCACTGAATTTTGCAATATAAGTAGTATTTGGGAGATAATAATTATTATATAATTTGCTGCAATAAGCAGCTAGTTCCTTTGGGCTCTTCTCTCTTCTCAATTCTGTTTTTATTCTTTGGGGTTTTGGGCAAGAGGAATTCGCTTTTCTATTTGCTGTTGTGTCAGCTTTTAGCCAGAGTTTTAGCTGCTGGTGTTCCTAGCTATGCAAACCAGTCCCATTAAGAAGATTGGGACCTTTCTGTATAACCTCACACAAGCTGAAAGGAAAACCAGCCACTTTAGTTGATTGTATTCAATTTATGTCAGTTACGTGAGTTATGTGACACCCGAAACATTGATGTGTAAAACCTCCTTGTCCTTGGATAAATCACTGGAGCGCAAAGAACAATTTATAACTTATAACTGCTTCAGTAAACTTTTACAAATCTGTGCATTGTTTGGTCTTTAAATATCCAATGTGAATTTTTGGGAATTAACTATGAGCTATGAGAAGAGTACATGCGGATTGCAAAGTTTCATCTTTCTTTATTCTCTTCCCTTTTCAAAGAGTCACACAATTAACTCCATGAAGATTCAGAATCTTGATGGAGTTATTTTAAAATGACTGGAAATTGTGTTTGTGACTACTTGCAAGCAAATCTTGAAAACATTGTGAAACTCCTGCATGTGGATTTTGCCAACTGCAAATCCCCTTCAGCAACTCAGCTGAACTCAACTACCTACAGCTTTACAAACCCCTTCAAATACAGTTGACAGTTAACTGCTGACAGTTAGGAGAGCTCGCGTGGTCTCTCATAAACTTTGTACTATACAGTACGCGATGGTTTGGGTTTCTTGCCAGGCGTTATATATGCCCGTAGAAAGGTGCTGTCCGAAGGGAAAAGAGAAATGCTGAGTAATTAAAATGCACACAAGGGTCTTGCCTTTGTATCAGAGACAGGGCAGAATTGGAAGACGTTTGTTTCCCATCCAGGGTTTCACGTCTGCTCTGCAAGACTCAGCTTATTTGTAATGATTGTTGTAGGAATGGCTTCTGACATATCTTTGTCAACCTATTTTAAAAATAAATACAGTAAGATAGTGTTTGAAACACATGATGTTACAAATTGTCTGTAAAGAAATAGCAACAGACTCCTTAACTTACAACTGCTTAGGAAGTAAGTGAGGTATCGATTTGTGCTATTCACTAAAGGAAAAATTTGTATTCACTTTTAGGCTTTTCTAATGTTAATGTGTAATAACAGCTACTGAAGAAAAATGGTCCTGCAAGGTTTTACCAACAGCTGCTGTGATTGTATTGGCATCACTGTGACTTGCTTGTAGTCGTGATCTCTGATTTTCTTTGCTGATGCATTGCTAGGATGTCACCTCAGGTGAGCTGTGGTTGTATTTGCATGATTTCTTAGCCTGAATTATTGGAGATGAAATGATTGCATCAGCATCACAATTTGCATACAGTTAGTAAAACTGACATACTCTCGTTAATGGAAAAAGAGCTATATTTTAAAAAAGCAAAACATGACAATCTTTATATTATACTTACAGTAATAATATAATTATGTTTATAGTTAGCCTAATCAGGTTTATTTATAATAAGTTTTTTAAGGGAAATGCTCAAGTTGAGAAGTAAGAGGCTAGAAGGAATCCCAGAGACTTGTCTGTGTATGAAGGCACCATAAAGGCTGTATATAGTATTGATATTTAGTTTCATAAGATGCAGGAAACCTGTCATTTCACTCTGCGTTGTAAAATCAGTGGTATAACGCGTTTCACTCACTGTAGCATGATGGATCAAATAACTGTCTGACAAGATCTATTTCTTGGTAGCTCTGCAGAGATGCAATAAAGTTTGGCTTGAAGAACAGGTAAGACTAATACTCTAAAAAATATCTGGAGATGAGAATTAATTGTACTCAGAAGTTCAAATGTTTAATTTTTAAAGGAATATTTGCTGTGTATAGTTCAATAAGTTAATGTTTTCCATATTCTATGGAAAAAAAAAGCAGAATGTGTGTTCTTAAGCAGTTTCTTGACAAGGGCTAGTCCCATTTCTGTCATTAACGAAGGATAATGTCTGGAATGGCAAATGTCCAGAAAAAGCAATCCACTATAAAGGCATATTTACTTCAGTCAGAGAATTTGAGCTGTGGTTAAAATATCAATATTAGCTTAAGAAAGTATTTGGCAGAGAGAGAGTCCAAAACACAACTGGTTGCCTTACTTTGCGTGTGTGTTTAGGTGCTTTTTCACTGGTCATCACAGAGTCACTTTTAAGCATATGGATATGTCTTAATCTCTTCAGCCTGCAAGTACCACATGCAGCTCTAAAGAAAATGTTTCTTAACAATTATTTTTGCAAAGCCCTGGTGTTTACTGTCCAAACTACACCCGCTTAGAATGTTAACAGAGTTTTGTACTGCTGCTGTAGTTGGTTTATAGGAGAAGCTCGGAGAGGGAGGAGGAAGCTGACTTTCATGCATTTAACAGTATGTGGTTTACCAGTTCCTTCCTGTAATAAGAAATGGCCTGAGCAAGCTGTATCACTAGCGGTACACCATTACGCATTTGGACCATTGGTGGCTCTCTGGAACGCTCCTCTTCGAAGATTATGGGTTTCCTGTAAATTCAAGGCTATGATGTCTCTGCGTGAAGTGTTACCTCATTTCTGGAAGAATTCCTTCCCTTCTATTAATAAGCGTGTGTAACCAGATTTAAGCTATCAACACTCCTTCGTACCCTTCCCCCATGCAGATATTTAAAAATAAAAATGAACTCAGACTTGAAGCTTAAGAACCTTTGTGGGTTATTCAAAATATATGAATATATATGGGGCCTAAGTATTGGTCAGATAGGAAACCTAATTTCAAATGACTCCTTTGGGAATATCGTTCTGGAGGGGAACAGTACTCTTCTTGATTCAGCTAAGTTGTGTTTGCTGTCAGCATTGCTCACTTTCTATAGATGTGTTCTCAATTATTTTAGTACTTCAGCCAGGTTTTACTTTAGTTACTCGGCTACAAGAGTGTTTATGCATCTTCTGTTACTGTAGAGTTGAAATAATTACTTCGTGTTCTGCAATCAAAACATTTTCTTCTTGTACAGAAACTGACTGTTCTGACACATCCTTTGGTATTTTCTAATTAGAATATCATGAAATACAGAATTTTTCTTGTGTAAATAGTTTATATAGTCTGAGACAGGCAATATAAGAGTAATTGGAAATGTGCTTTATGGATACAGGATGCATGAGTGTCATGTGTCCCTTCTCACACTAATTCTCAAGAGTTGATTCTGTGGTGAAAAGTCAAGAAAGGTTAATCTTTTCTTAAATGAGATTAAGACTAGGCAGCAACATGATTCAGATTCTGAATACAATTAGGGATAAATGCATAAAATGCAGGATTACTTGCTTTGACTGTAATGGAGAATAAGATTTTTTAAATGCAAATTTTAGAATATATTCTCATGCAGAAATGCTTTGAGTAAAATTAAAATCAGCTAAATGCTAACTTGATCATATTTTGGAGTAATCAACCAAATTTTCACTTTAGTAAGGGTGGATCTTGAAGCTTGGGTTGTGGGGTTTTTTCTTGGCTGAATCCTTACCCCTGAAGACTCGATGGTGTTTTTTTCTTGAGCAAGGATTCCAGATCTTGATGAACTTCAAGATCATTGGTACTTTGTGCATCTCCTATGAGCATAAGGATGCTTATAAAAGTATTTCCTATTAATCGCAGGTATTGGTATGAAATACTTGGGACTTAACTGTTAAAAAAAAAAAAAAATCAGTTCTTGAGTAGCTTGGAGGAAAGGACGTTTTAATAATGCAAGAAGGGGGTTATTTGGAACAATATCAAGACCAGCAGATTTCCTTCATGCTTTCCACCTCCATATAGAGGAATACCCATATTTCTTTTCAGTCAGAAGGTTTTGCCTAACCCACTTAAATTATTAATTTATTAATTGCTAATTTGATTTGCCTTTTTTCATGTAGTGTTACCTCTCTTCAGGTGATCCTAATAAGTTGATGTGAATTAGTCCCGTGTTACCGACTTGATTATTTTGTGATAAATGGCTCTGGCAATTTCTAGATTCATCCTTCACAAATTATTCTGAAAGATTTTGTATTCGTAGTAAACATTCTATCTCAGAAACAGATAATAAAGGTCTCTTATAAGTAGGAATTAAAAATGTCACTTTGTTTGAACAGCTTGTGTTGTTTTAGTACAAAGTGTTTGGTGAGTACACAAGGCTCCTGTTCCATCTGAATGGCACTAAATTATGCTGAACTAATTATATTCTTGCTTTTTGTAACCTGACATTTAATTACAGAAATTAAATTCGATTTGCACACCTCACCCCATGACTGCATGACATGTAACTCTCTTTCCTCTAGCTATTTTTCACCTGCTTTGTCTTCCCATCAACTCTCATTTGCAATAAACATTTATTTCAATGACAGCTTTTACCTGAGATGTTGCCTTCAAGTTGCAGATGATAAGCGATGCAAACGATTGACATAGATGCCAGTATTTTTGTTGTTTTTAAAAATGTGTGTTATCAGTCTTAATAGTTGAATACTTTTCAATAAATTATGACTTGACCTTTTTTGTTCTCCATGGAAACCATGCTGTTATTAATGCTACTGTTCTCCAGCAGCTGCTATGAAGGGTCTGATTCAATAGGCAGATACTAAACAAAAAAAAAAATACCACACAAACACTCCTTTCCCCCTCAAAGAATATGGTTTATATTTTCTGTTCTAAACTGTATTTTCAGGATGGAAAATTTGGATGAAGATTAAATAGTAAATATATCAGCCGAAGCCTTTACCTGAAACATGGAGTGGTAGGACAGAATGGAGCATTCTGCTAGCAAAGGGCACGTACTGATAGGACAAGGGGTGATGGCTTCAAACTGGGAGAGAGGGGAGATTTAGATTAGATCTCAGGAAGAAATTTGTCACTCTAAGGGTGGTGAGCCCCTGGCCCAGGTTGCCCAGAGAAGCTGTGGCTGCCCCATCCCTGGAGGTGTTCGAGGCCAGGTTGGATGGGGCTTGGAGCAACCTGGTCTAGTGGGAGGTGTCCCTGCCCACAGCAGGTGGTTGGAACTAGGTGATCTTGAAGGTCGCTTCCAACCCAAACCATTCTGTGGTTCTAAAGGATTGCCGCAGCTGTAAAGCTTTGTTGCTTTGGCAGCCGAACCTGTGAGAGACAAAGGGTTATATTGCATAAAGGACTACCACCGAATGCTCACAAGACCAGCAGTGAGGCATGATTCTTTACAGCTGGGCGCTCGTAGCTCCAGAACTGCTTGTTGGATCTTGCCCTGGCCTTGGGTTGACATGTGGACAGGGGCTATCTGCAAGTGGCAGTTAAATGATGAATGTGCCGGGGCATATCTGCAGTAGAATTAAGCCAGGGCACAACTGTATAAAATGCACATAAAAACCGTTGTTTTGATGATGGATTTTTCTTAAGGCTAAAATAGAAGGTACTGCTGAGAAATTTTACACTTTCCCAGACAACTGCTGCATTCAAGCACCTTCCTCTGCAGGTATGTGTGGGGCTGGCTGCTGCCCTGCTCCCCGGGCTTACTGCCCGTGCAGAGAGAGCACGGCTTCCCCGGCACCGCGGTGGGGAGCGGGCAGGGGTGGGTGCTGCTGAAAGGCACTTTTATGCAGTTCTGAAAGTGGGTGGGAATTTTTTCTTGGTACCTCTTCCCAAAGATTCAAAGTATTTTTAAAGGCAAAAAGTTTCCCAGCATTAGGAAAAACGAGTCAACTTACTAAGCTTAAGCCATAACACACTTAAGTGTGTTAAAACATAACTAGATAATCAGGAGACAAGTTTAAGCATTTCAAAACATTGTGTTACATACAGTTTTAAACCGTGGTAATCTTTGGGCTGAAAAACCTCTCAAAGTTAAAGCTTTTAATCTTTGCTATTATATTGTATTTTCCTTTGCAATATTAAATTTCAGATTAAATGTTGTAGCTAGAACAAAACTGTAAAGTTTGTCTGATCTGTGAGGCACATGATGTCCTCTGTTTCTAACTACAGTCATTTTACAGAATGATCGTAATCTTGTCAAATAAGTTTTTCCTGACCACACTGCTTAGATAGCTCGCCTTTGTTTTTCTGGGTGATGCTGTGTGCTTTTGGAGATGTCTTAGGCTCTCGTAGAGTGTTTTTTTTTTTAATGCTGCTGTAGAATTAACAGCTTTTCCTTTGTGTCTGTGGACTTCAAAGAAAATAAAATATTCTGTGGTCTAATATATTGCCATCTGAAAAAAACTCCTCTGTATTTTTGAGTACATTGGGCCAAACATAGTTTTAAGACTATACCATATTATGTGAAAATGCTGCTTTTTGGAGTGTATAACGTAGAGTGTTTGTCAAGCCTTTTATTTTTGTAGGTTTAGGATGCTTTAGAGTTTGGAAGGACTATTGCAGTCTCATAAGCAAGAAGCCTGGAAGGCAGCACTAGCGTCAAAAATCTGTTGTCATTAGGCTTTAGCAAGTTAGAGAATAACTTGGAACGCAGAGTGACGGCAGAACCAGAGCAAAGTAATTACAGGCATGGCGAGTTTAATTTGTAACATGCATTGATTACAACACCTCAACCTCATGCATTTTTTTGCGAGGAGTTGCTCTCTTCTGTGCTTACCATTGTCTTGACATCAGTGTAAAAGACCACGAAGCCTTTTTGTACTTTGCTGATTGGATCGAAGTTCATTTGACAGTAATTTATTGTGCAACATAAAATCTGCAGCGCAAAACATCAAGAGGGTCCTGGAGGCGCTGTCAGGTTGAGCGAGTGAAATGTCAGATGCAACGGCATTTGAGTAGGCGATGTTGCCCTCTGTATTGAACATGCTGAGAAAGGCAGCTGGAGCAAGAGAAGCAGCTTGCGAAGGGGGACCTTGACCGCAGCTAACTACCTAGCAGATCCAGCTCATGGTTACAGGCAGCTGCTTGGAGAGTGCTTGAGGAGTGGGACTCTCGCATCGCTTGGTGGGTGTATCTAGTTAGATGGTAGAAAGAGCTGAACAGTGAAGTTGGTGATGTACATTTCTGTGAACTTTAAACTTTTGAGAAGGTACGTATTTGGCTACTGATGAATTTGTGAAGTCAGTAAGGTGCTTGCAGGCATGAAACCTGACTTCACAGCTCCATTTCTTTTAGCCGTTAGAAAGTCCTGTGCACTGTGGCAGCTGAAAGGCCACGGAACAAAGATGTGCCAAGGCCAAGGAAAAACAGCATAAATTTAGGTGCTCCTTTGCAGGCAGGTATGAATTTGAGCTGCCCATGGTCTACGTGTGGCATGTTGATTGTCCTGAGCTGCACAACTTTTGTAGTGTAAATAGTGTGTAAATAGTGACAATTGCATAGTAGCCGTGGTTGCATCTACAAATACCATGCGTGTGTGCCCTTACCATGTTTTCTACTAGTACTATGTACTAGCTGATTAATCCCTTTTATAGCAACAAATTAACATATTTAAGCTGAAGTTTGGTGTCTTTTGCGATCATATTGCTAGGAGGACCTTAGTGATACAGTCTTCAGTTTATTTTCTTCCTATATGTGACTTTCAGTATGCTTGTTGCTTGGTGATCCCAGTATGGACTATCTTTAAATCAAAGAAACTGGTAAATAATGAGAGAAGTACTGACTAGCAGAGAAATAGCGTAAGTTTAACAAACTTTATTAAAAAAACGCAACCACAAATACAAACCCTACAGCATTTGAAAATCAATAGTATGCTATAACTGTAATCAAATTCAGCATCTGTGTTCTTTTTCTGTTGTGTGGTCTACCTTTTAATAAGAGACTCTTCCTTTTTTTGGTTGCTCCAATTAGAAGGTTTTCTTGTGCTAAAGACTGGTTGGGGGAATTTAGATGACTGGAGCTCTTCAGTTCAAGTTACAAAACATACAAGGCCGTTCAATAATTACATTTCCTGGAGCTGCTGCCTGCAGTTGATGAAGAGGTTGATGCAGAGTTGGGAAGGACTCTTGAAAACCAAGATCTTGAAAACGTGGCAATTTAGTGACTTGTATTGAGAGAGGACTAGCAGACAATTAAGTCTGGTTTAGAGATACAATGGTTATAATTTATTCTTTCTAAGGAAAAAGTATCCACGCAGTTAAAAATCTGAGTCTTGACTTGGAAGGATCATAGCCTTCCTTGGTCAGAAACTTAAATTAATATTACAAAAATGAACAAAAGATGCTAAAAACCTCTCATAAAGATGCTGCGCTACTCAAAAGAGATAATGACATAATGACACGCTTGATGTACTGCAGGAGGGTTTCTGTGCTTAGTGTAATGGAGGACATTCCTTTTGTGCACAGACTCCCAGTTCTGGACTGTTAATATTGAAGGGAGGTTCTGCCAGAAAGCCTTATTTGAAACATTTCCAGCAATTTTAGAAGAAGCTAAACTTTTAAAATATATACTGCTTTAATTTGTTTGTGACAAGTTGTTCAAGCTATTTTGTAAAACTTATGAAAATACTATAGATACTTCTTTGGCAGTGATGCTTCCTTAATTTAAAAACAATCATAGAATATAAAGGATCTGACTGGGCCATCTGCAAACAAGTTAGCTACATCTTTAAACAGACTGGCTACGTGTTTACTGTGCTTTATAGAGTGCTCCAAATTCCAGTTCATCCCCAAGACCTACTGTTAGTGATTCAGAGTGACTGATAACCACCTTCCCCATTAGATGAATTCTTCAGCTTTGGGAAGGGGAAACAATTACCTATAGACCACTAGAGACAGCACATCTCTGATTTACGTGCTGCGCTCACATGCAGCCTGCGTTCTGGTTGTTTTCTATGAAGGATCCTTAGGGGTTATTTGGATACGTTCAAGTTGATAGAAATCTTAATGTAACTTGAACAATAGTTGAAAATCCCAAGGATGGGTGATTTGGCTAAAAGAAAAAAAAAGTTCTTTGTCTTTCGGCAGAAGGATTTTAAGGAAGTATTTATATGTGTTATTATAATATCAAGAATCTGTAGGTTAAGTATTTTAGCAATAAAGCCTGACTTGGTGCTTAAATTTAAAAGTGCATGATATGATGTAGTAGTAGGTATAAATACCAAATTGTACTCCGAGTGGCAGGTGAGAGCAGGGCATAGGCAGGGAATACAGGAGCAAAGTTTCTAACACTGAAATCTAGAGAGAAAATTTGGTCAGAAAAGGTGAAGGATGCCTAGGAGAAGGTTAAGTGCTGAGAGAAATTACAGCGTGTGCATGAACAAAGAAATGAAGTTACGAAAGCTGTTAAAGTGGTCTAGCTAGACCTGAGTATCTGCCTCCTTTTCTTTAAATTAGCTTAAAGATTTGTGACGTAATATTTCATCCTTTTTTTTGTTAGTGGATAGTTTTTGTGAACCAAATGATGTTTGTTTTTGTTATTTGGGTTTGTAAACTACAGGTGAATATACTTCTAGCTGGTTGAGAATAAATAGACTGTAGGGTTCTCTATTGCTTTTCTTGCCACCGCTTCAAAAAGTCTGCTACTTTTTCTTTAGAGCACTGAGAATGTCAACTGTTTCAGTTTGGTATCTTTCAAATACCCGATTTCCAAAATAGTGCTATTAAAGGCAACATGTTTTTTTGTTCTTACACATTTGTATGGTTCCTTAAGCTTCAGAAATCTAAGAATACTACGTTGAATGAGAAAACGTAAATTTAAATGACATTATAAAGAAATGTTAGCGACATAACCAAACAGTGATACTTTCTGCTGAAGTAGGACAATTAAGATTATCCTATTTAAAAGTGTCAGGTTTTTAGCCTGCAAACGTTTGAAGTATTTGATAACTAAAGGGAGCAGTATCAAAATATGGGAACAGGATTTGGAGGACATCTTTATGTGAACACAGCAGCTTGTAAAGGGGAGAATACATGTTTCAGGCTGACTTTTAAAAAGCTCAGACGATGCTAAGAGATGCAAAATGTAACAGAACAAATCTAACCTTCATCTCCCAAGAGATACTGTGCAGTGTCTGAATGCTTTGGGGTTTTATGGTGCCTGAGACCCTGAGGTACCATTTAACCATCTTTATTTCCATTTGTGTATATGCTACGCTGTTACAATTCACCCAGATCCTGCCTCACAGAACCCTAAGCTGCTTCAGCTGCATGTTTTACTGATCAAGGAAAGTAAGTCTTAAGCCCCAGGCAGAGAACAGTGCCGCTCCAGTTTACGAGGTCTTAGAGACTCGCACAAGAAGTGTTGCATTGTCCTTGAACTTAGTTATGTCTTCAGTTACAGAAAGAGCTAGAATGAAAATAGTCCAGTTTCTATTTTACAGGCAGGAAAAAATACTCAGAAGTCTAACACCCTCTGTCTTTACAGGAGTAAGTTTACTCTGGTCATCTGAAGGGAGAACCCCATTGTCACACATGGGATCTCAAAGCAGTGATCTACACCTTCTGTTACCCTGTCACTAGTTGTGGCTAATCTGGCATAGTTAAGAATAAATACAAAAAGACTTAATGAAATTAAACTAAATTAATGAAAATCAATAAACTCAGAAGAAATAAAAAGTTGGATCTAATTGGTGTTCAAGAGGAGGAAAAAGACACCACTTCTCTTCTAGCTGACCAACCGAAGCCTTCATGACGTTTGATTTTAGCCGTTGTGTGAGTGTAGGTGACAGGTCTTGACAACTAATTGTAATGTTGAACATTTTACTATATTGTGCTTCCCCAGAGGGCTATGATGTGTTAAATAATTGTCTCTGGGTGCTACAACCTTATGTTACTGTATTAAGGACTGTAGCATTTTTTTAGTATACAAGATGATTATATACAATTTTCCCCTTTTGATCAAATGGAAGAATTAACACTGAGTCCTCAAGCTGGTTCACGTGGAGAAATCAAGGATATAAAGAAGTATTCTTTGGTGAATTCGTTTCTATGAATATGTCTCAAAGTGCCTTTTTTTCTTGAAAATGCAGGTCTTTTATTGAAATATTAAACTTTAGATAGCAGTCCCACTGCTATCTATTTCCCTTACAAAGGTTAGGGAAGATAATTTTTTTTAAAAATCCACTTTCTGTGTTAAGTTCTTTCATGTTTTTGAGAGGCTCTTCCTGCTAGAACTGTTGTTGCAGTGATATACCCTAAGGAACCCTGCTGTAGGCTTGCATCTTAAATGATGAACATTAAAGTCCATTATAGTATCTAAGGTCACAAGGGTTTTCTCATGTGGTCTCTGTTTACTCGGAATGGCTCCTTGAGGCTTTTGAGTGTGAAGTGGTGGAAGAAAACATACAAATCCCAATTTCAGGTTGTAGGAGGACAAGCAGCATGCTACAGGACAATTCCTTTGATAAATGTTCTCTGGCATGGATTGAACTGTGACGTTTTTGTGGAATATTTTATCCTTTGAAGCAGTACGCTTCATTTTCTTTCTTTTTTTTTTAATGTGTTATATACCAGTCATCAGATTGTATTCTAGATTCTGGTTTTACTTTCATTGCATTGCAACATGCTTTCTCCATTTGTCTTGTTAAGCGCTGTTCCAGACTGTGAAGAAAGGTTGCTCATGCAAAAACTATGCTGAAGTGCAAATCTGGACATATTCAGAAAGCTGCTGGATTCATTTTGCTCAAGCTTTCAATTGATTTTAAGGTATGAAAACCTGGGCTTTTGTCCAACTGGCCAGACCTATTACACCATCTGCTTTTGCAGATATTACACCTTTCTTTGGACCTGCTAGAGACACATTTAAGGTATTCGCAGACCCTATGGTGATAGGAACTGTTTTGGGTGTCATCAGTGATGAGGCAGTGGGAAAGCTGACTTCAGGCAAACTGGATCTGGTGAGGTAAGGTGTGACTGAGACTTTTCCTAAAGCCAGTCCCCAAAGAAAGGATGACTTAGTTCCTGTTTAGGATAAATGTATTGCTAACATAGAGACCTAAGTAAAAAAAAAAAAATTTAAATGTTTCTGTCATGTTTGGTAAACTGATGCTGTTTTACAGAGAACAAGCAATGTTTACTCAGGAACATGTAAGAATAAAATGTTCCATGATAAAACCCAGGAAGTTTGCCTCAGGTTGATATTCAGTTCTTCATCTGGGCTTTTTATGATGGGTCCTTAAGGGAAAAATTTAAACTCCGATTTTAGGCTTGTAGGTTTCTTCTTGTTGGGCTTGCCACCTTAAGGGTTTGAATATGGTGGCCCAAAGAGAATCCAATTGTGGATCTGTGCTTGTATGTCTGTGTGATGTGTGCCTTGACAAGGAAGTTATGGTGTATATCTGTCTCCCTTGTTTCTTTTCACTTGCCTTGCAGCTTCTGCACCAAAATGGTGTCTACTGGCAAATGTTTTTACATTTCAAGGAAAGCACATTTAGCCTGATTCTCTCTACGTGGACATGTGGTTCACATGGTTACATCATAAAATGTTTTCTTCCAAGGAGTTCTACATCCGGTAATATAAAGCTACCTTCAAAACATGGGTCTGGTTTATTTGTGTGCAAAATCCTTGTGGAATCAGACTGTGCACAGCGCACATGGGAAATGTGTGTGCCATAGAAGGGAAATTCAGAGATTAGATCCTTGAGGTTTTAAGTCAGTCAATGAGCAGCAGGAGAAGGAGTACCAGTTTCCTGCAGGCTTATTTAGTGACTCATCGACTTGTGTCTAAGGATGCAGTTTGTTGGGATGTTGGCTTGAGAGCAAGAAAGCTGCTTGCATACATCGTCGCCCTTCCTCGTGATTTCTGTTTTCTGCTAGGTTGGAGCTCTCTGTGTTGGTAGACTTGACTGTGGGCCTTACTGGAGTCATCTGCGTTACTGATAGTCTTTTTTTAGTTCTGGAAAACAGCTTTTCTTATCAATCTGATTATATGAATTAAAGCTGAACCGTGCACACATATACATCCCGCCACGGTAATACTAGCATGGGCAGGGGAAGGCGTGAGCGTTTCCGGAGGTGTGCGCTTAGGAAAGCTGGTTGTGACAGTAGAACCACTAACTCCACTGTGCCTGTGCAGTATTTGCAGGAGCATGGGATGAATTGCAATGGGAAACTGACTTTAATCTTCTCTTAATAAAATAATAATGAAGCCTATACTGGATCTAGTTCACAGCACAGTTCCATAAGTGGCTGTGCTGGCACAAGTGCACGGCGATACACTATGCTACAAGGGCTGAAACAAGCAGTGTAAGACAATGACAAAGTCCAGCAGGATTTGCCTTGTGCCATGGTCGTGATCTGTCTTGAGTTGTTTGAAGAGAGTGACTTAGTCAGGCAAAGCCCTTCAGTGGCATGAGAAATTTGGCTGTCTGGGAGAGCGGCTGAGCACGGTGCAGGGAGACCGGCTCCCAGGTGTGGCCGGAGATGACAGCGAAATGGAGAGTAAGCCCTACGGCTTCTCCAAATAGCTACTTGCAGTAATTCTTCCCAATTGAACAAAATATATTTTAAGGAATGAAATCATAGACATCTTTGACAGTATGTTTATGAAAAACCTCAACATACTGTCTGTTTGAATTAATATTTAATGAAATACGAGATTATTCTTTTCTCTAAAGCTCTTAAACTACCTGTTTTAAACTGAAAGAAACTGGAAATACAGACTTTAAAATGCATGAAGGCAAAAGTGCTGTTAGATAGCCTTCACTGAAGGATCACTCCTAAGCCAATGCAAAGCAAGCTCTTCATCAGTGAACTCTGGTTTAAAAAGAGTAATATGTGGATGATTGTATGGAAACAAACAAGATATATGTTGGTTTAAGAGACAGATGCTAGAGGAATGTGTTTATTAAATGCAGTTTATCAGGCAACCCAAATCTCACATGCTCCTGAGTTGAATTTGTACCATCTAAGCGGCAGCCAGTATTAAATACAGACTTACTGGGAGAGGCCCAAGGTGGCCTGTCCTTTTGTTTGTTTACAGACTTTAACTCCAAATGAGTAAATTAGTTGGCTCGTGAATCTGCAACAGCAGCATGTGGTTTTGTATGTATGTAATTGAGTATGATTTGCAGTTTTGCTTCAGTACACACAGGCACCTTTGAAAAAGGGGAGTCACCGCATCATACGCATCTGAATCACTCCCAAATATGATGAGCTGCTTTTGAATTTTTCATATTTTTATTTTTTTGAGAACACTTATCAAAATCCTCAAACTACAAGCAGTTTTGAAAATGACTGCTACGAATGGATGGACAGTAATCGTGATAGAGCACTCTTGTCAGATTTGGCAAAAGGGAATATTCTATGAAATGGGTTTTATTTCACCAATATTTCTTTGGTTCAGAAAATGTTGATGGACACTTCAATGTCACCACTTCTTGGGTTTTGACATTCTTGTCAGCTATGTGCTATTTGGAGGGGCTTGCTTTCAAATGGTGTTGCTTTTTGAAGGTTTTTGTTTTATTTTAATGTACTAGGATTTTAATTTTGGTTTATAGGTATTTTGGAGGATCTCAAAATATACAGGTTCCACATTTAAACAGAAGTTCATTTATTTAAGTCCTTTTCTAAATGGAATTTATTTCTGCCACAAAATTATATGGTTTATCTTCCCCTGTATAATGTGCTTGGCTGCCATGCTGTTCCTCTGCGACTGACAATAGCGTACTGCGTGTGGATTTGGGAAAATGTCAAGTTCCGGAATTGAAATTCCTCTCTCTGAGATGCATTTTTGCATTTATTTTTTCAGCTATTTTCTTTTTCACTATAAACACTTTAACAGTTAATGACTTCTAAAAAGTAGTTCCTTTAATACAATATGTGTGAAATTATCATATTTTAACATTTCTACAAAAGCTTAAAAACTACTTCTAAGATGGTAAGACGTTCCACTTTTGGGGGAGTGATTGGTTAATTAGGAGCATCCGTTTTTTTCACGTGTGCAGGTTTCTTTGAATTTTAGTCTATTTTCTCAAGTTAGAGAAAAGCAGGTCTGTTAAAAGAGTTTCGGAAACTGATTCCAGGCCTGATTTCTGCACGCAAGGGACTGGTATGGGAGGAATGCAGTTATCCTGCATTCTGTGGCCTGCAAGCCTCATGAGGATTATACAGTCAGAGGATGGTTTTGTTTTTTGCTTTTTTTAAATGTTTGTGCACTTCTCATTTGGTTTTATGGTTAATATTGGGAAAAGTTATTTACTTGCAGATATTAAGTTATTCTGCTCTGGCACAATGGCAGTGTTAGTTGATGCCTGATGTTTGTGGCTTGCTATGTTAATGACATGTTTGTATAAATTCTCATAGCTTTAAATTTTTCTAAGATTTGTCTTGTTCATCCAAAGCTACGAAGATGAATAAAATCTCATTAGAACAATCAAAATCTAAAGGGAGCTCGAGGAACTCTAGTTTATTTGCAAAAGTGGATGGTAAAACATTAACCAGATTGTGCTGTTGTGGTTTGCAAAGATTACTTATCAAGGAAAGGAAGATGGGGTTTATGCGTGTGTGAGACTTGAGTCTGAAGAAGAGAAGCTCCCGAAAATACTACACTGCACACTAAGGCAGTCTTGTTTTAATTTCAGTGGTTGCAATTATAACCACGTAAAGAGCATAAAATAGGCAGTCTGAGTTGAGCAGGGAAGATTGTGGGGTAAGACCTCTGTTTCTGTAATCAAAGCATGTAATAGAACTTGATGGTACACAAATTTATAGTTATGACAGCCTTCATTTTACGTTCTATTTAAGAGGATCTCTGCATCTGAAAACGAGTAACAGGCTAGCCCAAAATAAAACAAACTTCAGATGTGATGCTGTTTTGTAATGTGTTCCATAACCAGCCTCATGAGAAGCTATAAGTCAATAGGAAAATAGGACATGCCGCTAATTAGTTAGTAAAAAATTCTACCAATTGGCTCTCAGCACAGACCCATGCCAGAAAATCCCCCACTTGTTGAAGGCATCTTTTCAACTTCAATGTGTAAAAGACAGATCTGTTTTAAGAAGAAAATTTATGTAAATGGTATGAAATTTGTTCCTAACTTGAGTAAACTGACGTATCGCTAACTGAAATCGAATGTTTGTAAAAGTGTCTCTGGGATAAATCTAATCCAGTCTGATTTCTATTAATTGATTTGTTTTGCAGTTTAATGGCTGTCAAATTTGGCCCTGAATGTCAAAATCCTATTTATTCAATGTCATTGCCAAGGCAATCAAACAAGCAGCATTCTTGGTAAATAAAATTTGGCAGAAAGTTCAGCAGTGCATATTGTGGCTTAAACCAGCTCTGGTCTGTGCGTTTCACACATCTGTGCACGTCCTTTAATGCATATTACCTTTCATAAAATAAGCATATTTTAGTTCATGATTACCAAGGTTTGCGGAAAGGGAAATGTCACCTAGAGTTCAGCTCTGCTGCATGTAGGATGGAGTCCCAAATACCTGCTCGAGTTTTATGTTTGAAAGCACATGGAGGCTTGGTAGATGCCAAACCTAAAGCTAATATTGAAGACGCTACAAAGTAAATATTGTTTTTATTTCACAACTGTTATTTAATCTAAGTCTTGTTTTTCTGTGGTATTTTAGTATCTGTGTCCAGCTGTTAATTAGGACTTTTGACATGCACTGCTGCAGGGGTGATCCCTGAAGAAAATATTTCAAAGTCTTTTCACTTTCTAAACCTGAGTTTTGTCTTTCTGGTTTAGATATTTGCACATAAACTGCTGTTCTTATGTACTCTTTTGCTGAATTGCTTCGTAAGTCTCTTAGGTTCTTCGATGAGAATTAATAAGTGCCATCTCCATAAGGAAACATGCGTGTCATGAAAAAAAAGCTGTTGATTGAATGATTTTTCTGGAAAAGAGTGAATGTTAGGAGGGAAAGTAGAGATGTTGCGAATTAATTTTGGAGTGTAATTCTCCCATTTTCCTTCCTTTTCTTAAGAAGTTGAGGTTTGAACATCTCAAATACTCATCTTGTAGCTCTGCACTGGAGGATGCTTGTGCTTGGGAGAAGAGTGGACATTGCATCCATGCTTCCATAATGTTTTTGTGAGATGACAGCACTGTGCAATATAGCAGAGAGAGTTTCTGCAAAGCAGATTGGTGTCTGAGTTTTATCTTTACTGATGCTGAGGATTGGATGTATCCCAATGGAATATGCGTAGGGCATTTACATCCTCCAGGAATTCAGCTTTGTCATAAAAAGGACAATTCTTAAGACTCAATGGAGCCTGCAACTTGTAAATCAAATAACCTGATCATTAGAAAGCCAACTTCATGGGTACATGGAGACAGTGCTCAAAATGCATTGAATTCTCTTAAGCTTGCCATTCACGCTTTTAAACGTCATGGAAGCTGGGTCGTCACGTAATTTCAGGGCTACGGATTAAAGCCCCCTATCCCCCCCGACTTAACAAAAAAGCCCACCCCAACCTCAAATCCATGCAGTGGACTGGCTAGTCTCTTGCTTTCCAGTGAAAATAAACATCACCTGAAAAGCACAGACAATAGCTTGATTCTTTAGTAAGTGATGTGGGAATTGTATTTTACTTTCATAAAATCATTCTTGTCTGAATGCAACGAAAGATCTGATGGTAAATTAAAATAATTACTTTTTTTTTTAAGTGTGGGGTTGGGGATTCTTCAACTCCAGGAGGGAAGGAAACAGCAAAAAGCCCCTTGCAGGTATTTTTAGTTGTTGCTGCTTAGTCCACCTCTGCTGTTTTCCCTCATGCTGGAAGTTGGAGATGCTTTCTCCTCTCCTCACTTAGCCACATGGCTTGTGGACTCGGTCACTGGGTAGTTCTGGATTGCTCTTGTTATTTTTAGAAGTTCTGTTTAAAAGATGTAAAATACCATACAGTAGGCATTAACGTAGAATGTGGCTTGTGTCAGTAGGTGTTGGTCGGTGTATGCTAGTAGGCATGTGAAGTCACACGTGCCATCTGAAATGTCCAAGTGGGATAATAGAAGAGGAGAGATCCCCACAGAGAGCAGTCTCACTCGCTTGGACTGAGTACCGCTCGGTTCAGCAGCAGCTTCAGTAAACAGCTTGTGAAGGGTATGTAAAAAGAAAAAAAAAAAGGGGGGGGAATCGCCGTGCTTGTTTTCCTACAAGTGAGGACTCTTTGAGTATTTCCTTCTTTTGCTTTTGATAAAATGATTCTCCACTTTGTGTAATCATTATGCAACCCAGGCTTTTGTAAATGGATTTTGTTTATTGTAAGGGAGACAGATGTTTCTTGTGAGAACTTTTTTCAGTGGTGTATAACATAAAAACACAAAGATTTTTACTTGGTGCTGTAATCCATGAATAGTTATTCTGTTTATAACTTTATGTCCTCTGGTTACTTTACCAGTTTCTTGGACTCTTCATTGAGAAAATAAAGAAATAGATACTCATTACTATGATCTGTGCTCAAGTGTTAGCATACAGCTCTTAGGAACATCATCTACAGTAAATCCCAGAAAACATCCTGAAGAATTTTGAACTGCCACCTTGGCTATGCTGTTGGATATTAATTATTCCCTGCACACCCCCTACCCTTCTTGGTTGTAGAATCCTAGAAAATGTAGGAATGGTGAATCTTGAGTTGCAAAAATGCAAAAAGATAGATTATGCAGCTGGCTTTAGGAAGAAAAAAAATATTTTCATAAATGGCTTTTGCAGTGTCTGACACAATTATCTCAGAGAGAATGATGAGCGTGTTTGCAATGCACCCCCTGCCCCTGGAGCCTCTTCTTCCACCATCATGCCTCTTGGGCGAACAGTGAGTTGAGTTGCTAAATGTGTATTTAGAGCTGTTAAAGCTGCTTTGGACAGGACAAAGACACTCCTAATCCAGTGAAGTAACCTCTCCACCTATTCTAGCACTGATCTTTTGGGGTGGATGAAGTTCCTGACTGCTTAATTGGGAGAATTCGGCTGTAAAATTGCCATATCGCTCTTTTAAAGAGTGCCAGGAGCAGTGGTTGCCAGTTGTCGTGTCAGTGGCTTAATCAGAGCTTTGCATCTCTGTACATCTGGGAGAAGTTGGGTTGTTTTTAGTCTCCTTTCCAGGTGGTTAGGCAAGCAACCAAGCTCCCTGTGATCAGAAACCGCACGCACAAAAAAGGCTGCAAACATTGATAGTCTGTTCACTTGATTGTTCAGTCACCAAGGAAGGGTAGTTAGAGGCGAAGACTATTTCTGGCGTAACAAGGCTATAATTTGGAGGAATAAAGTCTCACTCTATGTTCTAGCCATTTTTTTCTAAATGCCGTTTGACGTTTCCCTTAAATACAACATGAGATCCTGAGCTCTGGCAAAAGATGAATACTTCTAAACAACATCAGATGCATGTACATCCCCGGACGTGGTAACACCCAGATTTCCTCCCAAAAATCTCTTCTTAGCAAGCAAATGTACAGAGTAGGAAGTGAAAAATGTCTGCCAGTGAAAGATCTGTGACATCTTTCTTGCTAGTAGTATGAAAAAGGAGTGATGTTCAATTACTGCATTTCATGCTCGTACTGTAGCAAACATTTAAGGCAGTGATGCTTAAAGTAACTTCTAGGGGATAAAGAATAAAAAAGATCCCATATGTTACTGTAAAGAAAAAAGAAAAGTCTTAACATAGCATTTTGAGGTGTGGAGAGGTATATCTGAGACTGTGACTATAAACTTAAAATATAAATATAAATAAAATTGATACTTAGAAATGAAGTGAGAATGTGAACGACTGCACAGCTTGATTAATCTTACTTTTAGATTCTGTAGTTGTTCAGAATATGATTAATATTGAACTGATATTAGTGAACACAGTCTTGCAGAATTGGCAGATACTGTGCTTCATGTTGGTAGTTGTTTCATAGTATTACTTTTAAGCAATTTACTGTCTATACACTTTGTTTGTTTTGTGGTTTTATCCCTTTTACTAATTACTCCGTGCAGTAGCAAATCCTCAGAAGACTCAAAGCAAAGAAAAAATGGTGACTCTATGTAGAACTGTATAAATTAACCTGTTATAACTACCTGCTGAACTTTATTTGACATAATTTAGTTGGATTAAGAAGTGCATTTGATATAGCTGACAGTTTTGTTCAAATACTTTCGGAAGGGGAAGAGAAATAGTTGACTGATGTGGAGCGCTATACGTAACGTAAAAGTGAGCTAGGTCAAGATTGGCAGGATATGAAAGCTCAGTACATTGGATTCCGGCTGCAGTGCCATCAGCTTTAGAGAGATGATGCAATAGTGAGGCAGGAATGTTCGGAATTCCCAAACTGAACAGTTATATCTCAATGCTTTTAACATCTCGATTCCAATGCGTTGCTGCTTGTTATTCTGAAGGTGCTGAGCCCAAATTAGAATTCTAAGAAAGTTTTTATGGACAAAAAGGATGCTTCTTGTAAGGTGAAAGGTATCTCCTGCTCATTTTAAAACTCTTCTTCCAAACAACTATTACTGGTTGATGTCTAGAAGAAATACTGGCTGATCTCTGTCTGCTTTACAGAGCAATTTTAATGCAGCAGCTTGGTAACTGTCTGCTGGTCCGTTTGCAGCCATCCAGGAGCTACTGAAGGACAGAGTCTCTCTGCTTACCTGCAGCCTCTCTTCAGACGGCCCGTGTCAAGCTACTCTAAATTCTTTTTGACAAATGACTGGGATATGCGTTCATTTTCCACGTGTGCTATTTTGCTTCACTTGACTCTAGAGCCAAACTTGTCCAGCTAGCATTCAGCACTCCTTTTTTGCCTCCTGAAGTGTAATAAAAAGGAAATTTATCATTCGGCTGAGTATTCACTTATGGAATTTCCTATACTCAGTTACTCATTTTTAATAAAATTTTTAAGAAAGGTTTGAACTTAAATCCTCTTGCAGTGAACGAACAGTTTCTTGGCTCTTAGATTCTGAAATCAAGTTGAAGGGCAAAATCTATGAAATAAATTAAATCAGTGAATTTTCTTTTAATTCATAGATGTGTAAAGACCTTTACTGAAACAAGCTAAAGGGCGAGTCTGATCCAAACTGCCAATCTTCAAGAACTTATCCAATGCTTATCTTCGTGTTTTTATTGAGAAAACGGAGACCAAACTTTGAATTGTTGATTTGCCAATGCCTGTCTTCAAGCAGTTTAACCCAGGTGTCTGTGAGGAATGTTTTTAACAACAAAATTGTATGTGTTCATGACAGAGTGTGTTAGATTCAACAGTGACTGCGGTTGAGTGTTCATTCTGAGATGGTTTTGGGATCAGGGATCTTGTTCTCTTTCTGAAGGAGTAAGAGAGCTCTGATCCCACAGACACCCTGGGTTGTCAAAGTGCTGCAGCAAAGATGTCGCACTTTGGGGTACATGTGGACTTTTAAGATGTACAGGATTAGTCTGGAGCTTCTTTAAGGTCAGGACCAAGATTCCCAATTCTCTGTGGAGAGAATCATCCACTGTAGGACATCCTAATTTTTTTTTTCTCCTTTAAAACAACCCGGTGGTAGGACCAGTGAGGATTGCAAGTCTCAGGTTGCATTTAATATGCTAAGAACAAGCAAAGAGGACAAAATTTTTCTAAGTGTACTACTAGAGAGTTTGTGTGGGTCTGTGTTTTGTGGAATGATGCAGCACATTATGTGGACGCATACAGTGTGGTTCCCCTTAACTAAACAGAAAAAAACATCTTCTCAAGGACATATTGCCAGTGGTAGTCCAGAGAGCTTGTCCTGAAGGAATAGAAGAGGAATAATTGAGAATATCCCGTCTCTTCCAGACATGTGCTAGCACAAATTTCTGAGATATGCCATGTTTCATAGCAGCTGGACTTGGTTTGGGGTTTTTTTGCAGAATATTTCTCTGCTCTTTCTATCTCCTTTCTGCTGTTTCTTAATGTTCTCTTCATTTCTCCTTTGCAGAATGTAAGTACATTGAAATGCAGAATTTAATTTTCAAAACTACTACATTCAATCGAGCATAAAATTAGGGAAAAGAAACAAGTTTTTTCCCCATGTCCCACAACGGTTTTGCAGGGGGAAAAAATAATACTGTTATATGGGAGGATGGATGGGAAGACAGTTAGAATATGAGGAAATCCAGCAGTTCAGAATTGCAGACTAGCTGAGGTTGGCAGGGTCCCCTGGAGATTCAGTCCAACCTGGCTGCATGAAGCAGGATCAATTAGAACAGGTTACTTCGGGCTGTGTCCAGGCAGGTTTTGAGCATCTCCGAGGATGGAGACTCCATAGCATCCCTGTTCAACCAACCACTTTCCTATCAGGAAAGAAGGCTGTGGGGCATTTCAGATGGCTGCTTCTGTGCATTAGATGAAACAAGCCTTCTTCGACAGCCAGAAATGGCACAGTAATTAAAAAGAAAACAAAAAGTGCCAAGGGGCAACTGTTTTTTATTTGTAAAACACCTACTGCAGCTGTTTGTCATTGAAGACAGTAGCTAGCTTACTTAATTGTTGGTCTGTTTACGAAAGCACAGTTTGTTTGTAGACCCGACGTTTTGGCAACTTTATTATGAAATACAGTAATAGTACAAAGTCTACCCCTTTTAAATGAACCAGGTACAATTGGAAACTAACAGATATTTGTATTTATCCATGGAGATGAATTCTGCATGCAAGACATTTTTCCTCTGACATTAATTGATTTAATAAATGCTTCAAGCTTAATGAAAGCACAGTCGCTTAGAGCTTTAAAAAAGATTTTTTAATGAAATTAAAAACTGTGTGAAGGCTGAATAAATAAATGAAAACTAGTTTAGCATTATTTAAATATTTTAAAAGTTAATAAGAATATTAATATACTGAATTATTTCCTTTATTACTTTTCTTTTGGAAAATAAAATAATCACGGAAAGCTCTTATCTATTATGTATTTTTCCCCTCATAGTGTGTCTAATGCTGCAGCAAAACTCTTATGTACAGAACAGTAATACAACAAATTGGACATTAAAGGTTGTAAAATGAACGATGGCATTCAAAGCATCCTGGATAATAGCTGAATTAAGCACAATGCAGTGTTATATAGTAAGACTAGTGTTATTTTTGGAAGAGGATCTTGGAGAAACAGGATATGTGACAAGTTATGAAAGTCTGTCATTTCATAATTCAGACTAGACTCGAGAATATCATAAAAGGTGTCAGTTGGATCCTGTTCTGAAGACCATGTACATGGGTTTATAGAACAAAACTGCGTTTCCCCTCATCTTTCTTTTGCTGTTTACACCTGTCAGAGCTAAACCGGTTTAGCAAAAAATGTGGAACGTGTTTCATTGGTGTAACTGAGCGTTCCCATCCAAAATAAATCTGGAGTCACATCTCCTGCCGAGGAGGAGGCCGTATGTATGGAGCTGGGTCCTCCTTGGCTGGCACAGTTGGCTACTGAGTCTTCCAGCTGAAGAAGAAAGCAAAATACCACAGGCACTCTGCCCCGGCCAACTGGCTTCTGTGATTTAGGAGGAAATATTGTTAGAAGTGAGATGGGTATGAGTATGGTTTTTCTCCTTGGAAAAATAAGAGTTGAAAAGGGTACCAAACCACTAAGTACGCTGCAGCAATCTTCCCCTCCAGTTTCTGGGAGAGTCAGAGAGGAACAACACTTCTAGAAATTTCATTCATATTTCAGACGTATTTATGTGTTTTTATTTTCACAGCTGTGGACTCTAGGAGGATTTATTTGCTAGAAAATTGGGGAATAGTAGTCTTAAAAAAAATAAAAATTAACAGTTCTCTGGCAATGTACTCTTTAGTAATGACCTAGGAAAGCAAGAGACTGGGCACATGCCTGGGGATTGTGAGCCTCTCTGGTTTCCTAAGGGGTTCCTAAGGAAGGATTACAAGTTTCCTGCTGTCAGGACAAAACCACCCCACCCCACTTTCCCCAAACTTACGTTTTTTTGAATATAATAGCAAGATAATTTTTGGCAGTGGAGTCTAGGATCTCCTGGTTATTTGGTGTGTGTTTGTACTGCGCAGGTAGCTGTTGCCGTGCCTGAGCTCTCCTCCTCTTACTCCCTTTATAACCCTAAGATTTTCCTGTTGTATCAGTATGTTTGGACATTTATTCAATTACTAATCGAGATGTTTTATTCTAGAGAATTTTTGCACTTAAAATTTATTTCTCTTTAAAAATCACCCTGTAATGCAGATATTCCTTTTGCAGTTTCACAATTTCTTAAGCTGCTTGAAAGTATACCAGAAGTGTGTGTTAGCTTCGCAAGATTTGAGTTGTAGTCCTGTTACAGAAGTTTTTGATAGCTGGATTAAATACAGTGGTGCTGTAAAATTCTTCTGTTCTTCCAAAACAGCAATGAAAAGTTAGCCACACAAGGAATGGCAGTTCTTTTGCAAAGCAGTTAATCTTTATAGTACGTTTAGAAACATGTAAATAGACTCAGAAATTGTCACGTGTAAATTCAGTGGTGATTAAGTGAAATCAGAAGTTATACTTTATAATAGCTTTCTTTCACTCTCTTCTTCTGCTTTCCCTGGGCAGTAGCAGAGGGGTTTTGTTCTGAGGCACTAGGTTTAGTTTATAAATTGGCAATCTGTAAGGCAAGAATGCTATCTGCACTGACTCACCCGCTGTCTGGTCTTTATTCCAGGCCTTATTGATGACAAAGTATGCTATGAATTTAGAAAATCTACAACCTTGTAGAGGTGGCAGATAGCTTTCTGGTTTACCTCCAGTGTTTGTATGCATGTCAAGCTTGCCTCTTGACCTTTTCTGCACCAAGTTTCTCTTGTGGAGCAGAGCAGTGGCACAGGTGTGCTTTTTCAGGCAGGAATGCAGCCCTTCTGGGGTATCATCTTGTAAAACTCTCCTGCTTTTCTCCCTTTGCATTCAAAAGTATGAGTTATCTCTATTTTGACTCTTTTCCATTAGTCCCAAGAGCTTACGTAGTTGATAAACCTTAAAAATACCATCTACACACTGGAGGAAAAAAAAAAGTGTCTATTTGTGGGTTTTATATGTTCTTGTTTAATGTAAACTATGTTGGCCAGTCAGAAATGACGCTTGTTAAAACGTGAATGGCTGAATGAAATGCTTCCTTTCAGCTGGTGCGTTGTCGGTGCTGTTTAAGAGGTGGTAAAGCAGGACTTAAAACTGTCTGAGTCTGGTGCATGTTTCCTCTGGATTGTTAGCTATGAGTCCCAAATGTCGTGCCCCAAGGCCAGTAGTTCAGTGGCTGTTGAATAATTGTAGTTTCGGTACCTTGTGCTCGCTGTGGTCATCAAAGCTGCGAGGTGTGTGCATCTGCAGGGTCTGAAAGTGTTAGGTGCATCGGTGGACTGATTTGTGGTTGACTAAAAGTAATTAAAACATAAAGTATTTGAATGGCCTTCAGTCTTAAAACATGAAGCCACTGGAAAGAGAAACTGGAAGAAAAGCCATGTGTGTGCTGTTGCATCTGCCCTAACGCTTTGCTCCCTTTTTTTTTCCTTGGGAATTGATCCATTCACTCCTGCGGGATGTACATCAGTGCTCTGCTGTAGCAGCAGCCTTGGTAGCTTTGGTCACATCTTCAAGTTATTTTACATCACCGTGAAAACTGCTTTGTGTGTGTGAATGACAGTAATAGTTGGGGATACAAGGCAGGGGAAAAAGCCAGGGACTGCTAAACTTTGATGGCACATATGTTCTCGAACCACATTTTTCTTTTCTGTGGTGATTTTTAGTCATCAGTAAATGAACAAGTGAAGCCGTGTTATCCTTAACACCGTGATGCTGCTGAGACCTCATGTAACTTGGCTGCGCGTTACTACACTTGTGCGCTGGTGCTGTCCTTAGGTTTATGACTTTGTTTTATGGGAGTCAGTATCAGTCAAACTTTTTTGATTATTCAGTGACCTTTTTGTGTCTTACGGGTACCTCCGACTAATTTGGCTTCAGTTGCTTTCTGCCTTCCTTTGCATTAGCAAGCTAATGGACGCAATGCTGACTCTGAGGATTCATGCAGCTCCCTGCCCACACGTAGGGCACCCCAAAAGCTGATACCAGTTTTGAGGGGGAGGAGGCTTTCTGGATCTGTCACTTGATAAGTGCACAGCCAGTCTAGCAAGAAAGTTTCCTTCCCTATGCTGAAGTTTTTTATTTTTCTTATTTGTGCGAGGAATTTGGTTAGCTCCCAAAACAGGTGACTTGGTATTAGACTGCAAGTAGATCTTTGAAGAACAAAAAATAATCAGTTTTTTGTGATGCACAATGATGGGCGTAAGTGCTCTATATATGGGATTTGGTTATGCTAGATGGTGTATCAGTGCCTCTAAGAGGCATGTAATTAATTTGTTCTGCTTCCTTCATCTCTCTTCACTAGGGCAGCAGTCGCTAAGTAGACAGCAATCTAGACAGCAGTCGCTCACTGTCAGCAGTGAGATGCAGCGCTAAACAAAACTCTCCTGTTAAACACTTAAGTCAGCAAATTATTTCCCCAGTCCTCCACTAGTGTTTCTTCTTTTCAGAACCTGGGTAATGAGTGTAGGGGAGGGAAACATCTCTGCAGAGAAGCTCCTAACAGCCTTGGTGTCCCTCACACAGTTTTACAATGAATAAACTGACAGCAATAATTCTGTCCATCTGACCTGGAAATCTGTTGTTATTGCTACATGCTACATAAATGTGGGATTTGTTTGGAGTTCTCATTATCTTTGCTCTGGGTAATTGTCTACGTATCTATCGAAATCCTAAAAATAGCAGCTGATAAGATACGGGACATGCTCTTCCTTTTTTATTAATCTGAGGTGGTGCCATCAAACTAGTAATTACTTTTCTCTAGGCTAATTCTATGTAACTTGAGTCTGGAGATTCTTTTTTTTTTTTCTTCTTCTTCTTTTGTCCTCACCATTTGCATATCATGCTATGATTCTATATAGGAAATATGCTTTAAAACTTTTAGTAAATTTAATTCTTTGGATACTACTTTTTATATTAATTTCTCTATAGATTTGAAAACACTTCTCATCTGTAGTATGCAGTTCAATTGTATGACTTTCCACAAACTTCAGAGAAACTTCTAGGACTGTACTTCATTTTTTTTTTCCACAAGTTTTGTATATTTTTATCCACGAAAATATATTTGCGCTACTGGAGTATTGTTGTCTACCACAAAATTAATCTGTACGTTTCTTCCTAGTCCAGTACAACTGTTTTAAGTGCATCATTTCTCTTACTGACATGTAATTATGTTGTTTCTTTATCAACTAATTTCTGAACTGAAAATCTGTTGCCGAGAAGAGAAGAAACCAGGGTTGCTGCTTTGCAAAATCTTCCAGGGCAACAGAGAGAGAAGCTTAAGCACCTGGCAGTTAGCATTGGAGCTCTTGGGATAGTCTACAGATACATAAAATGTGCTTTCCCCTGGGTACGTTTGTTGTGTAACGAGTCGGCATTCTAATTTTGATGGAAGTCTTATGGATTTAAGATGAGGAACATGGTGTCTGTGTTGGAGTTGGTAGGTATCCGAGGAACAGCTGAGGAATGTGGGCCTGCCTGGTCAGTGGAGGAGGCTCCATCAGCCAGGCTTTGTGTGCTCCCAGAGCCTGTGATATTTCCATGCAATCTTGGCAGTGTTTTGTCTTCCCCGCTGTGCAGGGATTGAGGGCACATAGATGGGTAATTAAACTTTGAACCAATAAACAGTTTGGAGAGGCTGGTGCTTTGAAGAACAGGAGATCACAAGAACAATTTCCTGTTGCTTCAGACACAGCTCAATGTGGAGGCTCTGCCGTGTTAACTTAGCCTAAGCCCCCTCCTGGCATCCAGCAGCAACTTGATTGCTGTGTGATGAGCAAATATGACACATCAGCACGCATTGCCATCCTTTTGTAAGAAGGGTCAAATTCCTTAAGGATTTTTCCGAAATTGGGTGAAGTGGTTTGTACTGCAATGTAATGCGTTCCCTTTTCCAATGATCTTTGTTTTGTGTTTTAGCGAAGATTAGAAAATGAAATTTGCCTGTGTTACTGCCATTAGGATTAATGCCTCTAAATTCGTAGTAGAACCCATACCCCTTCACTATTTCATCTTCAGACAAAATTGGGAGCAAATAAAACTAAAAAAACTAGAATGCGGTCTTACTTTCTGATACTAATGTAACTACCTCAGTCATCCAAATGAAGCTTTATTTGTGAAAATGTTGCCTGACATGTTGTCACACGTAACATCGTGATTTTTGTCAAAGTAGATGGTCTACCATTCAAAACTCATTGCCTTTAAGATTTCTCTAATACTGTCATGGTAACAGAGCTATTGCACAGAAATGATTATCCATATAGATGGTAAAATACACTTTGAAACATACATACTGGCTGTATATTTATGTATGTACATGTGCACGCACACACTTTATACCAACTCTTAGCTGGAAATAGCGGTACTGAGGGCCAGTCGGCTCAGTGCAAGCACACTGTGAATTCTTTTTGGATCCAAGTGGAGAACTTTTGTTTCCTATTGTGAGCTTGGAGGTTCTACGGAAGTTTTGTATTATTCAATGTCAGGAAGATTGCTCTCCAAATAACAGACAGGTCTGTCAGGAAATTTTTTCCTTCCCTTAGAAATATGTTATAGAAAGAAATGTCTTTATAGTATAACACATGCTTCCTGCTGACTTTGTAAAAGAATTTGAGGGTATGCAGTAAACTTTCATTAAGAATTTATAGTTTCCTGGCTCATGTTTACCGTGTATAGATAAGAACAATCTCTTTGTTTTAACATAGATCTATTGGCTTGTATTCTCTTTTCTTCTGCCTTCCATTGGTGGGGTTTTTTTTAATGAATCAGAAAGAAACAATATCCCTGGGGAGGGCTCGACAGCAGAAGGTAAAGTTCAGAACCAAAACATTGTTTTCTTGTATGGGACAGCACCTGGCTGACCCTTTGTTGTTTGTATGTGGCCTGAAATTCTTTGTGGTTTGAGTGTAAAACCTAAGCCTGCCATTGCCCTCTGGCAATCAGCAAGTCAGCACGGAGCTTGAGATTTTTTTTGTTTCGGAAAATTAACAAGTGGGAGGTGGTGGCTGCAAATGTCCTTCGTGTTGTCCCTCTGAGAAGTAAGCAGACAGGCAGCATCAAGCAGATGAGACTGACAACGTTAATGGGCTCAAGATTGTACCATATGAAATGTCTTGTGCTCAAAAAGTGCTTACGGTAGTGCCCGCTTGCTGTATGTTGTGCTGCACCTTTGGTATGTTTCAGTTAAAGGGTTGATTCAGCTGAAAATACCTATTTTCTTACTGCCTGGCTGAGATAATTGTCTAGTATCTGGGGTGGAATGAGAGCATTTCATAGCCCAGCTGAGTGGGTTTTTTTTTTCTTTTTTCCTTCCTTTTTAACTTCAAGGCAAGATGTGACCTCCTAATGCCTGAAGACTTTTTAACCTCTGAGCACTTTTTTGGCTAAAAAGCAATTTACTGGCAAACAGTAATTAACTTGAAGAGAAGCGCATCCTTAAGTTTTATTGTTTCTCAGTATGTGGGTCAAAATACGAATACTGCAGAGGTGTCATCCATGCCATTTGAAAATATCAGTAGAAAAACAGTCAGCGGACTTAATTTAAAATTAATATGTTCAAATGTCTAGGTAAGAAAATTCATTTAATAGAGCAATGGAGTCTTGGCTACTTAAAACTTGTTGGAGGTTTTTAATACAATTTTGCTCTTTTGAGATGGCGGTGGGCATTCAGATGAAGGTTTGGAGTTCTCTAGATTTTTGTTCGCTTGGTCAGTATGTGATTTCTATGACAAGTCTTTTGTAATTTTTCAGGGAGAGCTTCTTAGAGTAGCATGATTCTTCTTTTGAATGGGAATGGAGGACAAAGATGCTGTTACTTAGCAAGGATCAGACACACCCCCCCCCCCCCCAAAGTGAATGGCTAAACTTCTAAAACCGAAGATTTTCAAAGCCTATTATGAAGTCCTCAGAAGAACTAACATACCATCCTCTACCTGGCTTTGGGCATAAGAAGATTGTCTTAGAAGGAAAAAAAAATTGTGAATCAAAATGTAGAGATTTAGTGAATCATCTTCTTAGCTTTTACAGTATCAGCTGTTTAACAGCTTGAAATCAGGCACAGGATTTGTAAGGCACAGAACTGGTGTCTCTGTCTGAGGGGGTGTCTAATGTATCTGGTCTGTTCTTGGATTTTCTTTAAAGTACTGTGAAATTCCCCCTGGTGCACAAGCAGGATGTCTGAAGATAATAATGAAACAACAGATCTTTTAAATGACTGATCACTTTTCAACACTGAGAGCAAGAAGAAAATGGTGGTGGGAGGGAAGAAAGAAATCTAAATTTCACTCAGCGGGTTTTACTACCTGAGAACCCTTTCCCAAGCTATTTATAAAATATTAGGTTAGCATTACCTAGCTGAAGGAATTCACAAAGCTTTAAAGCTGTGACTAAAACCAGCCAGTTTGGGTTTTTCCCTTTGGTGCTCAGAGAAACAGGAGTTGAGGGAACTGACAATGAAACATTGCAAGTTTTCTGCAGGAACGTAGCTAAGAATTGTTATTTTAAATGAGGCGGAAGGGAATTAAATATAATGCAAAGTACAGTGCCCTTACCCAAGTAAAATGTATGGAATGCGTTGCTCTGGGAGAACTCCTTCCTTCTTGCCCCCCACCCCATCCTTGAGCCCTGGCTGAGCTGCAGCTCTGCAAAGGTGAACTCGGAAAAGCTGGGAAAGATGGTAGGAAAAAGCCAGAGCTGGAAACTCTGAAGAAAGGCCTTTGAAAGGGGATCATACTCGTTCTGAAGCCCACACAGCATTAGGAATTTCCATAACAGTAAAAGAATTTACAATGTGCAGCCTATACATGACTAGCTCTTGCAGCCTGTAAAACCCCGCGTGTTTTTCCAGCAGCGCGGCTGGGACGCGCTCCCGCAGGTATCCCCGCTTGCCTTCGTACTGGCGCTGGGATGTTGTGCTGCTGTAATCCTGGCCATCCGATGCTGCGTAAGAGCCTGGAGTGCCGTACCCTGCGAGGGGTCCCTGTCGTGGTACACGAATTGGAAAACTTTGTTGTGAGCTGTAATAGATTAACAGGGATGGTATGAAATTCTGACTAAATTACTTGCATGTGCACATACATCACTGTGCTTCACCATAACATAAGCTTCCTTCTAACACTGAGCATAGCAGTATTAGCCAAGTTCACTGTTAAATACAGATTTTTTTTTTCTTTTCGTTACTTTTTGATAACAGAAATGCAGTAGAATACAGTAGAAAAAAATTGATTTTTTTTTTTAAAACTCTATTGAGACAGTTCAAAGTAATTGTAGTAGATGTGATAATTTATTATCTGTTATTGCAGTGGTGTTTCCAAGAATGAAAATATTTGAGGTGCATGTGTGTCCTTCGGTTTGTGAAGAAACATTGGTCCTAATTTCAGAGCTGCTGTGTGCCCCTCTGCTCTTGATGACAGTGGCAATGCCAGCTGCTCTGGAGATCTGCGTGTTTGGCCTGAAATGTTGCAAAGGTCACACTAAGATTCCCTGACATAACCAGTAGTATATCCTGGAATCTTATTTCCAGAGCTCCTTTTAACTTTGAGACCGAGGCATTTTCCTCCTGTCACTACTTATTCCTGACTGAGCAGATAATTTTTTTCAGTAGTTCTGTTGGAGAACTTCTGCCTTTCCACAAACATCATGTCACATGTTCTTGTCCTTTAGAAAAGTTTCTTCTTCATCAGCTCTACTAGTAGATTTTCAGTTTACTTTTTGCGTTAGGCAGGGTTGTTCGGAAGGATTTAGATGGTCCTTTCATCATTCTTTTAATCTGTAACTTTTGATGCAGGGTTGTGCCTCCTTGCCGAGCCGTTCTTGGTCTGCAGAAAGCTCAGCATTTTCCTCAGAAGGTTCCAGTGGAACCAGAATAGGGCAGCCAAGCCAAGCCACACAAGATACTACGTTTTCTGCTGGCCAGCCCCAATTCTTGCCTCTCTGCTTTAACAAAAGCACCACAAGTAGATAAACAGAAGGTCATAGCCCCTTGTCATACACTTGCTATTTGAGGATGGCAGAAGAAATGATCCTTCCTAGCAGGTGTTGGAGGTGGTAACATACTGCGGAATTACACATCCATGGTTTTTGTTTGGCAGAAATAGGAAAGAGAACAATCACAGATAAGGAACTGCTCACCTTTTAGGTAGACCAAAGCATTTTCCTTTTGAACACGCTATGTAACATGGACAGGTCCAAAAGAAAAGCACTAATTATTCAACTAAACAAAATACAAAGGTCAGAATGCTTTTGAGTTCATACCATTCGGTTACTTAAATGCTTTGTAGTGAGCTGTAACTCAGTAGTTTTAGAACAGAGCAGTTATTCAGGTTTAGTAACATGAAAAGAGTTTTATGATGTTGAGTATAAGGAAGTGTTTCCAAATTATGCTAGGAAGGCCTTTATAATTACTTTTGAGACTGTTCTAAAAAAAATTCATTTGGAATACCAGATTGATAGACAGATATAACTTTTTTTTTTTTCTTAAATAACACCCTTCTGAAATAAAAGTGCAGTCAGTTGTTTCGGTGATTAAATGTCTGAAACTGCTTAAAGGCTCTGGAATGACTTTGTATTAGGAAAAATAACAGTCACGCATGGATAGGTTCCTGCCTGTTGACAAAGCTTGTTTTGGGTTGCTCATATTGATAGCTTCATTAGCTTTGCTGTTGGTAGTAATTTGACTACAGCACATGCCAGTTTGAATGATGTTGAAACTCAAGACTGTAGAGGCTGGAGACTGCTGAAAGCATTGACTCACTTTACAGGTGAGGTGCTGGTTGTTCAGAAAGTGCAAAATTTTGCTGTGTTTAAGAGCGCTTCATAAATTGGGAGACACCAGTATGATGGCAATTGTAGGTGAATATATGATTGGATGAGCTTTAATTCAGAGGCGATATTAATATTTGCAAAATGTAATTTTTAATTCTGCAGTCTTCTAATAGCAGAAAGATTGCAAATATTTTTTTACTTTAAAAACCTGCAGTTTTTTAAATTTTAAACAGAGAATATTGTTTGCAGGAAGCTTGACTTGAGGAAGCTATATGTCTTCTCCTATAGTAAGATTAATTAAGAACATAATTTTGAGTTTCCCCATCCTCTAACAAACTTTTCAATGGAACTAGAAGCTAAAACTGAGTGGTGTCGTGTCGCATTTCCTTTTGGTGCATAGGAGTGCTGAGAAATTCTAGGCCATGTAAAAATGGTATATACAATTCCATTTTAGCTTTTGGAATTTAATTATGTAAAGAGGAGTTAAAAACATAGCCTTGGAATTATCAGACTTTTGATTTGAATCAAAGTAGTCTTATATGCACTTAAAAATATGCTGGAAAGAAAAAGAGATAAATCTCAGTTAAGAAAAAATCTGATACCTGATTCTGCCTTTAAATGTGTGAAAGCCATGTATTCGTCTTGAGCATGGTCTCGCTTCTGATAGTTTTTGTGCTGTGGTTTATTTTTCAATTGCTGAAGCTGTTCCAGATGTTAGAAGTGTCAAACAGACAAAGCAGTGATTCCAATCAACTTAAATTCAGATTATTGATTTAAGAGGTCAGTAACAGCATAAAAATACATTACATATTTCTTGTGTGAACTGAGATATGAAGTCTTTGAGTGGCATTATTTTGGCTAAACATTTAGCATGGTGTGAATTAAAAATCTATCATTTTTTAAGCAATGCTAGGTAGAAGTGTTGTTTTAGTTTGTTTTTTTTTAAAAAGAAAGGAGTATTGACTGTCAGATTTTTTTTGTTATAGGCATTTGGACCCTAAGAACCAGTGCGTTCCCCAAAAAGTCATCTTTTCAAATCAGGTTTTTGGATTTATGTTGAAAAGAAAGTAAAACATGAGTTAGAGGATGATTGATAGGAAACTAGGCCATGACTGCAGTACAAGCATCACTGGTGGCCAAGTCTTTTGTGGAAAAAGTTTTTCACTATCACATGTATTTCTTTTCTTGCCAGGTATGTTTAGCCAAAGACTATTTTATTTCACTTGCCTTTGCTTTCGGATTTTTTGCCTGGTTTGTATGTTGTCAGATATAAGGCTATTAGTATTTCTACGCACTGCAATGTTGAGTTTAAGCCTTTAGGCTGTAAGAATACAGTGCAAAATGACTACAGTATTTATTTAGAAATCTTGTCTAATATTGATCACTGTTATGTCCTGAGAATCTGTAGTATATGAATATATTTTGTAGGAGTGGTCTGTGAATTGAAAACTACTATATCTAGGTTGTCCACTTGAGGATTTGTGGATATTATGTGAGTTGTAAGCATTGAAGTAAAGGCCTTAGTGTAAGGAATCGACTAGCAATGCTATCACAAAGTACAGCTTATACTGTCAGTATCTCTAGTTATTTGCGAAAGGTTTTGGAAAATCTACTTTAACATAAGTGATAGAAGTATTTTAACGTTACCACTGCTGAGAACTTGGTCTTTCAATTGTATCCCCCGCCTCCCTGCCCCCAAAAGCTTTAGTTGGAATAAAACAAATGTCTTTAGGTTTAAAATATAAATCTGTAAAACTGAGAGTATAATGGTTGAAGACCCCACCCCCCACCCACCCACTTTTAATTAAGTCACTGTGTTGTTTCCAGATGAGAGAAAAGATGACTCATTTGGTGACTTAGAATGATCTCTATTTTGTATTCAAAAAGTACAAACTAAATTCAAAAGAATCACTTCAAGTTCCACATTAGCATCTGCATCATAATTACATGAACTATGTCAGTTCTCAAACTAAAATGTTTCAATCTGAATTTTTTTTTGGGTAAAGCTTAGTTTCAGAGTCTAAACCTAGCCTTTTAGGTTTAATGAAGTTCTATCCTTCTAAAAAATGGGTTTTATAATGGAAAATGCCTGGCTCCCATCAGGAAAGTTGTATTTATGCCTTCCAGTACCTATGTAAGAGATAGTGGGAGTCATAAGTCTTAAAATATAAAGTAGGAAGCAACTTGAATCAATACAAAGCACCGTACTGGGATTTAGAAAAATTGTTTTGTTTATGGACTTGCTGGTATTTAACTGTATGGTCCCAGGCAAAAATTTGTTACTAGTAATTGTTGTTGCATAGTTATTTACTATTCTTCTATCAAGTATTTCGGTGTAGAGCATCTCTTTGGCTTACACAATTTTAGTTGGAACCTCTACTGGTGGTATACTAAAAATTGTGACCGCTGGCAAAAAGTCCTGAGCGTGAAATACTGCAAAGCTGCAGCTTTTCTTCTAAAACACAAGGAAACACCTGGAAGCAAGGATTGGCTCGCGTGAACTGAGTACACTGCTGCATACATTTTAAAAATTAAATAAACTTGGTGTTTTTGTTGCATCAAAAATGGTTAGTTATTCAGTTCTTCTAAGGAAGAGCTTAAATCAACTTTTACTTTACAGCCTTTAATCTTTGTCTTTATCCTTTGAGGGTGGTTAAACACCTATGCGGAGTTCGTTGGGTTATCTGACAGTTGCTTGTTTGTCAAGTGCAATAGAATGGCAAAACATTAAAAATCCCTATTAGATGTTATGACTTTGATAGGTGCAGAAAGATGTGCCTGTTAAATTCACCTTAAAGGAGAGGCGTGTAAAGTGTTTATTACGCCCTGAAATTGAATTTTTGCATTAGTGATGGTATACTGAACTTTTTCATGCTGTGACTACAGCTATAATAAAAGCTTTAAATAAAACCTTTCAGTAAGTACATGTTTTTGTATGTGTAGCACAGTTTTATTCTTTGACTCCTCGGCTGTGTTTGCAGCTAAAGGAACAGGGGGGACATTTTAGAAAATGATGAATATTTCCTGAGTAAAAATGAGATGTTGTTGGGAATGTATAGAAGGACAGACTAAATCTCTTCTGTTTCCAGCATACTGTCAACCGGACTGAGTAATAAATTCTTCGGTCAACAGTAGTTCTACAAATGCTGGGAACAGAAATGTTTAAGTCTTGTACAGAGAGTAAAGAGCTGAGACTTGTAAGTGAACTGAAAGGACTATGATTCATTAAAATCTGAGTCAAGTAGAGGTCCACAGGTGAGAATAATATCCTCTTGTCATGTGCCCTTTCAGCACAGCGTAATCATTCATCATTCTGCTCGGTGCTGTAAACCGATGTGTTAGGAGCTATGTTCACCTTCTAGGCATCTTTTTTCTTTTTTCTTTTTTTGTTTTTCCCCCTCTAACTCAAAAGTAGCAATGCAATTTTGCTCAGGTATTTGCTTCTACTTCTCATGTTGAATCTTCCATAAATCTTTATCTGTCGTGTCAATTATGGGTCATGACTAAAATAATGCATTATAAGCTTCAGTAAAGTTAAAATTGTTAAAATGTGAATAACTGTATGTTGTTTTCTTGAAGTTTTCCTTTTGGCTGGCAAAGTGGTATGAATGGGCCGGGGGGGGCTGGAGGAAGAGCAGCACCGAAGTAGCAGTGAAAGGGTTGGCTAACTTCTAATTTACCCAGTTCTTCAGCGCTTATCTTCGTTTTTAGTGCAGCATAGATGTTCAGCAAGTAAGCATGAGCACAGGGTGCGTCGTTATCTGCTCTTAATTACGCCTCTCCTATATTTATTCTGTTCACGCATAAAATAGAACAAGATCTTTTCCTGTCTCTTGGTGAAGGAGAAGGTTCCTTTAAGGCAAAATTTCTTGTGGCTTCCCAGGCACAAGGGGAGCGGTGCTTAGCCTTGCCGGCAGAAATTTTCCAAGTGTGCAGTTCACTACTTTGTGTGACCTAACAGGGAGGAAAAAACCATGACTCTTCTTAAAGACTGTCTTTTAATTAGCTTTCTAATGGATTCCCATTGACTTCCTCTGCATGAGTACCTACTCCATTAGCTCATTACTACGATTTAAAAGCAGCTAATTACAATCATAGCTAAATAATTGCATTCAGGTACTTCAGCACATTTTGATTCTCATATTAGCAGTTTCCAGACAATGCATCTCACTTGTGTCTCGTTTATAGCCTTTTCACAAATGAAGTGATAGTAACTTAAATGTCTTCCTCTCTATAGAACAAAAGTGAAAATCAATAATGTCATCTATAAAGACTGTAAGTGTACCAGCATTGAAAATGGTGTAATGAGTAGGAAATTTGTTCTTGTCCATTTCTGAATGAGAATCTGATACTCTCTGTAGCAGTTGACCTCTTCAGATTTACTGGAATGAAAACCAAGAAGCAAAAATACTTTGTAGAATTAAATGTCAATCTCTCAGCTCCCAAAGTCTGTATGGTACAGAATGGCAAACCAAGGTAGAGACTAATTGACTCTGCTTTCGTTTAATAGATGATAGATAAATTAAAAATATTTGAAAAATGGAGCTGGTAATGTTTTTTTTCTTGCTGTGATTGTTACTAAGAGTTCAATAACAGATTATGAAATTTTAAAACATACATGGTAACTGAGTAAGTACTCACGTCCTGCCCAGCGGAAAAGACAAGTTTGGGGTTGCAAGGAAGATTTTTGTTGATATGGGGAAGAAACTGGTGTTTCATAGACAAATTGTGAGAGCGGGGGAAAAGGTTTTAATCTTAGTCATGGAAGAGCTGTTTCTGAAGCTTTCCTGCCCATCTGGTACCGTTCTTTCTTGGTGAGTGTCTGCGCGTGTGCAGATTTGGCCCCTGAAGGTTCAGATTGGGGCTTTTAAAGACATTGGCACTAAATCTGTGTAGTCTGCAGAGTTTCTCAGAATAATTTCCTTGTGAGATTTTGTAGTTTCAAGGTCTGGTTGGCTGGAGATCTGGTGCTTGTTACTTGAAGTTAGTAAAGTCTCCCTATTCCAGCTTCCCTGGTGGGCCTAAAGATAGTCTTAGGTGGGTATGGAGTGCTGGTGTTGATGTATTTTAAGTGTGTAGTTCTTTATGACAGTAGATGTGACAGTGATTTAAAATAGACTCAAGTCTATTTTGTGTTCTCTGTAATTTTGGTATGGGAGGTTTTCCAGCACGAGTATGTGGTGAAAATGCAAAAACCTTAAGTTGGAAAAACCCAAACCATTGCAAACTGTGATTCGGTTGAGTTGGTATCAAAACTAATATTAAGTACACATTTATAGCACAAATGTTTGTACTGTTAATTTATTTTGATACTTTGCACTCTTGCATTCACTGCATGTGAATGCAGCAGTGCCTTGGAGTGGCGTAAGGTAAGTTCATAAATCTAAACCAAACCACTTTGAGGTTGCAAATGTGTCTTCAGATCATTTTCCATTTATGCAGAAATAACAATTGCTGTAACTGGGATATAGTGTGTATCCTAACGCGGTACTGAAATCACTCGGGCTTTTGTACAAATTCTACAGATGACAGAGTGAGAGCAAAGGTTTATAAAGTGACTTGTCTCCTGAGTCGCTAGAATTAGACTGCACCTGCAGCCCCTTGCCCCTGCTGTCACCCTGAACTACCCTGGAATGTGTCGGTGCTCCAGCGGGAGTGTTGAGACCTTCACCCCTCTCACCCCAGCCTTCAAAACTGTGATTTACGTCTTTACTCTGTTCAGAAACTCACTAAAGTACTGAAAGAACAGGAGAGGGGGTTGTATTTTGGAGAAGGATGTGGCTTGCAGTCATCAGCTGCAAATTCTCCCTTGAGTTGGAGTGTTCAGTGGGATGATTCCAGGTGGGGGATGAGTGGTTTAGGTTCCCTGGTTGGCAGTCTTTCTGATAAACTTTCAGCAAAGAGTGATTGGGGTTTTTTTCACCCCAAAAGCCATGCTCCCACAAAGCTGGTAAATAAAAAAAGCAATACTGGAGGGAAAAGGAATTCAAGTGTTCTGCTGGCAGCGCTCTGGGTAATGGAAGAGTTAGTCTGACTAGTGTGACAAATAACAAGAATATAGCTGATATCAGAATTTGAACTTCCATATTTTTGTAAAATCTTAATGAGTAGAAACAGAATGGTTTCTGGTGTGTGTGCATAGGAGCGTTCACCGTAATAGGGGCGGCCTGCGCTTGACTACTTCATGCAGGACATATGCTGCAGTTCATTTCCACTGTGGTTTATACAGGACTGTTTTTCCAAACACCAAATTGTAATGTTAGAGGACGTCACTTGTTTTTGTATTGCAGTTGTAGTACAAACTTGCATGACTTTCGTTTTTAGTGTCATCCCTCTCACTATGGTTGAGGTTGTAACATGTCTCCATTTTGTGAAAAACTTAACTCCTTTACCCCTTGTCACATCAATGTGAAGATAATATCTTGAAAACTGTTCAATATTTTTTTAAAAAAGATAATTTTTATGGAACTTGAATAAATCATGTCTAACTTAATAGTGTTCATTTTTAGAATAATACTTAGCTTTAATATTTTTCTTTTCACAGTAGCTTATTAGAAACCTTACCAGCTTATTAAAACATTGTCTATATTTTCGTATCTTTAAATCCATGTATACCTCTTCCGATTTTACAGAATAAGTTGAAATTAAACCATGATTTCTTATTACCGTACATCATTGTTTATAGTTCTTTTTCTCACTCTGTAATCCCAGTGGGATTTTTTCCTATGCCCTTCAGTGGCATATGCAATAGGCACTAAATGAATGAACACGTTGCCTTTTGGTGGTAGATAATAATTAAGGAGATGCCTCAGAATAATTCGGGAGTTGAATTTCATGAGACTTTTCTTAATTTTAGCCTGCAGTTTTCTATTTTTTGATGAGCTATGCAGCCCCGTTCTACTTACAACACTTAAAGAATGTGGTCTGCTAAGAACAGATGGTGTCATTTAAGTTTTATACTGATTCTACTTAAACTTTTAAATGAACTCCTTATGCTTTTAAATGTTTAGTTAAGACTTACTGATTGTTAGCAAATTGAGAAAAGTTGGTCACAACTGATTACCTGTTTAGAGACTGAAAGAGGTAATTGTCTCAATTTTTAAAACTTTGTAGTCGTTACCATCATTAGTGGATTCCTGTCATCCTCCAAAGGAAACAGTGAAGTTGGTTCATAAGCTGGGAATCGTAGGTAGACAGAGGCTTTTCCAAAAGGCAGGAAGTGGTAAAACAGGCATGTGGTTTGCTTTAGTTAGGAAATTAACTCTGATTCTCCACCACTGAAGCTGATACAAATGAGAAATCGCTAATGTACGTGTTCTACTGTGACACTGTCAAAACAGATTATTTGAAAGTACAAAAGTGATATGTTTTTGTCAGCTCTTTCACTCCCTTTATGCAGCTACAGTAGCTGTTGTTTGTATAAACTGCCTTTCACATATTTCCCGGGTCTCAAAGTTACTAAAGAATATTGTTCATTGTTTACACTTGCTATTTGCTTGACAACTGCAATAATAAAGTTGGTTTAACTTTCAGTTAGATATCTATAAAAAGTCTTTAAAAAAAACCCCAACAAAACAAACCAAAACACGAAAACCAAACCCTCAGAAATCCTGAATATAGAATTCTAGGTGCAAAATTGTCTGTGAAGAGATGAATGAACAATCACAGTACAATACTCCGTAGTACCCACGTGTTCCCAGACGCAATGCAGTGTAGACCCAATAGTTTTCTCTGGGAGGTTACTGAGAGCGCAAGGAGGACCTGCTGGCCAGCAGTCCTTCCCACTCCTCTGATACAGCATGAGAAGAAAGTTCTGTTGTTGGGTTTTTTTCCCCTTAAAAATTAGCCATCGTGCTTAAGACATTGCAATTTCTGTTTCTGTACCAGGCTCAGCAGAGGCAGGACTTTCTGTGTGTTCCCTACTGTGCTCTGGTGAAAAGTCATCCGATCAAGAGGACTGGACTCAGCCCAGTTGTCTGTGTGGTGGAAGGGATTATGGAGTGCTCCCGTGATCGGTTTTGCTGTCAGGGCTCTGATCTCTGGCAGAGGAAAAAGGACAGTATATCTAACTGCTGCAAGTGATTTCTAAAGGGATCAGGTGCTCAATCCCTCCCATCATCAGGAATTTGTATTTCAGCTTCTGTCCTAGCTCACGGAACTGCAGAGGAATTTAGGGGTAGCCTCAAAATTGCCTTGGTCAATGAAACGTGTGTGTCAGCACAGCTCTGCGTGCCCCCAAGTGCAAAGCTGCTGCCTGAAGGCTTTCTGGCTACGAAGCGTGTCTGCGTTACTGTCTGACAATACCCCTTGAGCACTAGTAAGGACCGCTGCTGTCGGGGGGGTTTCTCCACTGTTTGTGATAGTTTTGCTACCTTTCGATGTGGATGAAAAATGCATTAGCGACACCCCTCTGTTCACACTGTGTTACTAAATGCGAACCTGTGTGCTTTGATGCGTTACCGGAGAGGCTTGCAAATTTGTGCTACGTGATATTACCAAAGACTTTATAATTCTGGAGAATTTGCCCCTGTAGTGCTAAGCATAGGGTTTATTTCAGCAAGGGGTAGAAAAATTCTTTCGAATGACAGAATATGGACGATTGCACTGCCATGGGCATTGTGTGGTTCTCCTAATTAAATGCTCTTTGGTGACATGAGTGTACTTGCGTGCCCAGCGGTGTGGTGTGATTACTTGTGGATTAAACTCAGTTTAGCCTGTTAGATGGGAACTGAAGGCTGTGCTGCTAATGAAGAAGTGATTCCGCTTAAGGAGATGCAGATGTGGCACGAAGTCTTTGTGAAGCAGCGTGTTCTGTGCTGTCTGTTTGTTTAAACAGAATAATGTCTCCTTTTGAAATATCTGAATAAACTTAATCAGCTTCAGAATACTAATGAACTGACACTACCAAAAAGGCAGAAATATTGATTCAATCACTAATAAGAAAAACTTAATAATGAAATGTAGCCTTCTATTAATGTGTAAATTAAAAGCAGATGCTAAAGATGAATGAATGCATGGATTAATATTGTTTTTTGTTGTCAGAATTTATGTTGATGGGAAACGGAGGAAATGTACCCTTACAGAAATACTTTGTAGGGGTTGTTAACACCTTATATTCTTTCTGGTGCTCTACTGTTTCATGTACTCTAGTATAAATGTGTAAGCTGTTAACAGCAGGATGAACATTCAGTTCAGCGAGTTGAGCAACCACCTGCTCCCATAACCGAATCATTATTTAAATTCCCTCTGCATTTCACGGGTTTAAAGACTGACAGGGATTCCGATTTACAATGCAAGACATTGCACAAAATTTTCCAGGCAGTACTGGCCCTAGTTCTTGCATGCCATGGGTATCCAGTTTGGCTGCAAGTGGATTTTACTGAAAAACAGAGTCTGAGGCAGTGTGTAACAGGTTTGGGTACTGAATGGGGTTGAAAGTTAATTCTAAAATTATCAGTACTGAAGTACTTCAATAGCACGAGAAATTCCACCTCCTGCTTGCCCCAGGGAAGTGTTTGTAGGAGCAAGAAAATTGTTTTAAGAATTTCAAGTAGTAGTAAGGCTGAGCCCTTCCAATTTTCGTTGTCTCCTAATCTTTGCAGTTGATACCAGTGATCTTTCAAAAATGAAGTGCTTGTTACACTTAAGCAAATATATTGTGAATCTGAATAGTTTTATATTTAAAGAATAACGAGTATATGAAGTACTCGAATAAAAATTAATTGTAGGCTGATGAAAAAAAACAACAAAAACTCCTCCACCTCCCTGCCACATCCCCTCCACACCCCGCCACGCCCAGCTGATTTAAAGTATTCCAGTTTGATATCAAAGTTATTTGAAGCTTTGAAGCACTGGAGTTGACAAGCTTTTTTGCCAATAGGCTCTTAGATACACGAGTGTTTTAATGCCATTTATGATGTACCGCCACCTTTGCAGCCACTGCTGCTCTTTGAGGAGTTTAGCTGCTTGGGGCTTTGCTGAATTCAGCTGTCGAGCATTATGTCTATTTAGCAGACCCAAATTTGCCAGTCATCTGTGAGAGGTTATGCATTTCATATTTGTCAGACAAATTTCTACACTTTAAGAACCACAATCTGACTGAAAGAAGTAAAATAGCTTTTTGGGCTGTTTTAATGACACTTACCTTTGTCTAGTTTAGACATTTTTCTCTGTTATGGTTTCAAAGCGGTGTAGGTTGTTGTTTTGTGTCCAGCTCAGCCTGCTGTGTCTTGCTTTTTACCTAAGTCATCCTTGTTAATTTGGCGGGAGCAGAGTACAAAAATGAAAGTAGGTAGTGACTAAAAACTAATGTTTAGTTGTGTGTTGCCATGAATAACCAGGTAGAGACATGAACAGTTAACGTTGTGGTTGTGCTGGAGCTAATAAAATAATGATGTGCATGCAGGAATTCTGTGACTGCCTAAGCCATGCTGAAAACTCATGGTTTTTTAACCTTCTTTCAGGCCTTTGCATCTAGGTGAAGAGAAAGCATATGGTTTTGACTGGGTGATGAGCATATCAGTAATCTGATAGCAGCATTTTTCTCTTTTAGTTCCCTCTAAACACAAAGTGTAATTATCACGGTTTGGGCAAAGCAGCTTCTACAAGGTATTCACATTTTGGCTCTACAGGATCCTGATCCTGGTATTGGAGTTAAACAATTTTCAGCAGGAGTCCTAGGATGCTCTAGATCAATTTTTGCCATCAGTCCATCTTTCACAGAGAAAATGTGCCTGTTAAAGGGAACAGAACCTGCTGTATGTTATTTCAGGCTGACTGGACTTGGAGAATATTTAGAGGTAACACAACTAGATGTCATTGTCATAGGGCAAGCATTTGTCTGAATTACTAATCCACAGGAGAAAACACAGGATCTAAGCTAGGATTTGTCAGACCAAAAGCATGTAGGAACTGGATTTGCCGCACGCACATGATTCTTCTTTGCCCGACAGTTCTCCACTCTGTGTTTTCCAGCAGTTGGCTTCTTTCTCATACTAGGTATTGACACACACACACACAAAAATTGAGTTTGCTGATGTCTTGCATTTGCGGATTCATTTACTAGACAGGCTTGAGCTGTTTCTGCTTTTCTTCAGTCTCTGTGTCTCTCCTAACAGCTCTCGGGGCAGTCCCAGTTAGTTTTGTATGTGAAATATTGTTGTTCCTCATCACTTCTTCCTTCTGGACTCCCTGTTTGAGGAGTGTGTTCGGCTTTTGCTTTCAGAGGTACTTTACCCTTCCCTGAATACTCTTTTGTGTAAGTCTCATTAACTACCTGACCGAGGAAAGTTTTCATGTATTTTTTTCTTTCTAGGCCACTATCCCTTGCAGTTGTCTTCCTGTAAAACTTGGTTTGTAGTCTTGACAGGAGAGAAGAGGGTACTGGAAGACTGATGCTGGTGTGGTGTGGCTCAGTGTGTCTTATTCCGGACTGTCAGTTAACGTTGCTTCTGTTTAGCTTCAGTTAATATAAGGTAAGGCAAAAATAATGGAGAAACTTTGTAATCCCAAAAGAACTAACAATGGGATTTAATGAAAAGACAAACAAACCCTGAAATCCTGACAATACTTGGCTGTTGACTGATTTACTTTGTTTCTAAAACATATAGCTGACATACTAATGCTGAGACAAAGAGAAATTTAAAAAAGAGCACTTTGGGGCATGTGATCTTTGTAATGCTGATGCACTGTAATCTGTAAGAATGCAAATTGTATACGCCTGAGTCCCAGGTAATCCGGTACTTTGCAACTCTTCATACTTGAGCTGGTTTCTCATATGTTTCAGAAGAACCACAAAATTCATATTTGGGTTTAGTTGTATTGCTTTTATTAAGATAATATTTAGAGACTGCAATGAAGAACAGAGTATCACATGTATTCAATAAAAATATGGTTTGTGTCTCAAGGAAATAAATTAGGAAAAACCCCCAAGGTTCTCAAGTAAGCCCTCCCACCAACTGCTTCTATGAGAAGGGTCTCATTCCTTTCAGCTTTAGACCTCAACACTGTGTTCACCTTATTGATTAAAAATGTAACAGCGTGGTTTTTCAAGTTGCTCAGTTTGAGTTAAATGTAGTCTTCTGTTACGTGGAGCCCCTGAAGAAACGCTGCCTGGTCATAGTGTTGAGCAGCAGCACCACTGAGTCGTGTTTGGCAGTTTGCTCACGTGATGCTGGGACCAGCCCTCTTAATGTTATTCTGTGAATTATCACGTTCAGGTATGCTCTTGCTAGGAGACCTCTCCCTTATTCATGTTTACAGCCTTTGGTGTATGTGAAATGACTTAGAAAAACTTTGCCAATTTTTAATTAAATGTTTAATGTACTTTACATTAGTGACTGCTCATAATGTGTGGATTCACTTGATAAAATCATGGCTTATCTAATCAGATGCTTTTCAAGCTTTTTTTTTTGAGTAGGAATTCCTCAGTTAACTGCCTTTGTGTGATTCCTTATGTCAGGAACAGTCTCAGTCCCTCCAGAATGAAACATCAATGCAATTACAGGCTAGAGGTGCAAATGCCCCTTGCCTTGGGAGAAATAGGCTTCATCCACCAATTAGAGGCATTTAACAGTTCCCAAGGTAATTTAAATGTTTGCAGCCAGTAATGACAGCTAATTCTCACTCTTGCAGTCCAAAGGAGCCATGGTAAGGCTCTTCACATCTCTCCAGGTGGTCAAGGCCCATAGCGCTGACCTAGGCGGTCTCCGTAGGATGCCAAGATCTGTGCAGTTCCGCTGTACTCTGTTGGAACCAGCTTGTCTTCATCGGGCAGAAAGCACTCATACTTGAGCTTGCTGCAATAAGAAAACACTTCGTATTAATCCTTACTGGTTAATGGAAACCAACTATAGAAACAATTCTAAGGTTTAGATAGAATACTCTAGGTATGATACAGCTAATATAAAAATGTACATGCTGTCAAAACAAGACATGAGTTTTGATTAAAACCATTTGTGATAGTGGAACAAAGATCCTTACTATTTTCTGTAAGTTGACAAATATCCCTTGAGCTCAAATAACTCTTCTAGAAATGAATTGGAATAACTATTTGATTATTAAAGTATGAAAATAATACAAAGAGTATCCTATACTCATAACATACAAATGTTATGTTTCTTTTTTTTCCATCCATGTGTGCTTTTAATAAAGTATTCCAAGTTGAGGACTAAAATGCCAGAACATTCCCTTAGTGTTGATTTGTTTTACAAAAGAAGTTCATTGCTTCAGAAGCTAGCTGAAATTCAAATTATGTCTCTAATTTGTTATTTCTGAAGCTATTAAATTTGACAGTGTATCACATTCAATTCATCTGTACTGCTGGGCTGTGTCAAGAGTACTTCCTTCCTCTCTTATTTCTAGTTGAGCCGATACTGTTTGGAACTATCAATGTAAAACCTTTGAAAAAAGGATCTTTCATATTTTTTAGTGAACTCGATGCTTGAAGTGCTATGGGTCTAAAACCACTGGAGATTTAACCCAGAATCATACAGATGGTCTTGACTTTGTCAGTTTGCATGAAGTTGGCTTGGCTTGTATTTGCAGTGGTTCCCTTTGGAAGTGAGCGAGGATTGGTCGGCATTACCAGTATGTACAAGCATTGACCAGTAAATAACTGGGGACAGACAGGAGGCTGGTGTTTGAATATACCAATATGTACATAGGAATTCAGCGGCTTCTGCAACTTGAAAATACGTGTGGCCACCAGTCAGCACAGGGCTGACAGATGTTTTCAGGTGAGGGCGTTTGATTCTCTTGCCAGCATGCCGTGTGCCATTTGCATCCAGGATCCCACCTCTGCTGTAGGGATTTCGGCGCGGTCACCGTAGAGCATCCTACTTGAATTTCCGTACTCTGCTTGATTGCCGTACTTTGCTTTGCCCTGTTCCTGGTGTAGCGAAGGGTATAGGATACAGGGCAGTGCTTTGCATGTAGTCCTACATGCCTAAAGGTTTTAAGTTAGGCAAATACAAGAAAACAAATTAGCTTTCTACAGGAGGAAAGGATAATGCATTTTTTTTCGTTCTTTCCACCCAAAGGAACGCTAACAGTATCAGCCCAGCTATTTCAACTTGCCAGATCACTTCTATTAGTTGATGAATCATTAAACTAAAAGGATAGAATAAGTAGTGTGAATATCGAGACTCTCCCGTAAGAATTTTGTCTGAAAGTAGATTTTTTTTACTGAAGCTAATACAACTTCATCTATACTTCGTTTAGCCAGGGAAAAAATCATACCAGCGTTGCCAGTACTTAACAGTAATGTTGAGAAGTGTCCAGCTATTTGCTTTGCTTACTGGAAGTTTAAGGCTGTGGTGAGGTGATGAAATCCAGTCGGTGTTGTTGTATCGCACCCTGTACGCTCAGTGCTATTACACAGCCTGTGTAGGCAAGTCTCTTGGTTTGAGATCTGAGTCTTCTCTTGGCAAGTGGTGATTCTGTCTGTTGTTGAGGTAGTTGATGTGGGAATGTGAATAAAATTAAGGTAGATGCCCAAAGAAATACAGCGCTGTAATGTCTGGTTTACATTCAGATAGTACTGTTGTGTGGACAGACCTTTTTTTTTTTTTTGTAACATATGTATTAAGTACCACATTTCTTTTGAAGATCATAAACTTGAAAAAGTATTCAGTTGGGTGTGGTAATTGTAATGTTTTTGTATACAAAGAAACTGAAAGTCAAGAGATAGTGTGGACTTTCACTGGATCGTGTAGTGGGTTATTCTGGCCGGAGCACTCGGCAGCTTGACGTGAGGCCAGCCACTGTGTAATCCAGGGCTGGAAACCCATTTTTGAGGAGGACGTGGTGTAACTTCTCAGGGGTGTTGGGCCTGCACGGGCTCTGCCATGCTTGTGTGTTCATGTCCTTGCTGAAGGTAGAACCATTTTCAGAAAAAGCACACTGACGCCTTAAATTAAGCAAGTAGTGTGATTTTAAAAAGCTCAACAGCAGATCTGCTGCTTTGTATAAAGTAGTGAGGAAAGATTACTTCCTAAGAAAAGCCTCGAGAACCCTAAATAGTCCAATATTTGGTTGGAATGTCTTTACATGTGTTGGGCTTAGCTCCTAAGGGTGCTATTCTGATAGATAATTTTAGAGAAACAGAAGATACATTGCATGATCCCCACAAACTGGGAAATTATGCTTTTAGAGTTCTCAAAGTACAGAGTGATATTGGTAATCTTTCTTTGTAATTAATTTAAAATAAGGTTTCATTGCTGTGTGCATACGGCTTTGAGCCCGGTAGATAAAAAAGCCACTTTCTCTGCCTTAGCAAACTGAAGGTGCCTCCTTTCCTTGATGATACCCAAGTGAGGTTCTGGTGGATGGAATGACACTGTCATCTACCACAGCAGGACTGACCTGCCCAACGATGGCTTGGTATTTTAGCACTGGCAGATAGGAGAAACTCGGAAGGCAGAGCTGAGATTTTTTTGAAAGGGAGATGATTGCTGTTTGTTCACTTATGAGCTCTTTTAACAACTTGAGGCTCTGTAAGGCGTATTTATTTGCCGTGGGTATGATCAGTTGATATTGACAGTAAAGAATGGGATGCCCTTGCTTCCTTTTGTTACACTTCCTAATAACTAAGGAGGCTAACAGACAACCTCCCACCTTGAAGTGCTTAACCAGATTTCACGAAGTCTTTGTGTAGGTCTGAAGAGGAAAAAACTGTGATCTTAATCTGTGCCCTTAATTGGTTAGGCTAGGTTAAGTTTAATGGGAAGGGTGATGGTATGTAGATGGCTACAGATTTTATATAAATCTGTTAACTGTGATTTGTAATAATAAATAAAGTACCCTGTTGCTGTCTTGGAGATATTTGCTGTAGTTCAGAGTATGAAGACATTGCAATAAAACATCTGGCATTCATTTCAGTCCCTAAAGGAGTAGAGGAAAGATACAAAAGCCTTTGGCCAAAGGTTAATTTACTCCCTGTTGTATTGTATTGTGTTTTAAAGGCTAAGAAAAACTTGTCTTGTGAAGCTCAAATTCATTGGTGTTTTTTATTCTAGAAGAGATGAAGATACATTTTCTTACAGGTACGTTATTTGTCTTACTATTACATTGAAGCAGATTTCTCAACTTTCTGTGTGAGGTTACGCTGCAGGGATTGACAGCTGGTCTATCCTATCTGGGTGCTGGTACCAGGCCATGCTTTGAGCAGGGGTAACTAATGGTGCTATGGATAGGTCTGTATTTTTCTGCAGGAATTTTTGGTGGGATCCATTCCAGAGGCTTTTCTGTGTATGGTATAACAGCCGCGTCTTGTTCCAACACCCCATGTATCACACACTGCAAGTCTTGCCCTTCCAGATCCAAGATAGCGTGCTGGGTTGCGGAGTGGGAGGAAGAAGGCACGGTGCTAGACTGTAGATGCAAGAGAGAAAGAGATGCTTAAGATGTGACTGTTCTCATGGACATCCTGAGTGATTTCTCATCTAAAGAGTAGAAAATCTTTGGGATTTTATTGCCTTTTCATCTTGTGACATATTGCCACTTTTGAAACTGTGCACTGAATTTCAGCCTTAGGTGTACAATAAAATTGCACCTGGCTGTAATTAAAATTATCTATGGCAGGATTTTAAGACTGTAGCTTCTCTTTTTATTCTGTGTAAAAGTTGGATCTAGGATTTCCTGGAAGCCTAGTTTCTCATTTTACGACTTTGATCAGTTTAACATTGATTTAATTTGTAATGACTGTTTCCTTTATTGTTAGATTGTAAGCTAAGTGCCGGCAAATTATCTTTATTTGTGTGTTAAATTGGAATTTTAGAGATGCTTTGCATTCCTTTGCAGGGAAGGTTTGTCACATGGCACTGTAAGCTGTTAACAGACAGCTTATTTTAAGAACTGATGGGCCTGTCGCCCTGCCCTGCCTGATTATCCCTCTGCCCCTTAACTGCTGTGTATTGATTCCAATTAACATGATTGACATCCACTGCTGAGGGTGAAGTGAATCAACTAGAGGATCCCCTGTTGTGAATTCATTTCCTCCTCTGAGCTTGCCCTGTTTGGTTGAGCGTTTAAGGAGACCCGTGCAGACACTGCGCAGACACGGCCAGTCTGTGCAACGAGTCCAAGCCTTGGAGACCCAAAAAGCTACTTAAAAGCTGTCCTGGCCAAATAAAGTTGATACACTTTTGAAAGGTCAAAGAAACCACCTTTTCCTTCTACCTTGATTATTGATTGCTGGAGGAGGTCATCAGACTTGGTCAAACTTCAGCAAATATGCTTTTCAGCTAAGGAGTGACTGAAATGAAACAAAGGGAGGTTTTGTTAGTGATGGTGGCATCAATTTTTATATTTGTGCTTTGGCCATGAAACATCAATGTCTTAGGATGTTATTTTTGAGGTGGTAGAAACATAAAAGTTACCGAAGGAGAGACTTTGCTAAGTGGTTCGTATGTATGATGGACAAAATGTTTACATTCGTAGACTAAAGTTGATGACTGTAGTTGAAACGACTGAATATCCCACCGAGAACAGCACAGTTACACTGGCAGTGGTACGTGTTCAGCACGTGTTCACGTGGTCTGAAACAGCCACCCCTACTTAGATCACCGCACTTGGCCCTAGCTTTAGCTATGAAAATTAGCCAAAATGTCTGTCCAGGTTGGCTTAAATAGTTAAGATAAAAATGGAGAAGGAATGGGAAATCTAGAATAGTAATAGTGAATTGATAACTATCTTGATTTCCCATGCCAATTTAGCAATTTGTAGCTGTTAGAAGGTGAGCTACCACCTGGCTTCATAGATCCTTATCTCATACTAAATTACCATGGCTGGTCCGGTTCCTTACTGAAAGTTTTTGTAATTGTGACAAGCAGCAAATAAAGAGAAAACACTGCTGAGCCCACAGATAAGGCTGATACTCCCCTCTGGAGGCAACAATATCTGAGTTTTAATAATTTCCTAGTTTAAATACTTACAAAGCTCAGCTCCTTGTATGAACTACAAATCTGTGCTGTTTGTTTTTCTTCCTGCGTAACTCTGGTGTGCTCACGTAGGAGTGACGCTCGCTACTGCAGGACCTGATCCGTCAATGACAATGCTGTTTGCAAGTGATTTTTGGGGTTTATTTTCCCCTTTGCCTTGCTTAAGAGCTTTCATAAATCTTGAGCCGAGTGGCACTGTGTGAGAAACAAATCCAGAACGTGCTAACAGCTCAGTTACCATCGGTGGGGTTTTATGTGCTTTAGTTTGCTATGTCTGCTGTGGTTTTGCCTTCCCACGACATCCACAACAGCAGCAGCGTGGTAATTTTACTTGGCTTGTTTTCCTTGCTTGACCATACTTAGTATGTGTAACAGGTATACAATAAACTATTGTGCAGGTATTATGGGGACAACATTACACAATCTGTCTCCAAACTGAGTCTTGCAAACTCGTTCCTCTGCTCTGTCTCCCAGTTTCTCACAAAGTTGTTATAAATTATGAAAGATTTATTGCCTGCAAACTCATTTGTCTCTAACTTCCACGTGAAAACTCCTGGCTGCAAAACATAGCCTGTGGAATGGTCACTTGTGTCTCAAGAGCTGGGGAAATTCAAGTTGAATTGTTTACTTGGACCAAGTGTGGTTTTGCCTGAATTTTAAGTTTTGTTATTCGCAGTTGAAAAGTGAAGTTAAATTGAACAAAGACCTTATTTATCTTGAAACCGGATTTACGCCTAACCTTGAGTGTTGTTGCATCAGCATTTGTGAAGTAAACGCTGTGATGGGAGAGAAAAGGCTTTCCTCTTCCTGAATGTAGAACTCAGTACCTGGATGTCCCCAGCCAGTCGTGCTGAAAATATCCCTGGCACTTGGGTTGCGCTTGCTGCTCTTAGCTAGTGAGCAGTGAAGGTGGGAATCTTGAAGCGTTTGAGCACTCTGTATGTTTAACTGGAAATCTTTATAATCCAGCTGTTTATTTGAGTTTCTGACTTCTGCCCTGGCATTTCACGACAGAAGGTATTGCACTGGCTGTAGTGGCTTATCCAAGCAATGTATTCCATAGTAGTAGCAAATTGAGGATGGGGAGTTAGCTTTTAATTTTTCCTTTCCTTGTTATTTTTGGAGCACGACTGTGGTTACTATGGCTAGCAGACTTTGATAACAGATGTTAAAATGAAGGCAGCCTTTATTGGAGCTTTCCAATTCCGAGAGCAGCTACCAGAGAACCAGACGAAACAGGCTGGTAACGTTTGGAGAAGAAGTTGTTGTTTGTTTGGAGAAGTTGTTGTTGTTTAGTATGAACTTAAGAGAAAATTTCTGTATAAATGAGTAGCTATGAGCACCCTTGTCATTTCCAAGTTTATCTCTGCGTACTTATCTGAGGGCCTATATTGCAATTAAAACTGTAATCAGGAAGAATTTTGCAGTCTCCTGTCATTGTTGCATTCCTAGCGTTTCACTTGTAGCTAATTATTAGGAAACGGAATCACTAAAGTAAACAGATTTGTGCGTGCATCTCCAAATTATTAAGCCTAAATTTATCAAATTAGAGCGGCCATTTTGAGTATATGCCTATTATATTTTAAAACCAGATTATTGTGCATTGTGGTGGAAACTTCAGCTTAATAGTTACTCCCTGTTATACGACACACGTAGCAGGACTTGTCACGACAAACACTTGTTACTTGGTTTCAGAAATGCCAATGTTTCCTAAAGGGAAGGAGAAAGACTTCTTTTTTGTGATTATTATTTTGGGCAGCTGGTTGTTTTTCTTTTCTACTTGTTTTTGGCTTGTTGTCAGCAGGTAAAATAAATGATCTAACACTGTAACAGTGGGAAATGGCATTCTGTTTGCCGACTTAGATACTACAAGCACAATCTTCCTAACTGGAAGGAGGAGTATTTTCTATGTTTTGATGAATGGGTTCAAATTTCGTCTGGTGTCCCATAGTTACTGGGAAGCGATAATAGTGCAGTTAGCGAAGCAGCAAGGGGGGGTCTTCTGTTATTTACAGGTCCAAAACCTCATCATAAAGATTTATATCGGAGTATTTCCTAAATGGTAGACTCTCAGAGTTACAGCTTTTAAGTGGAGGCAAATACAGATGGTGGGATATTGAAGCGCAGTCCATTGTCAAGTGCCTTAGCAGCTAGGTGTGCTTTTAAAAGAAAACTGGAGAGACATAAATCATTGAGTGATAACTTTAAGTGGACTCAGAAAACATGGTAGATACTGTGAGGCAGGGTGGTCTTATAAAATAAAGTTGCATTTCTCTTTCCATATTTTCTGTTTTTCCTTAATTAATGGGCGGATGGAAGGGGTGTTAGATTCACGTAGGTTACGTATAAGCAGAATCCATAGGCCAAATGGTTTAAGTTTGGTTTTCATGTTTCTTTTTTCAAAGTTTAATCTCTTAGCAGCAGAACAGGAGAAGGGGCTGGGGGGAGGACTGTGGTACGGAGAAGCAGAGCTCTTGCACCTTCTGGTTCTTTGGTTTTCTATATGCTTTCTGAGAAGAGGTGTAGGAATCGCCTTCAGTCCTTAATTATTCTCATTCTTACATATGCCATGCGTTCTGCACGATGCTCATGTAGCAAAGGCTTCTTTCCCTGTGGGGGAGAAATTGCTGCTGGCAAGAAGTGGAGTGATTTTTTCACTTTCAGACCCACCTTCATGTTTGGTATCAGTCTTCTGGAACCTTTCTGAAACAGTTGAAGAGTGTGTTTTGATTAAAGCTGTTGGGTATGTACAGTTTATTTTGTGTGCTTCACATTACGGTTTTTGGCTTAGAATGGGGACGAGATGTAATCTAATGGTTTATATCAAAAGTTTAAAGAAATATGAATGTTACTACAGTCAGGTAAGTCATGGCAGTCCTGCCATTTTCTGCCTTTAACGGGCTTTGCAGCCGCCTTATGTCTACATTTAGATAAAAATAAAACCACAAATACATAAAATGATCATAAGCATTGCAGTTACAACACAGTTGCAGCTACAGCAGACAGGCACTGTGCTTGAAAAAGACTCCTTTTAGATCATGTGTCTTTGATAACTTCTAATGCAGAGAGTCAACCCTTTGAAATAAATTGATCTTTTAAGCAATCATTTTAATAATGCAGCTGAGAACTTTTTTGTTATGTAGAACAGTTCTTCCTAGTCTCAACTTTGACGATTAAATTCATTTTTCATGAATTCACAGTGCTTCAGGCTTCTGTGAAACCTCGCTTAGCTTCTGAGGATTTTTTTTTTAATGTGTGATGTGAATTGTGTAAAGCCTTTCCATAATCAGAAAGGTGATTTAGGCCTTTTCTGACCCTTTTTTTTCTTTCCTTCCTCTGAAGAGGGAAGTTTCAATAGAGTTGGAAATTCTCCAAAGGCTCTTACACAACTGGTACATTCTGCTTTAACATAATGCAGTCTTTCCACATTTTCTGTTTTTCCTTAATTAACGGGCGGATGGAAGGGGTGTTAGATTCAGTTTCACAGAAGGATTTTATGCAACCACACAAGACAGTGTGAAAAAAAAAAAAAAAAAGAAGAAACTTTGTAGGCAACAGTGTTTTGAAAAGTTGACTGCATTCTAGCGCAGTAGTTTACTCTTGCTGCATGTTATACAGTATTGCTGGAAACACTTGTGATTCTGTGATCCTGCTGGCTGTTACGGGTTGCCTAAAAAAGATTTTTTTATTTTTTTTTTCTGTAGCTTATTAAATAGGGCGTTCTCTGCTTTGTAGGTGAGATTCGGGCTGGCCCCGTCTCCATGCCTGAACTTAGATTGGGCTGCAGCGTTGCTGTACTGAGGCTTTGGGCACATACTTGTATAAGGGGAAAACTTCCAACTTGTGAATTGTAGACCCTTTAGCAGACAGGTGCAATTGTGGAAAATCTTTTGCAAGGCATCTATGCCTAAATTGATAGCTTAAAAAGTAAGGTCTATATCTGTATAGCAATGTATGGCTGCAAATGTAAGGGAAATGGTTGGAGATTAGAGATGGTAGGAGTTTATGAGTTAGAAAGCATCAGGAAAGGGAATATTCAACAGCTCTAACAGATACTAGTGACAAGAGGAGGAGTAAGGGGAAGGGAAAATGAGGACTGAATGGGTGAAATTTTAAGTTGCCTTTTTTTAAAGGTGTAGGTAGTTCGTAGAGCTCAACTGGGGAATAGGAATGCATGTCTGAGTCTTTGTGTTCTGCATAGAATATACTGTAGCCAGTCGTAAAATAAATATTATCTAGATTACCACTAACCTCTTTCCCTGCAAAGCAGAAGTCTGTTAGTTGAATAACTGAGTGTTGATGGATGTAATTCTTCTGGGTCTATAACAGATATTCCTTCTGCAGACAACTGGAAAATGTAAAACAAAAATCCCAGATGGAAGCTAGACCCAAAGGGAGACATCTCAGCATAATCTTATTCTAGTGATTACACTTAAGTTGAGTGGTTATATGAGTGAATTTAAGCTTAAGGAAATCTTTCATTTCTGTGAAAGACATTCTGGTAGTGTGAAAGGGAAATACATTGAGTTGCAGACTGCAGATTTACTTTTCTTTAGCAGAGTGTCCCCCTAGTTTGTGCATCTAACTTTGCTTTAGCCTCCAAATTCAGAAGGTGAAAATTTCAAGATACGGAACTGAGGAGTGGTGTTGATACACCAGATGGTTTTGCTACTGTTCAGAGGGACCTCACCAGCCTGGAGAAACAGGCCAACATGTTCACAAAGCTCAGCAACGTCTGGCACCTGGGGAGGAAAAAGCCCCTGCACATGCTGGGGGCTGGCCAGCTGGAGGCAGCTTTGCCAAAAAGGACCTGAGGGGCCTGAGGGACAAGAGGACCACAAGCCAGCAACATGCCCTTGTGGCAAAGGCAGTCAACGGCATCCCAGGCTGCGTTAGTAGAGCACTACCAGCAGGTTGAGGGAGGTGAGCCTTACCTTCTGCCGAGCAGCGGTGAGACACATCTGGAGGGCTGTGTCCACTGCTTAGGTCTCCAGTACATGAGAGATGAACTTAGCAGAATGAGTCTAGCAAAGGGCCATGAGGGTGATTAAGGGTTGGAATGTCTGACACATGGAGAGAGGCTGAGAGAGATGGGACTGACCAGTCTGAGCAGAGAAAGCTCAGGGGATCTTATCAGTGTGTATAAAGAACTGCCGGGGAGGGACTAAAAAAGGCAGAGCCAGCCTCTTCTCACTGGTGCCCAGTGACAGGACAAGAGGCAATGGGCACAAACTGAAACACAATATTCATTAAAATATTAAAAAAAATACCTTCTTATCTAGAAGCGTTGTAGAACATAGGAATGGACTGCCCAGAGAGGTGACGGAGATCACCTTGGCCCTATTCAAAACCTGACTGGACACCGTTCTGAGCAACAACCTGTAGCAGCCCTTGCTTGAGCAGGGCGTTGGACTGCATCTCCAGGGGTCCTTTCCAATGTCACCCATCCTGTGGCTCTGTGGAGATTACATGGTTGCCAAACTAGAAAGAGAAGAGAGAGCCTATGACAGGCACAACTGATAGAAGGAAACCATTTGTTCAGAGTTGAGAACGTGCAGGTGTTTGGGAGGTTTTGAGGAGGGACTTCAATTTTTCCTGCACACACAGAGATAGCTGAGACACTTGGTGCTTGGGTACCCTTTGTCCTCAGTTGTAGACAGCTGTGTAGAGATTGGTATCTTGCCTGTGGAATGTGCTACTTGGGCAGCACAGATCAAAAAACATACAGCTTTTGAAAACTGATGTTTTAGTGTAATTTATCCACTTAGTGAAGCTATAAAAAGCTTGTAGTTCTGGGAGTTAGGATGAGCTAATTCTGATTGAGAGCTTTAGCCAGGACTCTTCTCCTGTGCTTCTTGAAGTAATTAAATAGGTCCACCCTGCCTTTAGTATTCCTTCCTGCCGCCCTGTGATGAGTACATGGGAGAGTGGAGTGCTGCCAGTTGTTTGGAAAAGTTATTCTGTTTGTGGTGTAGTAGGGTAAATACTGGCCGGAAAAGAAACAGCTTCCTTGTGCTTTGCCGTGTTACTGCTGAGTTTTGCATGGAGGGATGTGGCGGTGGTGCCCATTTCAAAGGATTTTAGTGAGAGGCAGTAAAAACACAGGGATTTGTTTTCATCTTTATAAAAACACATCTTACTGTTTCATGAAGGTCAGAGAAACAGTTCTGTCAACTATGAATTCAATAGCAAAACTTAACAAACAGGTAAAAGCTTAATTCCCCTTTAATGCATTTTTCTGTAAAAGACAATTCCTGAGATCAGTCAGAGACATAACACTTTTCAATTTTTATCCCTTAAGGGATATATTATTGAGATCATAAATTTTAGAGGGTCTCTTGAGATTTTTTAATCCAACACCTTTCTGCAAAGCTCAATACATCAATTAGAGACTTCTCCCGTAGGGGAGAGAGGAGCAGTGAAGATGCTGTACCAGCTGCATTACAGATGAAGAATGCACCAACAGCTTCATCACAGTCACGTTCTTCACTAACCATTCATCTTCTGTCTCAAAGTGTGCAGGAAACGACAGTGTCAAGGGGGAAGAGGTTTTGTGTGGAGAGAAAGTGTGTACCTATGAAAACGTAGACTGTGGCCATGTGAGGAGGATCAAACAGCTCGGTCGCAAAGTATTTTTTTCCAGTTTAATTTATTTTGAAACTTGTAAATATTTGTGTCATTCATCATCCACATAGGTTCTAAAATTAAGCGTTCCTGAAACTTGGGTGTGTTATTTTGAGACAGAAGGCTAACCTTCTTATTTAGATTAACTGCTGTTTTATTAAAGCAATATACAGAGATGGTGGAGGTATACACAAACTAAAAGAAATGTTCATTTTGTTGAACCAAGCTGACAGGCCACGATTACAGATCATCTATTTTTGCGATGCAAACTGGAAATTAATATAAACAGTGTGGATCAAACCAGGCTTATGGTTTGCTTGTTTTTGATAGGAGCTGCGTGGAAGGGATGTCTCTGTAAATCAGCTCTGAGATTTATTCAGTGATGTCCTGTGAAAATAGTCCAAGTCAAGTCAGCATTCATTTCTGAAAGTGTAACATTTTGCTCCTTAGACTTTTAACTTTAAAACAGAGAATACTATAGCAGCTTGCACTAATTGTTGAATGTGGTGGAGTGTACGCTGTGTATAAAATCCAGTGTTCCCTGAACATCATAGCAGATAACGGTTAAAATTCCAAATATGTAAAGAGTGGGCAAACTTTCTGACGACAGTATGATAAATCCGGTGGTAGTTACAGCTAAAACAGGCTGCTAATATGCATCTGAGCTCAGGAGATATTAAACTATATATAGATTCTGCTATTCCTAACAGATTGTTGTTGAGATACCTGACACATTTTTTTGATGTTACATGCATTCAGAAGAGCTGAGCTTTACATAATTTCTGGTTAGTGTTAGTTATGTGAAAACATATTAAAATGAGTGGCCTACTTAGGAAACTCTTGTCACATACGCAAAAAGGCAGGTTTGAAGATTTCTGCCAAAGATGCAGAAACTCTCTTGATACATGGCATTCTTTTCTTTACATTCCTTTTGAGTTGAGGATGGTCACAAACTGCAGCGAGAGGTAATCTGCCATAGCGGCCATCGCTGAACAACAGCAACCGAAGTGTCTTCCGTGGCTGCGTTACCTGTCCAGGGGTGCTGCCACAGCTCCCGGGCACTGGGCAGGAGAGCACCAGGTTCTGTTGGCTACACGGCAGTCACGAGAGAAATCCTATTTGTTTTAGCAGCCTTTGGCTAAAGACTGCCCAGTGCAAACAGCCTTCAGAGCATTCCTCAGACAAACTCCAAACAGATGTGTGGCCACGTGTGTGCTGAGATCTTTTGAGGCTCTGCTGTTCCTTGTATCTGCTAAGTTTAAAGGCAAAGAGAAAAGATGGTGCTGAGGCAGGGATTCACTCAGATTTTATGCTCTGAATTCCAACGTGAGGATAAAGTCGGATAGGGGGAGGGGGATGGGACATAAACGTGTGCTGTTAATATAACTGATGGAGTGTGTGCTCTTTCTTCATGTGGTTCTATTCCTGCTGGAGGTGCACAGGTCCAACTGGTTCCTATCAAAAGCTGTAGAAGAACGTGTCACATGGGCAAACTCTTCTCTCTAACAGCCTGCTGGGAAACTGCAGAAACACTTTTGCTGAAGTCTTCAGTTTGCTTTGCAAAACAGAAAAGCAACTGAAAATAGGGTTATCTTATTCAAAATAGTGGGTGTTGTCTCTTACCCATTTTACTGTCAACTTTATTCTAGCTTCCAGTATTTCACAAACCATGGCTATTGAAGCTGAAGATTATTTTTAATATTGTCCTTAGACCATCCTATTTGGATTGTGCTTGCAGACAAAGGATTACTTTGGATTTTCAACACCTGAAATGGGTCTAAGTTGACCTTCCTTTTCTCTTTGGATATTTAGTAGCATGTATTTGATAGGTGATGTAATAGGTCCTATGCTGTTCAATGATTTCTAGGTCTTTATGTCTATTTATTACCTTCTAAATACTAGCTTGGTGGTTCTGTTCTTTTTTTCAGGGGCTATTAATCATAGTAGTTTAGATCTAACCTTTAGTGTAGAGACAAGGATGTTCTATATTTTCCTTACTTGCAGGGAAGTACCGGAGTCAAGTGCTCCTGGCCACTAGAGGAGATGCATTACTGAAACAGATGGAGCTTTGCGTTTCCTCCTGGGTATCTATGTCTGATAGAAATGCTTTCAGAAAACTTTGCTTTCACCTTCCCTTTTGTACACCCATTTACCATTTTGGGATGTATGGGTTTTCTGGTTCCTTACTCAGGCTTTGCTCAGATTAACTGCTCCAGCGTTCTTTTGACATCAGCTATCTCTCATTCTGTAGAGTGGAATAATAAAGTCATTTGACTCTTGAGAACCACATGACTTTGATCACAAAACTGTGTGTTCATAGTGCTGCAACTGTGACAGCAATTTGCTGTTGAGCATTTTTGCTGTTGGTGTGGTTTAAGATTCATGTTCAGAGAAAAGCATCTGCAAATAATGCCGTGTAATTATGAAGCCACCAAGTAGCAGCCTACTCTGCCAAACAGGTCTGGGCCTTTAGTAGGATATTACAGGAGATTGGGTCAATTTTCGCCACCACAATAACTGAAGTACTGGAAAATGGTAGTCACAGAAGGTATTTCTGACAGAGAATGCCTTCCATTCGCAAACAGGGCTTTTAAGCCAAAAAGCAGTAACTTGACTTTTAGAAACCATTTAATTCAGAAATTGCTCACGAAAGAGTCAGATTTGGGAGCCGATGATGCTGAGGTTGGGACACTGTGGTTTTTTTATCCGAGTTGGTCACAGTTGCTTGAGGAAGCCAATGATAAGAAAGGGTCTTGGGCAGTATCTGTTGAAGCTACTGGGAAGCTGCCATGCCCCGGGGCAGGCAGCAGCAGTGGCAAGTGCAGGGCTGGGGCTCCACGCTGGCTCCTGGCACAGGTGCCTCTGTGTGGCATGGGCTCATCAAAGAAAGGCTTGCAATTTCTCAAGAGAACCTCTCTGCCTGCCCTACCGCGCACTCGGGTCGGCGATGTCCTACTGCGCTCCTTCTGTTTCTCCGTAAAGCTGGTGTGTGGAGAGGAGAAGCAAAGGGGGAACCACAGTGGTGCGTACGAGGGGTCCTGGGTGTCTCCTCACCCGCCTGATAAATACACCCTTCTGCAGAAACACCTTGTGGTGCTCTTAAGAATCTTTTTTCAGAAGAAAAGATGCTGACAGTTGTTTGATGGGGGATGGCATTAAAGACCCTGAACTTGTTTTGTTTACCGGACTGATGGAGTTTTTATGAAAATGCCATTCCTAACAAGCAGTGTTTGGACTTAACTTGTAGTGTGGGCCACCAGTGAGCAGGTGGAGGTCTGTCTGAGGAAACATGCTCAACTTTGCGTTCATTTGCTCTGGATTGCCATCTGTAATATTATCTTTTATAATATTATCTAATATTATTAACATAAGATATCTCTAATATCTTTCACTAGTCTACGTTTCCCATTGAAACAACAAGGTAGGAGTGTGAGTTGCGGTTCCATTTTCAGAGTTGGACAATTCCCTGATGGGAAGAGTTTTTCCAGGAGCCAGTTTAAGTGGCTGTTGAAGAGGCCGTAAAATTGTGTTGGGAGCCTGAGACTCGGACTGTGCCCAGTGGATCTCAGAACAGCCCTTTGGCTCTTCCGGTACCAAGTTAATTAACATGTCCTGCTCCTGTCTCTTCTCAGGCCTAGATGTGCTCATGAAATACTGCGAAGTCTGCTTTATGTGACTGTTTTAAGAGGGGCAGGGAAAAAGGTCACTTTGACAGTTTGATGTTTGCAGTCAGCAGGAGGTTGGTTTGATGTTCTGTGGTCACAGCAAACTCGCTGGAGCTGAGTTTGTTGATGTGTTGACTTGGGTTGGAGAGGGTTTGCAGCACCGTTTGGTGGGATCAGCTGGAAGAGCAATACACACTCAATGCAGGCATTAAATCCTGCTTGGATGCACAGTTTTTTACCAAAAAGGCTCGCATTGTATTTGATGTTGCAGAGGGTCTAACTTTGCTTCTGAGATTATTTTCTCAGAGAAAGCAAAGTAAGCCATGCAAAGACTCTTATGACTCAGATGCCTATCTTAATATTAGGACTTTGAATGTGTGGCCTCTGGCACCCTCTGATCTTTTGTGAGAATGTGCCATTTAGCAATTCAAAGCTGCGATTTTTCACTATTTCTGAGTATTGTTCAACTGTTGTTCAAGTAGCATTAAAAAGACAGTAATAAACTGAATTTATTTTGAATGACAAAAACTGTGTATAATTAAAGGAACCTGATTTTGAGGAGGTAGTCAAGAAAAAAAACTGCTCATGCCAAAATATCCCATGATGCTTCAAGAAAACCAAACATAACTAAGGATTGAGTGATAACCTATTGTATCTTTAATCCCTGCTTAACATTTCAATAAAAAGAACATTTCTCTATTGAGAAATTAAATGCTCTATATTTACATTTTCTTTATGAAACGAGAAGGAATGAAGTCATCCCACTGCATTCTCTTTTGCTTGACTGACATTTGATTTCACACTCTTTAGTCAACGTGAGTTTTGTTTTCCATAATAAAAAGAGATTTGTTTTCCCTTGCGTCTTTAAAATCCATTGCTTCCCTTGGATCTTCAGCCAAGGGTTGATTATTTTTTTTACTTTTTTTCTTTTGGGGGGCTGGTGGGTGGGTTTTTTTCTTTTTAATTTCTGGTTTGGTTTTTTTTTACTGTTACAGACTCTTTGGCCAAGATTTTTTTTATTTTTTTGTAGGATTTTTCTTACTTAGATTCTAAACTTGTGTCAAACTCTACACTAAATGGAGTGTTTGAAAGCGATTGAGACTGCCATCTTTAAATTATCGGAGCACAGAGAGAGCATACGCAGATGTTATAAAGCACTTTGATCTCTGTTATGCCGAGCAATTTGGTAGCGGTGACCTAGGCAAGGTCTGCGAGAGGCCTGAGATGCGTAATTTTTGAAATAGTTTGGAGTCCACACCAGCTCTTACAACTTCAGAATCAAGGAAGCAATGGCTGGGAAACCCCATCCAATTCTTTTTTAGCTCCCCCCCCCGCAACTGTCACTCGGTCCTTACATTGTGGAGATGTTTTTCACCTACTGTTTTAGATCAGAACTGCCAGAACTGGGGCGGGCATGATGGTGCACAGCCCAAAACTTCTACATCAGATGGTGCTTTTTTTGGAATTTTAGTGAAAGGCCCAAGCAGTATAGTGCTGAATATCAGAGCCGTCCTATTTCTTGACGTGACGTAGGTGAGCTTGTTATTCCTTAAAGCTGTACCAAACCTACAGCCTGTAACCCCCCCGTGTTTGATTTCTGCGTGGTAAAGAGGCCAGAAGTACAAGCACATAATGCTGCTCTAAGAACTCTTAGTGCCTGGTGCCATAAATGAGTATCGAGGGCTCTCAGCAATACCGAGCCAACACCACCACAGCCAGAGCCCAACTTTAAATAACTTCATTTTATTCTTACTTGTGGCCCAGGCCTGGAATTTTGATCGAAGCTATTTTGTTGTTATTTTATAAACCATATTTTAAAAAGGAGGCTTCCTTGCTTCTGATTTATTTAATCTTCGTGTCTGCTGTCTTCACAGGGGCTTCAGCAAACCGTTCTCATAACTATTTTGGATAATTTCAGAATATTTTATTGTCCTTTCCTCTGGTGAACCAGGAACACAATATTCGTAGCCTCTTTAGGGGGAACTTTATGGAGAGTAAATAATTTGTCTCTCTACGGAATCATTTGATTGTTTCTATTGCAGAAAGTTACAATTGCCTTATTTTTAGAAATTACATAAAGAAACTAAATCTGAAAAGGTTTTCATGGAAGCATAAAAAAAGAAGGAAGAGATTTGAAAACCAATATTCACACACTAGAATGGTTGTTTTTTTTTTCTTTTCTAAAATTAGATACTGAGAAATATGTTGAGAATTAAGCGAGTACAAAATCTCTTCCACTGTGTTCACGTCTTTTGGTTAGACTGTAATAATCTATCCCTTCTTCATATACTTGGAGAAAGCTAAAATGCATTGATAGTGTTGTAGAATACAATGAATTGATTTGCCTCAGTGCATCGATATTTGTAAAAACAGGCAGTAGAAAGGACTCTGTGGCGTGGGTCCTGTTGTCATGGAGGAGGTTCTTGTGGTCACACGTTTTTGTAGAGCTCTCATGCAGAAATAGAAGAACAGGAAAATGAAGTATTAGTGCTTGTCTTTGGGCAGAGTCCTTGGTGCAGCAGAGTGGTGACAGTGTAGTGTAACCGGAGTGTGTGAAGAAGCAGCTGAAATGTTTGTTGGAGTCGCTTGGAGAATCTGGGAGTATGGGGAAGAGAGGCCAGAAGTGCAATCAACATGAAACCAGCTGTAAGCTGCTTGTATTTACAGCAGCTGAAAAAAACACCTGGTTGTTGGATTTGGATCCCTCACTTATTTTAATAGCGTTTGGCCAGATCAGAGGCTTCCTGTCAAAAAAAGTTAAACGTAGAATATCCAAGAATCTAACTGAGTAACAGCGCTGGCTTTGCACGGATGAAAATATTTGCGTGGCGCAGAAGCGCTCCTGTTAGAAATGCTGATAAAAGTGTAACAAAGCTTTTATATATTTTGCTTTTGACCCCTTCTTGGCATTGTGGTTTGAACAGAATGAGTAGGAAATACATGTGAAATACTGTGTTTAAATAAGAAGTCTTACTGTGAAATTGTTGGGTTTTTTCTGCTAAAGTAGTGTGGAGCGAGCGCTGGAGTATTTGAGGAAATTTCAGTGCTTATTGGGGTTTTACAAATTGTGGAGATTTCCATAAGATGCTTGTAATTCTTACCTATTCAACAGAGCTGTGAGATAGTGTGATAGAGGCTATCAGTTCCTTTTTCCCAGTCCTATTATAATTGTATACGTGTCTGTAATACTAGTATTATACACAAAACTATCTTTGTTGCATGTATATATAAAATGTGGATTTATATAAGAATTGAATAATTGTGTTGGAACATATTTTAGAATGGAAAGCACAACTTTGTTATTTGATCAATAAGGGCTAGAAGGCTGCAAAAAATTAACTGCTGTGCTGTTGCAGCATATTTTAGGAAATTCTGGATGTTTCTGGGAAATGGGGTAGAATGTGCTCCTAGCTTTCGTTTCTTAACTGTAAGAAGAATGTGATTAATTAAAATGTTATGTGCATTTCAACTCCTTGTAAAAGTGCCAGCGAACAACCAGCGATGCTTGCAGAAATGTAACTGTGTTTCACCGTGGAATAGAGGAACAAAACCAACTAAATAGAGAGGTACCCATGTCAGAGTACACAACAAAAGTAATTAGAACTGAAGGGTGATTGTTTGTTCTTCCTGTTTGTCTTTTCCTTCTGTGGCATGTGAGGGATAAAAGTTTCTGTTGTTACGATATTATTAAGAAGTCTCAACTGTGTATAGAGAAATGCTTCTGTGATGACCCCAGGTTTTTCAATGTGTCTGTACATTCAGGTGGGTTTCCCATGTGTTAGTGGTCATAAAAATGTTAGGTGTGCAAATGCCTAAATGTTTTTTGTCCATAGAGAATTGAATTTAACTCTTCCTCCTGCACTTTGAGTCCGAGTCTGCAGTTTTACAGTAGATTGTTGCAATGGGAATCTCTTACTCTTGAAAGTAAGCTTTCTGTATTTTCTGTTTCACGTACCTTAAAACGTTTTCAGACTGGTATTTTCTGATGGCGTTCCTCTTGTCGAGAGGTGTTGAGTGCTCTCCTTTCCTGTTCCTATTCCGGTTTTGCTTCTCATAGCCTGGTGCTTCCCTGAGGTCAGCTAGAATTGTCTTCTGGGGAGCCCTTACTCTGGCTCCAGGCTATCCCAAAGCAGTATCAGAAATTACAGAATACAGTGCAAAGTTACTGTTTATTACACTTTTTTAGATACTGCACAAAACGTACTTAAAAAGTCATGTTGAGATTGGTCCAAAAATACCTTTTTAAAATGCCTGTGTAGCAGTTTCACCCTGGCTGGATGCTAGGTGCCCACCAAAGCCGCTCCATCGCACAGGGGAGAGAAAACAGAAGGCTCATGGGGCAAGATGAGGATCGGGAGATCGCTCAGCAATTACCGTCATGGGCAAAACAGACTCCACTTGGGATGCAGGGGAATCTTGGCGCCTCCAGCTGGAGCGCCTCCTCCCCTCCTTCACTGACCTTGGGGTCCGTGGAGTTGCTGCGCTCTCATTTTCCCACTCTCCTCTCTGGCTGGAGTTGCACAGTGGTTTTTGCCCCCTTACCCTTTCTTAACTACGTTATCCCAGAGAGGCGACCACCATCGCTGATGGGCTCGGCCTTGGCCAGCGACAGGTCCCTCTTGGAGGTAGCTGGCATTGGCTCTGTTGGACATGGGGGCAGCTTCTAGCAGCTTCTCACAGAAGCCACCCCTGTACACCCACCCCCCGCTACCAAAACCTTGCCACACAAACCCAATACGGTCTGATAAACTGGGAGCTCCTGGGTCCTGCAAGGGTCAGTGAGCACCGTTCCAGTGGGCAGCTGCAAGTGCTGCCGCGTCCCCGGGGCTTGCTGTCACCTAAGCAAGTTTCCATCACCTGTGGGACTCTGCCTGCGCCTTCAGAACCATATCCTGAACGCGGTGTTTTAAACCAAGAAGTTTGGAACTCAACCCTCTACCTTTTTCTTTAACAAAGGCTTGTTTTACATGGAAATTTCTGATGAGCCCCGGCTGAATGGTGTGGGGGTTTGGACAGCTGGTTGAACAAATGGTTCTTCTTCCACATCAGGTTGAAGTCCTGCTTCCCTGGCTGGTTCTCTCTGGCCTTACTGCAGAGGCTTTCTTTGGGTGCTTTGCTCTCTTAGCCAAATGGGGTAGAGAGCTCCTAGTCCCACACCACAACTGCCCGCTTCTCCTTCCTCCAAATATCACTTATGAATAATGGAGTAGAATATGCACTTTTATCTGTTTTTGACTGAAAATGCAAGAAGTAAATGCTGAGTCTGAGTCAAGAGATGTAAATGAGCAGAAGATTCTACAAGTTTCTTCTGGTTTGGTTGCCTGGAAGTGTAACAGGGTAAAAAGATCTAGTTTTGTCTGAGAAATTTTCTCATAATTCAGAGAATGCTGTGGGTTATTGCATCCCTCTCAATCCGTGGGAGGGGACTGGAAACACGGGCATATTTTCCCAGAGCAAGGGAAAATTGCAAGAGGTGGGGCACCGGGAGACGACAGGGAAGGGGTGTTTGGCAGAAGTGGCGTAGCTGCAGTTTGCAGAGCAGTAGCGTTAGGGAGTGCTCACTCCTTCAGTGGGCTTGGAAATTAATCTTGGCTTTTCTTTCCCCTTGCTGTTTTCCTTTGATCATTCCACAGAATTTAGGATACGTATTCTGATCTCTTAACACAAACCCTCTGCTGTTCTGGCGTTGAGTGCGAGATGGACGTTTAATTCGTGTAACCCGGGTTATTCAGCCCAGCTGCATCTTTTCCTTTTCTCCTGTGCAATACCCTTTACCCGGCTTCCTCTGCCGGACCATGTCTGCTCTTTCCTGAGCAGCGTGGTGGCAAGTGGAAGATGTGCTTTGTAGGAAATCTCTTCAGCATCTTCTACAAGAGCACTCTTGCTCTTGTGCTGGCCATGGGGATCAGTGCAGAAGCCGTAGTCGTTTGCTGCCAAGAACTGGATGAGTTCACCTGGTTTCTGTGGTGGGATGCAGGCACATGAGAACAACCACACTTCGGTTGAAACCTCTGTTTAAGTTGAAACAAACTTAAATCCAAATTAGACAGCTTATTAGTGAGAGTCTGTAAACAGCAATTTCTCTGCTGAAGCGGCCTAATGTTCTAGGTCCCAGCTGGATCCTAGTCCCCGAGCATCCTGAACCATATGATCCCTTATGACTAATCGATTTTGTGTAATTTTATCTTTAAGAAAGCAAAGCTGTGGTTTTGGGGCTTTTTTGTATTTGGGGTTTGTTTTTTTTTTTTTTGTGTAGTAGTTAAGTAGCATCTAGTTTCCATTTATTTTGAAGGAAAAAGTAGACTTCTGGAATTGAATCCAATCTGAACAGCTCCACGTTCAGCAAGCAAAGGAAACCCAGCCCTGTTTCCTACCGCCTTGCAGTGAGAGCAGTCCTAAAGGGGTGGAAAAGCATTATTCGTTTGGAGATGTTGTTTGGGGGAATGTGGTGATGTTGCAGAGTAGCGTCCCTTCCGAAAGGGAGATGTTGAACCCGTTTGACTGTCGTGGCGGTCACGAGGCCGGCAGGGAACGGGGCGGTGCGGTTTGTCGGTGTGTGTTTGAGAGCCCAGGCCTGCGGAGGGCAGAGGCTGTTGCTGCCATTGCCCGTCAGGGTGGTGTGGTACGGCAGCAGCGGGGAGAGCGGCTGAAGGACCCTGCGGCAGCGCCGTGGGTGCTCTGTGTTGCCACACACCCACAAGGGAAAGACAACGTGAACTGGCAGCTTCCCGATGGACGGTCTCTCCCAGGGGGAGACAACTGAGCCAGGATTTCACAGTGCAACAGTTTGTGATATATTCCACAGCTGGATTTTTTTTTTTTTAAAGCTTTATATATTCTCTTTACAGTCACAAATTGTATCTCGAGGTCAGCATTTGCTCAGGTTTATGTAGCTTGGTAAAGATGTTTCATTTCTGAGATAGTCAGCAGGGTGAGTTGGGGTTTGCAGACGCAAAAGATGAGAGGGGTTTTTGGGGGGAGAGGCTTTTAAATGTTTTTAGCTTTGGGCTGTGAAGTGCTGGAAGTGCTGCAGAATTCTTTCTTTTTCTTATTTTTATTTTCATCCGTGCACCAGGCACTCATCCATGCTCTCTGCCCTGCCAAAAAGCCTTCAGCATTAATGTGACAGACCACCCTGCCCGTGGGTGAGGTGTGCGATTCTTTCTTGGAGCGGAGATCTTGAGCAGAGGCTGCTTATTATGTCGAAGTGCATGTGGTTTTCTGACAGGAGTTACTTGGCAGTCCAGAGAAAATATTAAACTCCACTTAACTTGGAAAGACCAGGACCACTTAAGTGCATAGTAAAAAATGTCTGTGTTTCATTTCGTCTCCTCTGTGTTGGCAAGTCTTGGTGACAGTGAGGAGAGATCTTCCCTTGCTCTGAAGTGTGTCCTCAGGTTCGAGTGCGCTGACCTGTCTGCGTCAGGAACAACTGCTGGCACTTGCACAAAGATTCACTTTTTTCCATGGCTGCCTGTTGAATTTATAAAGGGGGATTAAAATGACTGGTATTAAAATGGAAGTAAAACCCAACAATTGGGAGCTGGGAATTTCCGCAGTCCGTTCTCCATCTTTGCCAATGGCTCTTGGGCATTGCTTGTGCTATACAACTTTTAAAAACAGGTTTTTTTCGTTTTAGAAGTATGGATTTTTTTTTTCAGCATCAGTATTAGTAATTGCTATTATGAGAAGTTTATTTTTTCATTTCATAATTTCCATATAAGGTCATAAATTAGAGTTTTTTAAAGTCTCATGTTAAACAAACAACTTCTGGACTTTAAAAGACAGCTTTAATTATTGGAAATCATTAGAAATTATCTCTTCTAAGGATTTAATTTCTTTAATCAAATTTGCTACTGACAGTGATGGAAAACTTTCTTCTTTTGTGGATAGCCATTTAATGTTAAACAAACGCTGAATTTTTACTTTTTTATAATATTGATATTAGAAGCTAGTTTGAAAAAGTATTCAACTTAGCGTGTTTTTTTAGACAGAATTACGCCTTTGTGCTCTGAATACTTCTGAGAAAGCACGAACGGTTTGCATTCCCATCCCCGTGCTGCAGCCTGGTGAGGAAGCCCACGGGACTGTGATGGCTGGGTGAGGGTTGGGGGGCAGACTGGAACAGGGGAGGGAGAAATTCACTCCACACAGGCGTACCCAACTGGGAAAAGCAAAGGAGGGACCAGGGGAGGGGTCAGGCAGGTCTTCTGACTCTGCAGTACCCCAGCAGCTTCTAAGGAGTTCACAACTACCAACTTAAATGGGAAATAATGACAGGAGCAATTCTGGCGCTCCTTGCTAGCGTTACGTTGGCAGCTTGTTATTCAGCAACTGTTTTCTGTGTTACCTTTCGCAGTGTGCTGGGAAAGCAGTCTGCAACATACATCTCCAAAGGTTCAGAACAAAATTGCTATTTGGTGTCTACACAAAACAAACCAACCAAGCCCTCTATGATTACTGGCTATCAATAAAGTTTCTCAGTAACCAGGCTGCTGCTGGGTTTCACTTGAAATTAAATACTTCATGTCTCGATTAGTTTTTTGTATGTTAGATTTGTTTAGAAAGTTCTCCTGGTGCCAGCCCGGTGTTGTGGCAGTTCCCCCTCTCAGCCCGAGAGCAGCCAGAGACAGGACTGCCAAACGGGGTTGGGGGGCGCAGGGTTTACAGCTTTTGGGGGGTGCAGCGTTTACAGCTTCACGGCAGCGGCCTTCGTGACACCGACGGTTACAATATACAGAAGGCTTAAGACGAGGGAGCTCGTGATCAAAGCGCTGTTGGATTTCAAAGCTGTTTGGAGGCAAACTTAGCAGGGAACTGAATTCTGAATCTCAAGGAGAATGATAGGAAAAACAGCTGCAGAATTTCCTAGCACTTTGTGTATAAGCGCTCCTTTCTGAAATGAAAAATTACCATTTCATTGAACTGACATAAAATTGGCTTGTCAAGCACTGAAAATAAAATGTGTTTTTCCTTTATTTCTCATTCCTTTTAATTTTTTCATGATTTAGTGAAATTCATGGTTTAGTGAGATTCAATTTTCAGCTTTTCCATGTAAAAAGCAACCACTGCTAGAGTCATTCTTAAAATGAAAGCCAACAATTTCACGTGAGTTCACGACTCCTGAACCTGCAGTTCCCAGCCCTGCAATGCTGTGAGACTCGCAGCAGAATTGCTGTATGTGACCCGCAGATCTCAGGGCGTACAGACTAGCTGGGGGCTCTTCCTACTCTTGATGAATCAATCCTAATTGACTTGAACTGTTAAAAAGCCAACAGTTTCAAGACGTGTTTTGAACCCAATGCTACATAGCACAGGAGTTGAAATGAGTAAATAGCGAGCGCTTCAGCTTTGATGTACCGAGATACGCCTCTAGGAATCCGCAACTGCCTCCAAATTCCGTGTTTAATCTGTGTTTGAATTTATGCGACAGCCTAAATATTTGGGTGTTGTATTTTAACCCATCCTTTCCTATAAAGTATTTGAGCATAAAGTGCAGTCGTGTTCTTGCCATGTTGGTCAGAAAATTAATGTATAATCTGACATGGGAAACGATGTGTCCAGATGCGGATATCAAATATCATTGAATTCCTGCTGCACTCTACAAGCTCCAAACTCAAGCGCTGCTATGGAAATGAAAAGCATCATGTTTGCGAACAAGTTATTCCTCCCCCTTTGCCTGCCCGGCCAGCGCAGGCGTCCTGCCGCATCCTCATCCGCTGCCGCATCCTCACCCGCTGCCGTGTTGCCCTGGCAACGTGCTGAAGCCACAGCAGCCGCACGGTGCCTGCCAGAGCGGTCACCAGGACGGTCACCAGGATGTGGGGATGTGCAGGACGGGAGGCTGGACTGGTGTGTTGGAGATGACAGTTTGTTACCCGTGCACCTGAATTCATGTCTTGGCTCGGTGCTTAGTTTCTGACCTCCTCTTCCGAGCAAACAAACCCTTCAGCTTTGGAGTATAGACATAGGAAAAATCCTTAATAAAATACATCCCTTTACAGGAAGCTTTAGTAGATCTTGTTTCAGAGCAGCTGTACACTTTTTAGGGAAGAGCCAGGTTATTCTGGGATTCTGAAGACCTCTTGAGCAAAACAATAACCTTGTGGAGAAGCACATTTCATGCAATGGGGAGAGCGTTAACCTGTGTGTGTGTCCCCGTGACTCTCCCCGGCCATGGAGTGTCCTAACCTTGATGCAAACCTGCGAAAGTCATTCCTGATCTGTTGCCATCAAAATGAATTCAGAAAGACTTGATTGCTGCTTTCTTTGTATTGGCATTGACGGGCTTTTATACAAGCTTTTCCTGAAAATAGGGGGTGTCTAGCACTGGGTGGTCTAATACCGAGGTATACGATTTTTAAGTCTTCCTGGGCTTACTGAAGTTTAAAATAGTGCCGTTTGCTTTAAAGCAATTTTGCTTAGGTTTGGCGAAGGTATTGAATTTGTTATCGTTATGCTGCTCGACACTGTTAAAGAATTCCAGCCAACTGCTGTGTTTGCAGAGGTGGGTTTTTTTGTTGGAGTAGAATTTTATTAAATTTACAGAATAAACTTAATTAAAAGCCAGTAATTTCTAACGTCTTATTTACAGCAAGTGTACAGATTTCATGCATTGATAGCTTTGCATATTTACTTGGCAATTTGTTGGAGTAATTTACTTTGTAATTATTTCATTATTACTAAAGCTTTGGTGCCATGCCACTTTCTGTTAAGTTAAATTTTTGTTGTTGGCTTTGCAGCGCTCTGATCTTTGCAATCTTTGTACCCCTTCGTATATGATAGTTCTTCATACCAATCCTCTAATTTTCGACTTTGGTCTAACTTCCTTTGCTCTGCTTTTCTCTCTTCCTGATCCATCTGCACGTGGCCGGCGTAAGAGAAAAGGTGCTTGTTAACGTTGTCCCTTTGGTCCACCAAGACTGACCAGTGTCTGGGCTATTTAGGTGGCCATTATTTCTTTATGGTTTGTACATAATAGTAGTATTTCCTGTGACGTAGGTACTTTCCAACCACATATACAGAGCAGGCATTTGTCCCCGGGGTGTTCCTAGTCTATGGAATTTACAGAAGTAGAAAGGATGTCCATGTAGTCATCACCTGAGTGATTCCAGGTACGTGCTTGTGTCTGTACTATGTCGCCTTTTCCTCATGACAAATGCTGTTCTTCAGCCGTTGATAATTGATTCCCCTCATCTTAATTCCACATGGATTTTGAGCTTCAATTCTGAGCTTCTTTATATAGCAGCAGCTTCTGACTTAAACCACAGTTGATACTGGATTAGGCATTTTTTTGGTGCCTGAAGAGCGAGGAGTGGTGGAAAGGTTTACGCATGTCCTCTTAGGGTGAAATGAAGCCTGGATGAAAAGTGAGGTAAGGCCAGATGGAAGTGCTGTTAAATATCCCTAGTAGCCAAAGTCTCAAAAGCTCTGTTTTCTTTGCAAAGCTTTCCTGCCTTTCATTCTGCTCGGGGAATGTATCCCACCACGCTCTTCAGGGCAGCCGCAGTAACAGAGGATGTGTGCGCAGCGCGGGGCTGGGCTCTGGTCTGCGGCGGGGAAAGGTTTGTACGCGCTTCTGAAGAGGTGTCTTCCCGTGCTGGACAAATGAAGAGTGTCCCTTGGGCAACCCTGGGACTTCCCAGTGCTCCTGACCTCGGAGAGCAGTCGTGCTCCAAACCTGGGCTGGATGACGTTTGTCTGGTAGCTCGCAGGGCGCTCTTTACTCCTGGGCCTGCCACTCGTCTTGCAAACAACACCGCTTGAAGGGGCGTTGCTTGATTCTTCCTTTGGCTCCCGCTTTGTTCTTGGCCTTGTTATTCTTAAACATGCTTCAGAAAACTGGTAGAAAGACTTCTACAAATCTGAAATGGTTTGCGGGATTATCTGGGATGTATGCTTTAAGTCTTTAAGTACATGAGATTTCTTTTTGCCCATTCTCTGCTAGATTTAAAAGTTATAGCTTGAAAAACGACTGTTGGTAATGGCGGTTTGTAACAGCCTGTGTCCTGGAGCGCAATTTATGATGAAAAAAGCAGAGGATTTAGCGAGTCTAAAACCTCCCTGTCTGTTGCTCTGTTTTAAGCATTGTGGGATAATCTAGCATATGCGTAGTTAGTCACTGCTTCAAATGTAGAAGTATTTTAACTTTGATACCTAATGTCTTTTGCAGACAGCTTAGATAATGTTGCTGTGTGAGAGGTGTGGTGTGTGCTTACATTTGCCATGGCTGCAGAAGAGGAGACAGATACCTGATGGTATTCTTTTTTTTTTTTTTTTTCCCCCGCTGTGGAATGTAGAGTATGGTTTGGCTGGGTTTGCTTGGAAACATGTATGAGAATTGAATTAAGTGGTGCCTCCTGTCTGGCTTTATGGTCACTGCTGGTTGATGAAGGTGGATGTGACATCTTGGGGCTTGTGTGTGACATCATGGCGAGCCCTGCTCTCTTCTGCTCGGGTGAAACGACGTCTGAGCTAGGTTTGATGCACAGCCTGGATCCTGCCTGGCTCCTTGGAGACCTGGCTGGCATCTTGCTGTGTCCTGTTGCCTTGTCCCTGCCCTTGGAGGAGCCTACAGCTAAAGGTCAGGTCTGCCATGGGTCTGGCTGCAGCTTTGTCCTTGCATTTCTTGTCCATCTTAAGGTGTGCTGCGTGTCCCCCCCAGTAACGCGGGGTTGTGCTCTGCTGGTGTCTCTGCCGGGGTCAGCCTTTTGTGCTGCTGCTGCCAGCAGACAGGGAACTGGTCTTGCAAAGTCCTTCCTTTGATACAATCTGAGAAGAAAGCAAATATGTTTGCATCTCCTTAGTGATCGCTGCTGCCGAAACTGTTGACCTCTACATTAGCCCGGTTTACGATACTGAAATCTCATTCCATGGGTTATTGCTTTCCTTTTAATGTTGTTGTAATATATTAAATGCAGAGTTGCTGTTGTGGTGAATTATGCTAAGATAAATTGCTGGCCTGATACACAGGGATTTAGTCTCTTGGTTTATGAATCTGTTTATTCCCTGTGCATTAAATTACTGCTTCCTCTGAATAGAAGCATCTGAAATTGGGTGTTGTATTATTTCTTGCACCATTTTTACAGAATTATCAATGTCGTTCCAAGAGCGAAGTTTTTATTTAAATAATACAGATGTGTTTGTTCAACTTTACTTTTAATAGCCCTGGCTTCTTTCAAGTGCGTGACCAGCTTTGCCTCAGATTTAAATATTTCATTTTCCAGACACGGGGAGAGTGAGAGCAAGGAGAAGGGCTTCTGCACTCGGAGAGGTCATGGGACAGAGTGTGCTGGCGGGAGCAGAAGCCTTGCTGGGCTTGCGGAGCAGCACCCCCTATCATATTCCCCACAGTTTAAAAACCTGGGGAAACATAGTTGGATTTTTCTGAATGCCTGTGCTTGCTCATCCACCCAACAGCTTGAGAGTGAGGGAAATAGAGGGAAGGTCAATAAATAGGATAGCTGGAAAAATGGTAGGTAAATAGTCCCCCGCTCCTTAGAGGAGGAGAAATCTTTTTCTTCAGTTTGGATAATTTTGGTAACAGAAGAGCTCAGCAGGTCTCTTGACTGGAGCTGGGAATTTTCTAACAGAATTTTGGGACGCTGTGTACCAAACAGATGCTTAATATGTGTCTGGGAGGTGCTGTTGTATGAATTCTTAGAAGCTGGTGATGCATTTTCGGTTAAACTTTATTCAGTTAGCATGCATGTACTTTTATCTTCTTGTAGTATTTTCTATTTGGTGTTTTTGCCATGACTTTTATGTCAATGTTTATACATAAAGCTACTGATGAGCACAGGCTGGCTTGTAACTTGATTTGGAGAAAGGGACGAAGCATGTTAACTTGGCCAACTGCAGGTATGGCTTTCATACTCATGAGCATGAAATGCTCACAAACCAAAGGACAGACTAGTTATTTAGTTTTATCCGAGGGTATAAAATTGGGTAGCACCATGACTTTTATTTGAGAATAACTGTTGGCTTCTACAGAGAACAAAGAAGCTAATACGCAGCAGCGTGTAGCTTGTTGTTAGCTGCCAGAGTAGATGCGTGTGCTTTTTGGTCTGCGTGTGAGATTTTTGGTCTGCTTGTCTAATACCAGCTTCCTTTTTGCGTATTTTTGATGTAGCTACTGATTCCTTTTTAACAGCAATTGAGGAATAGATGAGGTATGGTAGAATGCCTGTAAGTATTTGCACTTGAGACAAGTGCCAGCCTGGGAAAAAATAGGCGAGCGAGTGAGTACTGTATTTCAATTGATAATGTAGAGAGTGAAGAAGTAAGTGATAATATGCATAAAATAATGAAGGAAGAATGGGGGGGGGAAGTCTCCCAGCAGAGCTTTAGAGGTCTGATGTAGGTGGGCCTGGATCGAGCACTGTCTTGCCTTATTCAATCAGCTTTGCCAGCAGCGCGTGGCTTTGCAGGAGATGCCACGTTCCCTGATACGTAATAGGGAAGAGCAGAGGGGAGGTAAAGGCATGGCCCAACTGTTCCTGAGTGCAGCAACTACCAGGTGATTCTTACCTGAACCAAAACAAAAGGAAGCTGACTCTGAAGTAACGAACGTGTTATAGGAACGTTGTCAGTGAGACTAACTCTTTGGATTACTTTAATTTCCGTGAGTTGATTCAGCACGTAGGAAGGAAGCATGGCCGAGATCATCTCTGAAGTTTTCTATTTAAAGGTGTAGATTTAGATGAAATGGAGCAAATTAGCTGGTGTGCTCAGGAATCACAAGCTCACAGAGCGGGTATTTCTTCATTTTAAAGGTTAAAAGAAAAGCTGTAGCAGAGGTCTCGAGACTTAATTGGATGAATAAGCATATAAAATGCTGGGACCTGGACAGAGCTGCTTTAATAGGAGCAGGCTAAGTAAAGCTGCTGATATGTTCTGGAGGGGTTGGTATTGAAGTTACAGGTATTTCTGTACGGAAAAGTGCTAATATAAAGTCAAAATAAAAAAGTGTAGAAATAGGGTAGTTAAATGTGTTCTAAGAGAATCTGTTAAGGTGCTTAGAAGTATTTTCCCTTCTGCTTGTTCTGCCATGAATTTGGCATGTTGTTATATATTTCTGACAACAAAACTGCCTGCTGGTGTAAAGAAAACTGAATTCCTTATTTGCTGGTCATTGGCAACATCCTTTGTAGCGTTAGGCTCGGAGCTGGCATAGATTTCCAGCCTGAGTCATGTATTTAGTAAACATTTAATTCAATTTGGGTATTCACCTAGGGAGGAGATTAAATGAGGGAGGTCAAGCAGCTGCTGAGTGTTGAGTAATTCAATACTTTGGACATGTTGAGATTTTAATAAACATCAAGGTAAATGGTTTGAAATTGGAGCTGGGAGTTGAGACTCCAGAAAGAAAGGGTTCTTCTTTCAGTTTTAATTACGAAACCAGAGACCTCTATCCTCAAGTTTTGCAAGCTGTAGGAAGGTATAATGAGCTGTGTTCAGCTTTGATTCTGTATGTGAGAATATCCTTCAGGTACAGATTAAAAAGACAAATCTAAAAATATTTTAAAAATTGTTGTTTTGAAGGCTACTGACCTACTTCTGTAAAGACCCTGCAGTGTAAGTAGTACATGTTCAGGATTTATAGACTGTCTGTGTTGCCAAGTCAAAAGAAAAGGCCAAACAGAAGTTGGGTGCTGTGCCTGCGATATCCTTAAGGCTGGTTATGCGTATTTTTTCTAAATTCAGCCTTTTATTTAGGCTCACATTTATAACTACTAATTCGTTCTGAGATTGCCATGTTATTGCATTGTTCATTTTTCTAGGCTTGAAGAATACAGTTTTGCTTTCTGGTGTCAATCCAGGATGCTGCTGCAAAGGTCATTTTCAGAATCTGCTGCTTCCCATGTGACAATTTGCTGTGACAGGGAGGTGGAGTCCCTGGACGTGTGTGATGCAGAAGCTGTTTGTCTTCAGTTGCAGAACACATCCTCAAAACCGAGGGTGCAATTCATCATCCACTTAGCTTGCAATCCAAGACTTTGTCTCCTTCAAATTTGAAGTTTTCAAAGAAGTTTTTTCCCCCTGCATTGCCCTTATACTGGGAAGGAATTGAATTCCCTGTAAACACCTACTGAGCCCTTTATTTTTGCTTCTCCACATCTGCCCTTTAAATTCTTTCTTGTCTTCTTTCCTGATGAAAATATGTCCGCAGTCGTCTACTAATACGCTAAAAGCACTTCCCGTCACGCTGACCTGTGTGAGTCTGTTCTTTCCTTAGAAGTCCCTCAACTGCCTTCTTTTTACGCATTTGATCTGTCTTCTTTTTCACTTGTGGTATGGCGAGTCTTTTGCCATCTGAATATCATCTTTGTCTCTCTTTTTATCTTTAGCTTCTTGGAGTTTTGGTGTATAATTTACACTTTTTAAGCTGCAGTGATGATGGATAGCTCTGCACCTCAGATCCAAGAGATCAGAATGGTGCCATAATAAAAACTGATAGGAAAATCATTTATTCTCATTTTCCACCACATCATGAGATTTATGTGCGCTTCTAAGGTGTAACAACATCTGCCCCGTGTGACCTTCAACTGGAAGTGAGTCTCCTTTGGTTCACAGTTCCACCTTGAATCTCTGTTTTATTCAGTTCTAGAATATTTAGGATATCTCATCATGACAAAACAAATTTTTGAATGTTATGCATTGCTTCTGCTTGTGAAACCACTGCGTAGGTGATTTGCAAGAAAGAAAAATCTTAGAGCTTTGCCCTTGCTTTGTGTTACATCCAAAATACAAGCAGAACAGATGTTAGCTTGGTTAAATCTTCATGTATTTTGGTTTGTTAATAAAACTATTACAGTATCTCAAGAATAGCTGTTTCAAAGAATAAAGCATTCAAAATGCACTTGCCTAAACTTACAGAATCTTTTTGAAGTGCTGACTTTGAAGTATTAACCTTAATTATATTTCAAAGTATGCAGTAATCAGCAAGTGATTTGAACTTTATTTTGTTTTGCTGAATTGATCCTGTTAAAATATTGTTATCAGGGGTATTAGTGTGGCCGAGGCTTTATTGAGCAAACAAAACCGTAGGAATTGTCCAACTGGTCAGACCAGAGATTGTTCTGGTCCAGCAAGCTGGGTGTCCTGCAGTTGGTGTGTCAGAATGGAGCACGTGAGCACGGCATTCACCTGGCTGTAGCTTTACTGGTGTCCACAAGCACGATACTGGAGAGATGGTGAGAGATTCCACGCTCACAAATAGTAGCTGCAAGGTTTGTGGGGTTTTTTTTTAGTGGTGTGTTTTTTGTGTCTTTTTTTGTTTGGTTTTGTTTTCTGGTTTTTGTTTGGTTTTAATTGTCATCAGTGTACTATTTCCCCATGAATATTTGTGTTCCTGATTCTGAGAAAAAGTATTATTTTCTTACGTTATTTTCACAAGGTCTTACATCAAGGTGTTCCACACTGCTATGGAATCATAGAATAGTTTAGGCTGGGAGGGACCTTGAAGACCATCTAGTTCCAGCCCCTGCCCTGGGCAGGGACACTTTCCACTAGTCCAGGTTGCTCCAAGCCCCGTCCAACCTGGCCTTGGACACCTCCAGGGATGGGGCAGCCACAGCTTCCCTCGACAACCTGGGCCAGGGGCTCACCACCCTCAGAGTGACAAATTTCTTCCTGAGCTCTAATGTAAATCTCCCCTCTTCCAGTTTGAAGCCATCACCCCTTGTCCTGTCATTACATGCCCTTGGAAAAAGCCTCTCTTCATCTTCTCTGTAGACCCTTTAGGGACTGGCAGGGGCTTTTAGGTCTCCCTGAAGCCTTCTCTTCTCCAGGCTGAACACCTCCAACTCTCTCAGCCTCTCCTACCAGCAGAGGGGCTCTAACCCTCTGATCATTTTCGTGGCCTTCTCTGGCTGTATCAAACAGTACATAATTTTGTTTTCAGCTGTGCTTCCTGGTAATTTTATTTGACATACTCCAATTCTTCACATAAGTGAATAAGTGGTAAGAAATTGTTCTTGTTTTCTGCTTAATGTTTCATACAATTTCATTATATCTACTCTTTAACTTTTCCAAGCTGGAAGTCCACAGCTGTCTCTCCTTGCTCAGGGAGTCTTCCACGTTTCTGAGCTCTCTCATCATTATGTTGGGCTTGGGGGTGTTACATTGGTAAACGCATCTTCCACTTTATCCCTTGTCACTTTCTTTTGGCCCTAACTCTTGTTTTTACAACATTGGAAAAGTCTGAATCAGCTGCAAACTTTGCTGCCTCATGTAGTCTTCATTCTCCGAGTACCCTGACCAGCACAGGTCCTAGCACCACTGCCTTGGGGACCACGCTGCCAACTCCCTGTCCTTGTGAGAACTGCCTGTTTATTCCCATCTTCTCTGCCTTGCTTTTTTAATATTATTAATGCACACAGAGATCCTTTCCTTCTATTAGGTGACTACTTAGTCTTTGTAAGTGTCTTTGAAGGACATTGCAAAAAGCTTTTCAGAAATTAAAATACGCTGCAACAACAAGGTCACCCTGAATAATATACTTGTTGGCTCCTTCAAATAATTCTTTTAGTTTGAGGTACGACTGAACTCGATAGAAGCCATGCTAGCAGGTCTGCACTGTATTAGGTCAATAGATGAGTCTTTTAATCCTGATTCATATTAATCCCAACTAAATATGGAGATTTCAGAAGTCTAGCTTCTCCTCTAAGCTGCTTCTGAATATTGTCTTTACATTTGTCACTGTTTTCTGCTGAAGTCTCTTGCTCCATAGTAGTTAACGGAGACATTTTCTACTAGTTATAAAGGACTGAAAGCAGCTGGGAAGAGTAACGTGTGAAGCTTATCCCAAGGAAGCACCAAAAAAAAAAAAAGAAAAAGAAAAAAAAATATATTTGTCACTTTGTTTCAGAACTACTCTTTGAATAACAGCTATTCCAGGTGATTTTTCTATGAATTGTATCAGTTGTTGTAAATCCTCTTCCCCTGCCTCTTGCATTTCTCTCAGGTCCTCTGCCTCTCACCTGGTTTAAGGAGAGGCTCCAGAGTGGGAGCTTACTGAGCTCCACTGTCATTATTTTTACTTAACTCTTTGGCAGTGGCCTTAAGTCTCAGGGGTGTATCTGTTGCATCTTAATCATCTTTTTGCCCTTAATTCTCTATGGTGGTCTTCTTGCTTTTGAAATCTATGAAAATAAATATAATAGTACATTTAATACCTTTAGCAAGTTGTTCCTCAGAATCTGTCTTGGCTTGTCTCGTTATTTTTTATTTATCATTGGAAAAATGGTATTTCTGTTCTTGGAGATCCTTATATGTCTTTAATCAATCCTTATGCTACTTGAAACATTTGGGTTTTTAAATTTATGATAGCTAAAAATTACTTCTGATCTATATCAAGATAATTTCTACTGCCAGTGTACATATGAACATGATTATGATTTTGATTTTGCTCTGGTTGCCCCTGCTAATTTTACTCTTAAATGAGCGATTAACTGGTACTTGCCTCCAGTCAAGTACCAAACTGTTGCTTTTTCAGCTTGGCTATATGTTAAATTAGGATGGTGCAGAATTACTAGCTGAAATGTCCATTGGTCAAAGAAGTTGTTTCAGTGGTTGTAAATTTCAATACCTATTAATTTAGGATGCTTAACATTTAGAATCAATTGAGGAGTGTATAATTACCTATTGAGATAATTTCATGATCATATCTTTGTTATTTGACTAAACAGAATTACCTTAAAAAAAATCACTGCAGTCTAGCAGTATATATAAAATAATATTTATATGGGCTGTATCGATACGGCACACACAGATTTGAGCACGTAAGACTAGGCCATGCTACCTGTGAGCCGCAAAGCTGCTGGAAAATAGGGCTGAAAGGATCAGCTTTGGGCCACTCTGCTCCTGGCCTCTAGTACCAAGAGAAAATATTTTAAAGCAAATTTGAATCAAGTGCTACTGCTTGGTTCAGTGCATCCTGCAGATACTTGTGGTTCAAAAGTAAACTGCAGAAAGAATTTCCAGCTGCTTTTACCTTTCTCTTGATGTAGCTGATGTAAATTTCAATGAAACTCTTAACAAAACCAGAGTACAGTTTTAGTAATTGCTCTTCATTCAATGGTTACCTGAAGCCTTGGCTTCTGCCTACAGCTTTTCTCATTCCAGTGCTACATTATTACCCGCTGACCTTTGCTGAGGTCAGATTAGTTTGATCTTTATATCTGCTACGCTGGAGGTTATGTTTGTGTAATACACAGGTAAAAATTCATTGCTGTGTCAACATTTATTTTCAACTGTGCAAAAAGTAGTTGTTTGCCTATCAAATAAATGAGGTCAGCAGCTGAGTTTCATACACACTGGAGTTACAATTTTCCTTTTTAGTTGCTGTGCTTGGTGTGTTCTTCCATCTGACGCTCAAACCAGCTCCAAGCAACATTTAAATATAGAAGGTTGTGCCTTCCTGTATTTTCATGTTTTCAGTAACTAAAGTACCAAAAAAGGCGATGTCCAAGAGCAGTAGTCATTTCCCTTTAATCTCAGGTGGGCGACCGGCTGTAATGAGACATGAAGCTGTTGTTTTTTCCAACAGCCATCTCCTGCGCAGACCATGTGAAATGGCCGTAATGCGGATTTCTGTTTTCATTATAGAGGGAAAAGGTGTTTTCTGCTTCCTACAGGATTACAGATTTCTCTGTGCGATCCCCTGGTGTGCGTATGGCAAATATCTGCCATGATTGCTAAAACAGTTCTATCAAGATTATTAATTGCGGAATTAGAATGTATAAATAAAACTTGTCACATGACTTTGATTCTCCTGCTGAAATTTTAACGTATGATGATGTGCTATGGTAGCATGCCATAGTAAAAGCAATAATTGAACCATCAGACCACAGTTTCCTACTCACATGTATTCCTTATAATTATAGTTTTCCATGGCTTAAGAGAAAATTCACAAGGGGACAGTCTCACTCTTTACATGGCTTGCTGCTTCATAAATCAGTCACCATTTTAACTTGGGGGCTTGTCAACCAAGTGAGCTTCTTGTCTCTTAGCGGGTGTCCATGGCACAGAAAAAGATGATGAACCAAAAAAAGTCATCCAACAAGTTATGCTTTTTCCAGAAACAACAAGGATTGAAGATATTCCTAGGGATCTTACGGTTTTGAGGTTTGTTTGCGTTTCTGGTTCACTTACCAAACGTGCGCAGTGGAACACTAAGCTTTGTGGAGCGTCCCCACATCTCAGGTTTCCTAAATTATAAGTGTAATGGTGTCAAGCTTATATGTGCAGCATGTGCTAGCAAGAATGTGCCATATGGAGACGAGAACTCAATTAGTGGTGGCCTACGCGAGGTGTAGGATTGGTACTGCGTGCTTCTTCAAAATGAAGTCTGCCAGGGCAGAGAGAACTATGATGCCATTGGAATAAATGAGGAGGATAGCTCGGTTTTGGTGAGTGGATAGAGGGTTCTCAGTGAAGACAAGCAGGGAAGAGGAGAGTTTGCCCTTCAGGTGAAGGAAAGGATCCAACGTCTGGAGTGAGAGGCTCATCGAGAGCGTGCGCAGGTCTGCATCAGAGGAGAAGCAGAGGTCATTCCTCTTTAAGCATTCCTAGGCGTGTGAAAGAGGAAAAGATTGTGGGCAGCCAACACAGATTCTCCAAGAGTAAATCGCGCTTGAGCAACCTGGCTGCCTTCTGTGATGAAGTTACAGGGCCTCTGGATGAGGGGTGGGCGGTTGACATTGTCCACCTTGATTTTTAGCAAGTTTTGCACCTGGGCCAGCTGGCTGCCCTGCAGCGGCTGGGGACTGCCCGCCCGGGGAGCAGCTCCGCTGGAGAGTCTGCCGCCCAGGTGGACACGCGGCTGGACCTGAGTTAGTTGCATACCCTGCCAGTGACAGAGGTCAACAGCATATTGAACAGCATCAACAGAGCGTCATCAGGAAACTGAGGTGGTTTTTGGCTTGTATTTGACACTGGTTAGACCACGTGCAATAACTGGCCTAGTTTTGTCCTCCCAGTACAAGAAAGACGTTGCTAAACTAGAGAGAGGCCAGTGGAGGCCACCAGGATGGCTGGGGCTGGAGCACTTGCCCAGGAGGGGAGGCTGAGGGAGCTGGGCTCATCCAGCCCAGGGAAGAGGGGTCTTTAGAGGCCAAACAACAGCCTGCCAGTTCCCAAAGCCAGGGGCTTTACTGGGGACGTAGGAGGAGAATGAGCTACAACAGTCATGAATTCAAATGGGGGAAGATTTGAACTAAATATAGGGACAGAAGATGTCACTGGGAGGATAATTAAGCTGGATCAGCCTGTGCAGGGAGGCTGGAGAATCCCCCAGCTTGGAGGTTTTCCAGACCAGACTGGACCTCGGTGCTGACCCTGAGCTTAAACTGGAGACCTCCTGAGGACGTCTATCCACTATGATACCCTGACAGACGGTGGTTTACTTCTGGTGGTGTGTGAGGTTTCAGTTATAGTGCTGGTAACGCATTCAGTAGCAATGGCAAGGCTGATATAAATGAGGAGACAAGGGACATTGCACAGTAAAAACAGAACAGAAACCCCAAAAAAAGAAACAGGAAAAAAGCAGAACAGAGGAAAACAGCAAAACAAACAAAACCCAACAAAACCAACAACAAGAACAAAGCCAAAACACAAAATCAGTAAAAAAAAACAGTGGGGGCCTTTTTTTTTAACACAAATATCGGAGTTTTGGATCTGTCCATGAAAATACATCATTGTCTAGTCAGCAATAAAAATACTGTCCATTGCGATTCAGTTTGCAAGCCTCTTAGAATATCAATAGTAAATATTTACTAGTAAAGGAGTGTTATTTCTCCAAGTGGTGAATGTTTATCTTCCCCTTCTTCTGCTTATGGAAGTAGGTGACCTTTATTGATTTCACAGCAGACTCTTGGATTAAAAATCAGCTTAGAATTTTTCAGTATGTAAAAATACATTGGTGGAGATTGGGAGAAGGAAATACTGAGTAGAAATGGAAATCATGGGAGAAATCCATGTACATTCTTACCTAAACCAATTCTTTCTTTATTTCCTGAAAAATCATTGTAATGTCAGTGATTTGAGTTATAAACTTATCCTGTAAATTGCCTTTAATTTTCTGGATGACTCAACATTTGATACTTTAATATGAAAAGACATATTTATTTATTCTTTCTTGTCAAGTCAATGGAAAAAAGTTATGGTGAATGAAGTCTTGTTTTTTGTGGCTTTGTATTTATTAAGTATTTAGACTGGAGCCCTTTGTTTTGGCCATTTGCACCTGTGCCTTCAGGGAAATATTTTTCTAAATATCCTCTCAGACTTTGTTGCGACAGCAGTCTGAATGCTTCAATGCATACAGCAAATACAGGGAATGGTAGTTACTCAGTGAGCAGTGCGTTTTTTTACTTATGTGACTTTTAAGTCATCTCAAAACATTTCTGCTGAGGGGAAAAAGACGATCATTTTCAGAATTCTTATGCAGAAGTTCTGGCAAATAAATTAACCTTTCAGACTTAAATGAGGACATGCACTATGAAGTGGTTAGAAGCGAACACGTATACTGCCTTAAATGAATTCAGAATGGGATGTCTGAAATTGCAGTAATGGCAAGCGATATCTTAGCTTTTATGCCATTAGAATATTTAAATGCCGGAATATTCCCTCTGAGTTAATGGGCAGGTTGTGATTTATGGAGCTGCTTTGTGCTCGGTGGCTTACAAGTGGTAGAGCACACTCGGGTCCAGCCGCCTGTCTCGGCTTTCCAGCCCCGGCCTTCAGGACCTGCCTGAGGAAGGGCAGGATCCAGCTTCCTGCTGGGCTGGGGGAGCCTGGCTGAGCCCCACCTCTTGGTTTCCACAGACCTTTAAAGACAGATCGAGTTTCCTGTAGCAGTGCCTCAAGCAGATCTCATCAGCTGGTTTGCTCTGCTTTTTTAATTTTTGAGCGTCTAACTATCATGCCATGAGTTGTGCCTTTTATATTTTTCTGAATAATTGTCTTGAACCTCCTGCGGTGCGTCTTACTCAGCTGGGCTGTGATGGCGGCACTCTCCCAGCGTCTGTAAAAGATTTCAGTATTGTGCCACTGCAGTAGCCCATGGGCAACTGTCAGCCTATGTAATAGTGTGGGATTTGCAAACCTCTGGTAACCTCTTCGTGTGCTTCTAGAGAAGGCAGTTTGACAGACCTTTTTTCCTTTATATGAGGCTTAAAAACGGAAAGGTTCCAGATGATGGTAGGTTAGTTTTGGACCATCCTATAAATGCTGTGTATTGGTCTCTGTGAATCTTGTTTGTATAATGTTAGTGTTTTCAGTAGTCAGATGCAAACACGTTTGAATGGAGAGAATTTTTTACATCAGTTGGTAATTTCATTGACAATAGTTATTGTCATGAAGACTTTGTCCTATCAAAAGATGGTAATTATTAAATCTGGAATCACAGATTTATGAACAAAAGTAAAAGGTTTGAATATGAGTGTAGAAGAGGAAAACAATTTACAAGTACATTTCCTCTTCCTTTCTGCTTCCAATAGGTCCTTTGCCTTATTAAAGGGATCAGTGATTCACTGAGCATATGGCAACAAATCTGTTGAGCTGGTTATCCATGTTAAAGCACGGCAATTTCCAAAAGTTAGGTTCAGCAATTTTTTTTTTTTTAAAGGAAAAAAGCATTGCTTTTTCCCTTTTTCTAGTTACTTACATCAATCTGTGTCTGTACAAGGACGCTTCATTTCATCTTGAACATTTTGAGCCTGTCCTCTCACAGTGCTGGAGCGATACATTTAACAAGAATGAGCTCTGGCAACACACGCTTTGCTTGGAGCTGAGTAACGGGCTCTTGGTTCAGATGGTTGTTGCAGTGAAAATGTGTTATTGCTCACTCTCAACGGACAAAGGGCAGGAATCAGGCTGAGCTGTTCCTGCACCTGCTCCCTCAGTGGTCCCAGACTTTTTTCCTTCGCTGTTTCTCAGCAGGTTGCTCAGTTTGGCGGTAGGAAAGGTGAACAGCCTCTCCTCTCAGAATAATGGAATCTTAGAACGGCTTGAGTTGGAAGGGACCTTAAAGACCATCTAGTTCCAGCCCCTGCCCTGGGCAGGGACACCTCCCACTAGACCAGGTTGCTCCAAGCCCCGTCCAACCTGGCCTTGGACACCTCCAGGGATGGAGCAGCCACAGCTTCCCTGGGCAACCTGGGCCAGGGGCTCACCCCCCCCAGAGTGACAAATTACTTCCTAATATCTAATCAAAATCCACCCTCTTTCAGTTTAAAACTGTTACCCCTTGTCCTATCGCTACACTCCCTGATTAGAGACTCTGCCCAACTTTCCTGTAGACCCTTTAGGGACTGGCAGGGGCTCTAAGGTCTCCCCAGAGCCGCCTTTTCTCCAGACTGAACACCCTCAACTCTCTCAGCCAGTCTTCAGAGGAGAGGCGCTCCAGCCCTCGGCTCATATCTGTGGGCTTCCTCTGGACATCTTGAGGTAAAAGAAATGAGAATATGTTTATGATTTCCTTTTGAAGTCAGCCCACCCAAATTGTTTCGTAACTTGGACTGATAAACACGGGTGAGCAGTGGCTATGATACAGACACTTCATGGTCATATTTTCGGACTGATGAAGGCGCATTGCTCAATAGCTTCATTACACTGTCTCAGCTGAAGCAGAGGTGTCTCCCAGCTGCTGAGCTACAGCAGCCGTTGGTTCCTCATAGCAGTGTATTTGTCTCAGCATCTCCTGGCCAGCCTTCTCTTGAGGTCTTCTGCTGGCAAATGCTATTTATATGAAACGTAGTTTGGGTTTGTTTCTGGAGTATGATTTGTAGAACAATAATAGAAAAACATTCAATGAAGTATTTGAATTTAAGTATTATTAGCAACATGTGGTCCCTCAGAATTGATGTGCTCTGAGGTGGTTTTTTTTTTCTTTCTTTTATAAATACTTATTGCAGTCTTTTAATGGTAAGCCATAAGCATTACGCTGCAAGACATGGCTTGTACTCTGATAATCACATTAAAGAGCCTTTAGAATTGCAGGATCCTATGCTACCATCTTATGTTTGTGTGTAGCTGAAACAGTCGTGTAGTTAGAGTTTAATATAAAGTTGTAATTATTTCCAAGTGAAAATAGAGAAAAGCGTCTGTGATACTGAGTAACGAAGCCAGAGTCGGGAGTTCCTAATGTGACGGCTCCCATAAGGCGGCAGACGTGACTGTCTTATCGCAGTCCCGTACCCTTGATTTCAGAACTAATCCCTGCTATCTTGCCAGGAATGCAGCTACAAGACAGGTCGTTTTCCACTCCTGACCACAGAAGACAGGAAGAAAGAGCAAAAGCCAACCAAGTGCTTGCGAGTGTTGGGGGCAGGATCTCCTACGGTCCAAAGTCTGTCCTGCTGCCCGTGCTGGCGTGTGACAAGCATTAGGTCAATGAGATTTAGTGTAGAAAAGGATAGTTATTGCTAAAAGCCATTTGGTGATCTTAATTCTAATCTCACAGAAGTGGTTTCCATAAAACTCTCGTTACTAGGATCAAATCATTACTTATGAATAAAGCTTTCATTTGTAAGAAAAAATGAAGCTTTAAAGCCCTAATGCATGCAAGATGCTTGAAAATCCAAATGGTTACATGTGCTAAGGTTGAAAAATAATTTGGTGAATAAGATGATATAAAATCAATAAGACTTTTTCTGAGATGTCTAACAATATTTCAGTGCTGCGTTTGATACTTTTGAACTATTAGATGACTATTATCTTTGATAAACAGTACACAAAGCCAAGTGCCCGTTTGTGAGACTTTGGAAAGGAGATTCCTAGACCGGGATTTCACATTAGTTGGAAGATGGGATTGGAAGAGTGTCTAGGAAAAATGTTTGCTAATCATGAATGTGCAATTAGCAGAGCTTTTAAATGTAATTTTAATGCATTATTGGAATTTATTTTGCACTTCATTTCTTCTCTATCATTCGTAAAGCTTTATCTAAAATATTGATTGCTTGGCTTGCTGTACTAATTTTGGTTTTATTTTTCCTGTGTGGAATAAAGGCTAAAAGTGACTTAATCCTCAAAGGCTGCAAGGAATGTTGGATCTGGCACTGAGAAAGAAAATAGCTGGTTTGCAGTGGGAATGGTATGGAAACCAAATACTTCTAATGCTTCCTAAAAGAAGAAAAATGAGCAGCTGATGACTTGCAACTTTCAAACTTTTATCGCAAATAACTTAATAAAAGTGCTTATGTGTTTTGTCAGCCATTTTTGCAATAGTTTTGTGCTGTTACTGGAATAACACGTCACCAGATTAGTTCACTTTTACAGAGAGAAAACACAAGTTGGCAGATCATAAAAGCACAGATAAAATTTGGCAATATGGGGCCTCCTGATGGTGAGTGTGTAAGTGGGCGTAAGCACACCAGTGTGTCTGTATAGAAACCGCTTTGTGTTCTGCATTGGCAGCTGCTGCTCCACATCCACGCTGCTGCCTCGCTGTACCACGCATCAGGGCAAAAAAACCTGCCAACCCCAGTGCACCACAACACATGGGTTCGCGCTGAGAAAACATGGAGTTTTCAGGTTCCTCTATGGAGAGAGACTTCAAAGTTGGAATTGGGGGGATTTGCTATATTTTCAGTCAATTTTTCTAGAAAGTGTAGATGTTCCTTTACGAGGCTCCTGCAGGCAGCATCACAAGTCGTGTGAACTGAGTTTTCTATAAAACCGGATTGGTTTGCTCCCAAGTTTTTATACAGTTATGATAGGATTTGGTTTGGCTTAAACATATGTTTGACATTTGTGGGAAATCTAATTGATGGTTACTGTTTTTATGGTAGATATATCCCAGCGTATTTTAGACCAAAATGTAATGCTAGTCTGTATACATCCTTTCTAATCTCACTTTCGTAGTCCTACAGTATTATATGGGTTATGATTAGGGTGTTTCCTGAAACTGGGATGCCTAAAGGTTGTATGGAAAGGGATCGATCCTTGCTGCTCTTGCATTGTTGTTTGGGTTTCTGCACCACTGACTGCTTAAGGTATTAAATCTTTTTTCCCATAGTTACATATGATGTTTGTATTCCTACTAGAAAAGTAATGAAAATATTTTTTTTAAAGGTATGAAAGCAAATGATTAATGTTATCCTAGTTAAGTATTACTATGTTACAACTGTGGTAGTTTAGAAACACAAGGTAGGAAGCTAGTACCGCTGGGAAAAATACAAGTTTTGAGCTTCAGCTACTTTGAAGGATGAAAGTTGTTTGGGTTTTTTCTTCAGTTGTGTCAGTTACTAAGTAAAGTATTGTCTTTCCCTACAGACTTGGCCTCAATGAAATGTTATTCTAGACCATAATTTAGAGCTAAGATGTAATGAGCAGGAGGTTTCAAGGTAGTCACTCCTTTGCCGGTCAACTTGTGATCTGTAAGGAAGCTTTGTGAGAGACAGCGGGCGGAGGTTTGGGTCGCTCATTCCCACCCAAGGTCTGCTTGAAAGAAGGGAAGCGATGTATGTTTTCTGACTTACAGGTGTGACAGCACCATCAGAAGAAATCTGTGTAGTATCTGGTTGGTTTTATTTTTTTATCCATGCGATTCAGTGTGTCTCGAAGTGGCTGAACTAGGCTGTACCTTCCGAAGAAGTAACTATGAAATAATTTATTTGCTCAAAACAGGTAAAATTGCAGTGTTTCTGTACTTTAATGGTAAGGGATGTGGAGTTCGTATCGAACTGAGGGAAGTATAGAGTCCCTGTGAGATCTGCCCGGGAAACGTCTGGGGTCGTGGTCCCTGGAGGTGGCAGACCCTGTGTAGCTTACTCCCCTCAGGCTGTTGGAGACCATGTTTTGTGTTACACCAGCTGTAATGGGCAAATAAGCTGTTTTGTTCTGGTGTCCCCAAATGGTGCCTGCATTTCATGTCACTGTGCTCCCAGGTAACAGAAGTGAAAGAGGACTGCCAGCACCATGTAATCCCACCCCCTGTTCTTTGGGATCATCTTCTACAAGACTTCCAAAGTCCAAGATTAAAGAATGTGTTTAAAATGGTTTTGGTCTCTTTAAAAATGCGTATCTCATTAACTGCTGTCATTTTTGCCTCCCTCCCTGCTTTTGTATGCATTGGGTTATCGTATATCCCTTGCCCTAGTCTAGTAAGTATTACCCTGTGCTGCTCTCCTTTTGATTGAGAACTGGGGCAGAGGTGCTGGGAATAGCTTGTGGACTGATAATAGTGTGTCAGTTGTGGTTGAAAGGTAAATGGCTTCACTGTTAAGAAAATCTTCCTAGTTCTTTGATGTAGAGTGATGAAAACCTGTATAGAACTTCTGTGTACTCTGAGGTATTTATTTGGGACTTGAGTGTTTGAATGAGACTGTAATTCAATTTAAATGAAGAGAAGTTGTTCAGATTTTAGATCAGAAGAATAGGCCATGAACAAGGCAGGCTACTTTTACAGCTGGTCAAAAGCACAGTGGTTCTGTCACTGGGCTGCTATCGTTCTACTTTCACGTTAGCATCTTGCTGTCTTGGGTCCTTTGCTTTTCTCCAGAGCTACATCCATCAAATTGGTCGTATCTCTTTCCAAGCTACGGTTTTCTTTAAAGCTTGCTTTTGTTTCTCGGAATATTTTTCTTCTTTGAAGTTGTCATACTTAGAACATTATTTCAGGTCACAGCTTAAAAATGAAGAAAGCTTTACCTATGGCTTTGTCACAGGTCTAACCTGTTCGTGTTCTGTGTTGATGGCTTACAGTAGGAACAGTGAGGTGAGTCTGGGCTGGCGTGGAACCACGCAAAAGTGAGGGCCAGTCCAGGCTCTGAAGGCGAGCTGGAAGGTAATTCATTTGTTAACTGGAATAAGATCACAAAATGGAGATGCTGTTACCAACAATAGAGAGATCAGAGAGTCGTTCAGGTTGGAAGGGACTGTGGAAGGGAGGTCATCAGGTGCAGCTCCCTTTCTCCTTTCTTCCTTGTGCTGGTGACAGGCTCTGTGCCAAGCCCCTGTACTCAGAGCTGCACGAGAGCTGCAGAGAGAGAGAAAGAAATGGAATTTTGCAGTGCAAAAGGGCGTCAGTCCTTACGTTTGAAATCTAGCAGTTTCATTAAAGCAAGGAGCAGTTACAGGCTGCTATGGCTTTTTGAGGGAGAAGCCTTTCCCCGAGCGCGAGGGGTGACGACTCCCATGGAAGCAGCCTTCCAGGGAGAGGGCAGGCCCCCTGGTCCGTGCTCCAGGTCTGAGGCTGGCAAAGTGCTGGGTGTTTACCGATTGCAAACTTGACACTAGTTCATTCCTGGAGTATTAAACTTTTCATATTTACTCTTGTTATATCTGGCAAGAAGCCTTAAGAAGTCCCTGTTGGTGCTGCTCGACTCCGGTATCTTTATAGTTCCTTTGATTGATTTGACAGAGCATTCACAGGCCTAACGCCAGACCGAGCTGTTTTCTCAGCAGCAAAACATGAAACTAGGAAAAAAAATACAGTCAGCTTTTCAGTTGTTTTCTTTTTCTTTTTTCTAGTCACTATGCGTTAATGTGCATATTAGTGTGCACTCTACGCACAATGGTGTTGTAAGTCCCCACTGAATGTAAATCAAACAAATGGTCTTTCTCAAAAGTTCCTAAATCTTTGTAAGTGGAGTAAAAATTACACCTTTGCTTCGGTATGATGGTTTCAAGATGATATGTAGAGAATACTGGATTATGGTTTGGATATTTAATAATTTTTGTAGTAAAATATATATGCGTTATCGTTGTTTTTCCATGTCCCTTGCCTAAAAAGCAGGTAAGGTTTCTGCAACTTACTTTCATGCATCTCATACAATTTAGGAAATTAAATTGTGAAAGCAAGGAGGCATGAAAACTGAATGGCACACACGGTTCTCATGTACCTTAAGGCCCAGTTCATTTGGCAAATCTGTATTTTCCTCTGTGCTTCACAGTACTAAGCTTTTTTGTATATTGATTTGTAAGATGAGTTGCTGATTAATTTGCAGCTGGATCGCTGGCTGCAAGGATGTTCACAAGGAACCGTGTCACCTCCATTGCATGTATGGCTTGAGAAGAAGTTGCAGGGAAAGAAAGAACACACCAGGTTCACTTATACAGGGGACAAAATGCTTCCAAAAGTCACAGTATTCATTCATGGCAGGAAAATATTCCTGTGTTGTCATTTCACTTTTCCATTTTTTGGGGCAGTGAAGTATTAGTAGTGTCAATTTGGAAGTAAAAAAATTTGGCAATCCTGGGTTACAAAACCACAGGAAGATGTCATTCAAACTGTATTATGGGTCAAAACCCAACCAGCTGGATTGAGCTGGATTGGGTTGACCGAGGTCAGCTTTTCAGTGTAGAAAGGAAGTTCTTTTTTCTTTTTTTTTTTTTTAAAGTATGGTGAAATATGTGTTGAGTGTGCTTTCAACTCATGTTTTGAATTTTCTTGAGAATTTTTTGTTTTTGGAAGTCATGTAAATGTCAACAAATAGTTTTCAGTTAATTCTCATCTAAAGTGCCATTTGTTTTAAGTATCTCAAGTGGATTCAAACCGAATCTCCTTCACTTGAACTTGAAATCTGCTTTACTTGGCTGAACCTGTTGTTACCACAATTTCTGGTTTCTTCTTCCTAGAATTTTCAAACTTTATCTCATTTCCTGTATTTCATGTTCTCCCTGGGATTTTCAGATGCAACTGCGGAACACAGATGGCATTTAAAAACAATGCAGCTTGGGTACCCAATCATACAAGGTTCTTTGCCGGTCCTACCATCTTCAGTTCGCTGGATTTGATGTATTCTCCTCTATGAAATACTGCCTTTCTCTCCGACTTGGTGAATCTGTCTTCTTTTGCCATCACTTTGAGTGGACCTTCCTCCTCCCATTCATCTTTACATGTGATGTGAAGACACCACTGAGAGCATCAGAGGGATTGCAAATGCAAACCCCGTTTGTACTTGAAGATCTTAGCAGCCCTGAGGTTTCATGTAGTTAATATAATTCGTGTGAACTTGGGCTTGTACCACTGTGTCTAAACCTATAGTCACAGTGAGGATACAACGTGGTAACACCTAGAACCTTCAGCAAGTGAGAAGTGATTTTTTGGGTCATGTTTTTATCTGAATCTCCTCTCAATATTTGGTTAGCCCTGTTGGGGTTTTTTTTAAGAACTAAGGAGGGAAGTGTGTAGTGTATCTGTGTAACAGTAGATTTAAAGTTTGTCCTAAATTACTTGGCTTGGCATGAAGATGAACTTTCTCTATGCATTTTTTGCTATTACTTATTGTAATGCAACAAGATTACAGGAACGTTGAAGTGGTAGTTCTGTCCAACTTTGATGGAGTAGGTAACGTAGGGCAGTTTTTGTTAATACTTCTTTGCTTACTAAGCCTCTGGTGCAAAAGAGGTTTCAGAGCAGATAGACAAGGCCTCAGACGCTTTAACAATTATTTATTTTTTTAATCCTTTTCAGAGGTTGCCCAGTTGAGTATGGAAAGCAGCAGCAGCCACTCCTTTCTAACTTAATGACTGTTAGGGCAGAACAGATCAGAGCAGTGGTTTGTCAAGCTCACCATTTGTTTCTTCCCGTGCTCATGGTAGATGCCTGGAGATCCGCGTAAGGGGTGAGCGGGAATGTAGTGCCTATAGTCCCTGCCGTAGGCTGCAAGTCTCCAGCCCTTTTGTGTCCCAGGCTCCTGGAGGCAGCAGGTGTCTTTATAGTTAACAATAATTCCAGAAGAATTTGTTGGATTGAGTACACCCTCAGCAAGTTTGCCAACGACATCAAGCTAGAGGGAAGGGATGCCATCCAGACGGACCTTGAGAGGTGGACCTGTGCAAACCTCATGAGGTTCAACAAGACCAAATGCAAGGTCCTGCACCGGGGTCAGAACAATCCTAAACACAAATCCAGTCTGGGCAGAGAATGCATCAAGAGCAGCTCTGAGGAGAGGGACGTGGGGTGTTGGTTGATGAGAATCTCCACATGAGCTGGTAATGCATGCTCACAGCCCAGAAGGCCAACAGTATTCTGGGCTGCATGAAAAGCAGTGTGGCCAGCAGGGCGAGGGAGGGGATTCTGCCCCTCTGCTCTGCTCTCGTGAGACCCTGCCAGGAGTACTGTGTCCAGGTCCAGAGCACCCAGCATAAGAAGGATGTGGACCTGTTGGAGTGGGTCCAGAGAAGGCCTTGAAAATGAGGGCTGGAGCCCCTTTGCTGTGAGGGCAGGCTGAGAGAGTTGGGGGTGTTCAGCCTGGAGAAGAGAAGGCTTCAGGGAGACCTTAGAGCCCCTGTTAGTACCTAAAGGAGCTACAAAACAACTGGGGAGGGACTCTGGATCAGGGAGTGGAGCAATAGGACAAGGGCTCATGGTTTTAAACTGAAAGACAGTAGATTTAGATTAGATTTGAGGAAGAAATTCTTTACTCTGAGGGTGGTGAGACACTGGCCCAGGTGCCCAGAGCACCCTGGAGGTGTTCCAGGGCCAGGTTGGACAGGACTTGGAGCAACCTGGTCTAGTGGGAGGTGTCCCTGCCCATGGCAGGGGTGTGGAACTAGGTGATCTTTAAGGTCCCTTCCAACCCAAACCATTCTATGAGAGTTTTCTTCCATTAGTTTGACCAGTATCTGTTTGAATTCATGTTAACTTCTGTGTCTAGGTATTTCAGCAAGAAGCTATCAGAGCTTCACCAGGCTTGAAAAACTGCTTCCACTATTTATTTTTGGCCTGGCAGCCTTTGGTTCATTTGATGGCAGCTAGTTCTTTGGATAAGCAGCAGTGAATGTTTGTGCCCTATCAGTCTGTATCAGACGTGAGTTTATAGACCTCTGTCGTGTCCCCTCTCAGTTGCTGCTTTTCCATCTCTGGTAGTCCTGGCTCACTTCATCATTCTGATGCGGAAGCCGTTGCTTCCCTGTTGCCCTTCTCTGAACCTTTCCCAGTTCTACCAGTAGGATCTCCCTCAGTTGTTTTTCAGCTCTTTCTGGAGTGAGTATAACAATAGTAGAGGTTGCGTTGAAGGTGGAAAGCACACCCTGGATTTAAAGACTGATATAATGACTTACTCTTTGTGTTTTACTCTATTCCTGATGATATCTCTTTCTTCTTCTTTCTTCTTTCAAAAGTAAAATGCTATTGAGTGGATGGTTCCATGGCTTTGACTATTTAATCCTAGAAACCCTTTAGATTTTTAGGTAGGTAGCCTCTCATTCTGACAGTGTCTTGCTGTTCACTTCATTGATATCTTCCATAGTCTAATGATGCTTGTGAGGCATTCCTGAAGCAGAGGAGTCCTGGAATGAGAACTTCCCTTCAGCAGGAGCATGGATACAAAGACAGTTTTTTTTCTGGTTTTGTTCTGGCTTTATCTCTGAATGTAACTTGTATGCTTTGATCATCTCGTGGTCCTTAAGGCTTTCTGTCAGCGTTCTCACTTTTGATACATGAGTATATTACTGGTTTTGAGGACTTCTGTGAGTTCTTTTGCAAGTGCTGGCTTTGTGTGGTTTTTTTCAACCCCACATTATTGTGGTTATGCACTTAACCTGTTGGAGTTTGTGATCCTTCCTGTGTCATTTGGATGTTTGGATGCTTTTTGAAAAATGTTTTCTTTTTTTGTGGTGTCCTCTACTATATTTTCCAGCTGCAATGGCTTTCTCTTGGTCCTTCTAAAGTTCTCTTTGATAAGTGATATTTTCTCTGAATCTTCAGTGCGGTGTCTTTAAATAGCTTCTGTGCTGCCCACCACAGGCTTACTGTGTCAACTGCCTCTTTTAACTCCTTTTTAAGAATTTAAAAAACTCCTTTTCTTAGTTTCCTGCAGTTTCTGCTTTTGAAGTTAAACAAAAAAATCCACTAAGCCACATTCTTGCTGTTCCTACGTGGATATTGCGTTTGAGTATGCTGTGGTCAGCGCTGCAGAGCGGTTCTTTGATGCTGACATTTACCCAGGTACCACACACTGCTCAGGGTTAAGTGAACTGTCGCCTTTCTGTTTGTGGGTTTCCTGCCTGGCTGCGGGGTGAAGCTGCTGCTAATCATATCCTTGGATGCAGGCTTTGCAGTGCCTCCTGATGTGACGTTATCTAGTTTCCATGGAGGTAATGGAAGGCTCCCATTACTGTTGTGTTTTCATCCTTTGCAACGTTTCTGCTTTCTTCCTGTATCTACTTACATGCTTCTATTTCTGTGCTTGCTGTTGCTACCGCTGGCACTGCAATGTGAGATATTTTTAAAAAATATCCAGAAAAAGCCATATATGACTTGAACTTCTGGTGCAACCTCCGATTGCATTTCAAGGAGCTTTCAAATGATTTAAATTTAAGTATGAGATGCGGCATATTAGCTAAAGCTAAATTACAGGAGACGTTCATATGTTCTCCCCAACACAGGAAATAGCAGAATTATCTGGTAACTCATGTCTAAATAGTGATTGCTGCTGTGCTTCCCCGATCTCGCTCCACTTTTGTTGCATGTCCACGTATGCTGAACTATGAGAAGTGCTGTCATTGCTCGTCAATCAGCATCGTCCAACACTGCGGCTGCCCGTAAGTGTTTCCTGTAACCGTGTCCTGCTCTGGGTGTGGAGCACGGGTGCCGTTGGGGGAGTTCAGCCTCCTTCCTTGTCCGTCTTGTGCTGGGAGCTGCAGGTAATGTGACAGCAGGCAGACAGAAATGTACAAAAAAGCTAATAGAAGTAGGATGCAGGAAAAATGAGGATGGGGAGGGAGTTGAATGGAGGAGAAGGAGGATCTCCCCGAGCGTGGTGTAGAGCCACCCCCCTGTCTGTGCCAGGCACCCGTGGGTGCACATGTGCAGGATGCGCTGGGCAGTTTGTATTGTCTAGGATAGTGTTTAATCAACACGGTATTTAATGAAGCTGATGCTTCCTCTACCTATTTGTGAAAATATTGTGTATGTGTAATGCTGTGTATGGATTTGGATTTACTTTTAACATGCGTTTCTGCAGAAGCCAAGTTTACACCACTGTATCCTCACTCGTGTGGGGGGGACAAGGGTCGATTCTGACCATCTCCCAGAGGGATGGACACCTCTGATAGAAAACAGGCTGAGAACACAGCGATGCTGGAAGACAAGCTTTACAGCTCACCAGAATAAGGACAGGACTGTATCAAGAGCTTGGTTTTCTTAAGGTACAGGGCAACTACTTTTTAATGCTACAACTGCTGAAAAAAGTTTGTTTGAGTCTGGCTTGCTAGCGCAGCAAAAACAGGCTGTCAAGAGGGGCAGAGTCAGGGCCAAGAGAAGATGTGGTTTTACTCCTGTTACTCACAGAAATCTGCCGCCCTTGCTTCTGCTTTGCCTTGTATTCCTGCTTAGAAGACAGGAGTGGTAATTTGCTTGGCTTGTTTTTCTCTGCTGTTTGCAGCTCTTTCTGAAGTTGGACAAACTTCAAGAGGGACAGACTAGGAAACACAGGCTCTGAACACAGGTTTACTTCCACGGCTAGATGAAGGAACTGAAAAGTGCCATTTGCAATTAAAACCAGAAGAAATTTACACTTTCAGTTCCTGATGAGCTCAGCTCTGTATTTAATTTTGAATTTTTTCCTTAAAAAGAAGACAAAGTCTAAAATTATATTTTCCTTTGGAGCATAATTCCTTTAAACTGATGTTGCCGAGGCAGATGCTCCAGCCCCGTGGCGTAGCCTGGGCAGCACTGCTGGGTTACTGCCCTTCCGCTTTCCTGGCTGCCCTAACAGTCTGAATGGGAGGGAGCAGCAGTCATAGATTGCTTTGCTGAGGAATAAAATCCGTATCGCAAATCTCAAGTACAAGATCAAAGTTTTGTAAAGGGGGGAAAAAAAAAAAATCCAACAAAACCCAAAGACACAAACCACACAAAATAAGCAAGAAAAGAAGCTGAAAGGAGACTTATGCTCAAGATGTCTGTACATCTCATTAATTTTTATACTATGAAACTGTTTGTTTTATACTTCTGAATTTTCTTTGCATCAGATTTGTTGCAAAAATTATTTCCCTTTGCCCCACTAATGTGCTAAACTGTTCTCTAAATATAAAATGTATTTCTTTTTAACGTGTTTTTTCATGCTTTTTGTTTGTTGGGCAACTTCGTGATGCTCTTCATGTAGTTTGTTTGATCTGTTGAGGTAAAAGCAAGATGGAAAAATGCAAAAGAAGGGCTGGTATTTTAATCTTCTTTGCTACTGAATGTAATTTGCCCTTACTGTGCTTTTATTAAGAAAAGCTACGCTTGAAAAAAATTACAGAAACACAGATTTCCTGGAAGCTCCTCTACCTCTTTTAGCTCCTTTATTCTGACTACTTTTTTTTTTTTTTTTTTTGAAAAATGAATTATGTGTAAACATAAGCAGCTTTTGTTCCACCCATCTAGAGCTTTGGTTTTGTATTTTTTCACAGTCATCTGTAATAGGCCTTTCTTCTCATTTAGTTGAAGATCTTTTTCTGAAAGTATAATAGTTAATTTGGAGAGAAGAACTATTTCTGAAGTAGCCAATGTCTCCTTGCTTTATTTTTAATGTCTTTTGGAAATGAAAGTAAATTGTTCAACCAAGGCATTCAGGAGCAGTTGCCTGGAAGGAGAGGTGTTAGAGGAGAAAAAAGAAGAAAAAGTAGAACTGAACATTTTTTTTTTTCTTCAGCTGTGTATAGCATTTCCTTGCAAGTTATTTGTGTTTTTATTCTTTCTCATTTGAATGTCTAGCTGATTTAAGTATGGAGAAATACTTAATTTAGGGATTAATGAGAGACCCTGTAATATTATAAATGAACATGCCTTCCAGCAAGTTTCCTCTGTTTAAAATCCCATGTTGCTGAGCTTTTAATTAAAAGTTTGAAATAAGTGAAATAAGTAAATTAATTTCTTTATGAAAAAATACATATCTAAATATTAAACTACACGCATCTCTGCATCCTTACCGTCCCATTTTGGCAGAGGTAGTACAATTCTTCAGTGAATTTGTGCTATGTCTAGCTTTTCTTTCAACTCCCGGGAGTCAAAATAAGGGACCTTTTACCGTTGAAATGGTTCTCTTGTTTTGTGAAGTTATTTCCATAAGTCTGGTTTCCAGTTTTAGGAGGCAAACTTTACTTTTGCTCCATGCTGTCTTCATTGGCCATGCTTATCTCAAGTGGCCATTGGGGGCCACCAAAAATGCCAGCTCTCCCCCCAACCCCTGACGCTTCTTTGAACCAACAAAGAGCAACGCAGGAATTAAAGAACAGCAGCCAGTAACCATGCATTGATTTCCAGTTTGCCAACCTTTGCTTGAGATGATAAAAGCAGTCGGCAAGGGCTGTGTCATTTACTCTGCTGGCAGGCCAGCGGAAAGTCAGATTTTCTATCGCACACGTCTCTTCTGTTTTCTCCCGTATATCCTTCTCTTTATTTGACACTGAACAGCAGTGGGAATTGAAGTTCCAATGAATCCTGCATCACTGAGAAGGAATTTCAAAAGAATTTTTTTATAGTTGAAAGAGCATTCCACAGCATGTGAGCTGTGATTGTACGTACGCGCAAGCACCGTTCACAGCCGTGGTCTTCATAGGTCTCGGGAGGAATATAAGTAAGCCTCGGCAAGCTCATTAGTTAATTCTCTCCATACAAGCATTTCTTCCCCCTGCCCCCTTTTCTCTTTCTTTTTGCTTGATAGGGAAACCCCAGGATCCGACAGTGAACTTTTGGTCTCAATAAAGCAGTTATACAGGGCTTGGGTGGAATTTCTCTGAACTTCACTAAGAGGGAGAAAATGTGGAAAATGCTTCCTCCAAGCAAAATATGAACAAAATGTTGTGATTCATTAAACTCCTTCCTATTTGCCTGCAAGTGAGAACCTTACAGTTATTCTGCTGAATAGCACGTGGCCCTGAGGGGGCAGAGCCAACAGAAAAAGACGTGGCATTAGTCCAAAGAGCAAAATGCATGTTTTCAGGAAAATTAGGAAATTTTGCTCCAGGCGTATCGCTGCTCGCACAGTGAGTTTGTCATATTGGGTTTTTATATTGCTGTTTGCTTTGGTTTTAAATAAGAAACGAAAGCGGCTTGTTAGTGTCACATGATATCTGGAGGGTGCTCCACAGAGTAGACCATCTGCTTTAATGGTTTCGTATGCATTTAACTTTCCTAGTTGAAGGGGTTTAAGGACTGACTGGTCCAAGGGCCAGTTACTTTGGCTGGTTTTGGAGAAAGTGTGTATCAACTCTCTAGTACTATATCTTTGTTTCTGAAATGCAAAATACTGGTTACGATAACCTATAAATAACGGCGTTGTTATCACATTGTTTAATATTGGTCCACTGTATGCCATTTGTATAGTGTTGCTTGGAAAATTCAAATATTTACCAATTCTAGAAGAAAAAAACAAAAATGTTGGAGGTTGATCATAGAAATGTAAGGACATGCAGTTGAGCTGCTTCCAGGAGAGGGCAGTAGTGCCATACAGAGCATTGGTGGCAGCCTTCAAGCGCCAGCTCCTTGGTGGGGCATCATGAGTTCTGGTGTCTGTGTTGTCCTCAGCGTAGAGAAGAAGAGATCTGTATGGTTCTGTTCACGACCTGTGTGTGAAAAGAGAAGCCCAGCGGGTCCTGTCTTTCAACACAATTAAATCCCTTTCAAGGGCAGGATTTGCCTGGGTACCTTGTACTTGTCCAGAAGTGAGTGTATGTTTTGCCTGCAGTACAAGAATCAGTAACTTTAGTCCCAGTTAAGATACTGGACTTGCGTTTGCATGTTCATCCTTGTTGTAACTCGTGTCAAGGTCCTTGCTGACAGAGCACACAACTTGAGGCGTTAGCTGGGTATTGGGGGTCCCTAGAGCTGGGAGTACTTGACCTGGGCACATGCCCGTTCCACGGCCTGCAATAGTCCCTGTAAGTCTCTTTCTGTGCATTAACGGCATGTATAATGTAGGTGCCATGCAGAGCGTGGTGTTTGCAGTGCATTTTTGACAGTGTTTCCTTTTGAAGTTACTGTTGTGTATTTACAAATGCAAATCCTGTTTTGTAAGCGAATTTCTTTTCACTTTTTGGCATATTACGTTCAGGTGTCCATGTAGTTGCCCGGGTCCTCTTACGTCCCGCAGACTTCTCTTTGGAAAGTTCTGCGGGAATGTCTGCCCTCTCCCGGCAAACAGGAAGGCTCGTGTTGCCCTGTCACTGCCAACTCAAACACCCTGGAAGCTGCTCCTGCTCACTACCTCACTTTATCTGGCCAGATGGCAAATGTTGCTGAGCTGTAGCTGGTTTTCAAACCACGTAGGATTTGATTGCTTGTGCTCAGTGCCATTCAGAATATTTAAGAGCTGAATATATGGAATACTTTACAAGATTTCACATCTTACTACTTCATTACTTGTACTTTCTGTGTTATCTGTTAGGCAAATAGTGGAAATGACAAAATCGTTCTTTTTCCCTTACTTTCATTTAGTTGTGGTCAGAACGGCTTGAATGCAACTGCAGACTAGCCTGTGGTGGTAAGAGGAAACCTGGGGAATGTGACATGGGGGAGAGATAAGTGGTTAAAAAGATGAACTGTGAGCTTAATACCTCTAAGAAGCCAACAAGAGCAGGACTCTAATAACCCCTTATGTTCTCAGCTTGCTCTGGCGTGGGTCTTGGTGCCGTAGCTAGGGAGCCTTGCTGGGGTACCTCTTGCGGAGGCAGTCCGAACCCATCGCGGCCTCCGAAGTGGGACACTTGATACCACGACACTCACAAACTCCTTGTTCTTCACCTTCCCTTTGTGTCACTGCACTTGCAAGCGAGGTGTCTCAGAGCAGAGCTGTGGCGCCATTGTGGCCAGCGCCCTCCCAAAATATCAGCCATAGCAGATGCCCCTCCTGGACCCCCACTGAAAGATGCTCTCTGGCTACTAGAAGAGGCACAGGATTGTATTGGACTAAAGAGAAAAAAAACAACAAATCCCCAACCCAATAACCAAGACCAACCTTATCCGAGGAAAGGCTGTTTCTTGAGACTGACTACCCTGTATTTGTTTTATTTAAAGTTCTCAACTGTTTTCAAAAATGAAGCTGCCTGCCTGCGGATGAACATGGTGAATTCCAAGAGACACACACAGAAAAACTCCTGCAGATAGCACCCCATAGGGATTTTACATAAAAAGTTAGAAAACCTGGCTGCCAAGAGGAAATGGAAAAAGAAATACTGATGCCACATGGATGGACTCTGCATTGTGGGGAAAAATGTTGACTTAACCCCAAACGGTGAGGGGGGAAAAAGCCATGAGCACTCAAGGAGCTGTGGTGCCGAAGGACAGAGCTTACGGCAAAGCCCGGGGAGGCAGGCAGGGAAACCTGAGCGGCACACGGCCCGGGAAAAGCTGATCTGCTGTAGCTGGGCTCATGGCTGTCAGGTACGTGGCAGTAATTTAAGCCCCCATGAGCCGTCTAGTGGTGTGAAGGAGAAACTTGGCCAACCTGTAGCCACGCACAGCGAGTGATGGAGTTTCTGTTGTCTCTCTTCACTGGGAGATACGTGATGGAAGCTGTTTGCCCTATGCAGCTTCTTTAAGAAGCAAAGAAAGAATAATTCAGCCTTGTTTTTTCATCACTCCTGTGTCTGCAGATGCTGTCAATAGAAGCATCTTTGAGAAGCATCTGTAGTTGGGGTCATCGGATCACTCTTAGTCCCAGGCAGATGGGAGCTCTTAATTTATTTTAAGCTTTTGTTTTCCTAGACAAAAATAATTGTTCAGCAAGTTGAGCTCAGAGTTTTAGAATGACTTGTCTTGAGTACATTACAGCACCCACATCCTATTGAATCACACTGCATGTAGGCTCTTGGCAGGAGTGACTTCACATCTGTTTTAAAATTTTTGAATCTTTCTTAATATAATAAAGATAATGTTTATGAGCCTTTAAAACTGTGGTGTGGGAAAGGGTCGGCTGACTGCTGAAAAGCTGGTGTGATGATGAAAATGAAATAACAAGAATAGACATGGTCTATATTATAAAAACATGTCTGACATGAAAACAATGGCTTCTTCTAATCCTTTAAGGCTGTGACTATGGTTTGTCCTGTAGATGCTGCCTTCAGCTTCGTTTAACTTCAACTTGGAAAGGGAAAGACTATATAAATACAATAAGTTGATCTTTGGTGGGATAACTTGTGGTGCCATGCTGCTATCAAAGGAAACAAGGAACCGAGAGCGTAGCTGTAAGGCAACTCCTCAGCGCTGCAACTGCTGTGAGTGTCTAGACTTTGCTGATTTAGCTGTTAATCAGGTAGAGGAGATGAAGACAAAGCCTAGACATTCAGTCAGGAGTGAAATGAGAATTGTTGAATAATTTCAGTATGGTTTTTTGAAGGTAATCTCTAATATTGGTGGATGAAGTATTACAAATTATCTATGGCCCGCTGTGCTGATGTGCATGAAGAAAACATTAGCTGGGTAATGCAAAACAGACAGGTATAACTAGCATGCAGCTAGGCTCCGCTAAAACCTACGTGAAGTGGTTATTTAGCTTAGTAAATTAAAACAGTTGTTTGTTCAATAAGTATTTCAGCAATCCTCCTTCCCCTTAACAACAGCATCTCTTTCCCTCGTGTTACACTTTCAAGAAAATATTGGGAAAACTTAATTTATATTGATTGTCCTCTATTGATGTGCCTGTTTGCTGTGTTTCACTTGTCAAGCAGTGCAAGGTGTCAGGAATGCTTGCTTTCTAGAGAGCTAATTAAGTAACAAAGTTAGTTACACCTGTACAAGAGGAAAAACTTGTGATTAAAGTCCATGTTTGGCAAAACAAATGCTCTGTACTGATGAGACATCTTTCCAAAAAAGAGAGAAATTGGATGCTTTTATTGGGGGGAAAAAACATTCAATAAAATTGTTTTAACATCCTACTACTACATTCCAGAATCCATGTAGTTTTTCCAATGATTTTTCAATAGCAATTGCAGTGAGTACTGGCTGTAACGCACTTGGCTATTGAAAATCACTGCCAGACTTTGTTTTAAAGTTATGAACTTTTAGTCTTAGTCGCTCTCAGTTACCAGGTTGCTGAAGCAACTAAAAGTTGGATCTCAGGGTTTGTTCAGGAACAATTCTTTATCTTCCTGTGTTCAAAAAAATCTCTAAAAAACCCCCTTATATGTGCAGAAAAAAAACCTAAAAATGTTTTTCTCTGCACCTGTTGAAGATTTCAGTCTCCATCTTGTGTGAGTAGATTGGCAGATGTGTTGGAACAGTTTTCGCTGTGAGAAGGGGTGCTGTTTTCGCAAACAATTTTTTTATTCTTTTCTTGCATTTTTATGTCTGTCTCGCTGTCTGAAAAAGATGTAACATCAATGCTTTGGTTTTAAGAAAACTGAATTAGGAAAGCTGTGGTTTGCCAGAATGGTTGCTTTCAGGAATATATATTTTTTGAATTGCATGTTTATTCCTAAAGAAAAAATAAAACATGGTTCTGAATATAAAAAATGGATCGTATGAAGCACAAAAGTCATTTTGATGCTGTGATTTCATACTCTGTGACATTGCTGCTTGTGAAGCGTTTTGCTCAGTGTTGCACTGGCTTGGCTGTTGGTGCTACCATATGCTGGTACGTATCGAGGAATGGATCTGGCACACAAAAACCCCAGGGTTTTCATCCTTTTGAAAAAACCAAACTCGTGGAACCAGAGCTGAGCATGTTTTATATCAGGTGCTTTCTACAAATGTTGGTCCACGCTTGGATGGTATTTTCTTACCCCTTTGAGAAGTGGAGTACTGTAATTGTTGTAGTTCTGTAATTATTCTAGAGTACGGTAATTATTATAGGCTATAAGGGGTCAAGGTTTTGTTATAAACATAACGCAATTGGAAAACTTATTTGTTTATAGCAAGGTATCATAAGAAGGATCTCAGATGCGTTTAAGGTAAACAAACAAAAATGAATCTCTGAGGTTAGCCTGTGGCTCAGAGTCATCATTTTTCCTTGGGATTGCCCCAGCTGTTTGGTAAATTTAATGTTCTTTCATGTTATTGGCTCAATTGAGAAGTTGAGAAATGTGAAACTAGAAAGATGTTGATGTTCTTGACATAATAAATGGTACAAATCAAAGGCCAAGCTAAGCTTAGATAGCAAGTCTGCTCATGTAATGGCCGGTAGGTTTCTGTTGGACTTGGAGGCAGTTACTTGGTAGTTTTATAGGTCAGCGTCAAGCACCGTGTTCGGTTGCGCAGCTTCTTGCTTATGTGTGAGCATAAATGCCTCACCACTACTGTTTCAACAATTTTTGGAGCAAAATTATCCGTTTAAATCATTCTTTCAAATGTATATGTTTGCTACAATCAGTGTGGAAACACCTGAATTAATTGTCTTCAGGTCCTAACAGTGAGTTAGTCCAGAGTCTAAAATACAGAGTAATCGTAACTAAATAATCACCAGCTTCTCATTCTGATAGAAAAGACACCATCTGTTTTTTCCATGCGAAACACTGCATTTATCAGGAGCGAGCTTGCTCCTTCCAGAGGGGCTCCAGTAGCGAGAGATCCATAGCTGTCAAGTGATAAATGTTACTAATTAACAGGTGGCCTCCAACATTTGGAACCATTGCTGATCAGATGGTTTGTTGCCCACATTGTCTCATGGACCACTGTGTGCTAGAACAAGGAGGTAAAACCAACAAAACCGTATCATTTTTAGCTCTCAGTGATGGCAATAGCCTCACTAATAAATATTGAAAGAAACCAGACACCAACGCTTCTCTGCATGGAGACCAAAACCTGAAGTTTTGTTGTTCAATTCAGTTAATAAATCATTTCTTCCTCAGTTAAAAAATCGAATTCCTTCATGTGGCTGTGACAGGGGTTTCTCTGAAGATCTGTATTCTGGTCACTGACCAGAAATTTCCATTGTTTGTGAGCATTACTCATATTTAGGCTGGAGACATGAAATACCTCCTTCAGAACATGACAAATGCTGATGGTGGGGGGGGACGGAGTGTTTCCCTCAGGAGCATGGGGCTGTGGAGGAGCAGGGCCCTCCCCTTGGCAGGACCATGGAGCAGAGCAGCACAGCTGGCAGATGGGTGGATGGTGCTGGCTTGAAAGGGCTAACGCAGGAGCTGGCTGCTTCAGTGTCCTACTAACTTGTCAGGCATGCTTAGTCTCTGATGGAGTTGGCTAAAGATGAAGGCTGTCCCATCTTCATAGAATGGTTTGGGTTGGAAGGGACCTTAAAGATCATCTAGTTCCAACCCCCTGCCCTCTCACTAGACCATGTTGCTCCACGCCCCGTCCAACCTGGCCTTGAACACCTCCAGGGATAGGGCAGCCATGGCTTCTCTGGGCAGCCTGGGCTGGGGTCTCACCACCCTCACGGTAAAGAATTTCTTCCTGAGATCTAATCTGAATCTCCCCTCTTCTAGTTTGAAGCCATCACCCCTCACCCTGTCACTACATGCCCTGTAAAAAGCCCCTCTCCAGCTTTCCTGTAGCCCCTTCAGATACTGGCAGGCTGCTCGAAAGTCTCCCCAGAGCCTTCTCTTCTCCAGGCTGAAATTTGCATTTCTCATGCAAAAATATCAGTAAGAAATGAATGATGGTACAACCAGTTGGCTTTTCTTGGAAGACCAATGAAGTGGATGGAGGGCCGTATTATGTATGTCTATTAGCAAGGCAAATATCCCCTTGAAACCTAAAAGAAAGTACATATCCTGAAAGCGTTGCTGAGCTTGTCCACGACTTGGTTTGTACTGCCTACCGAATCTATTAATTTAGTGAGGCAAGAGTGATGTTCAAAATTAAAACAGATTATTTGGCACTATTTTCCTACTGTGCTATTAGTGTATTTTAGTTTTTCTATTGTAAGATGTGTTTCGTTTCTAGAATATGTTGTCTATCTTTAAATAATTTCCCTATGGTTAAAATGTGATAATAATTAATATCACTGCAGGAACACTTGTGTGATACTTTCAGTTAAACCAAACAATTACTATAGGACTATTTGTAAATTAAAGTAGTGGCAGAAAAATCAATTACATACTTGCTTCAAAAGTCATTACATCAATTGCATTTTACTTTTTCTTTCTTTTGCTTAATACAGAACGGCTATGACAAGAAAATCGAATTACCACTCTAATAGTTTTCTCTAGGACTAAATTATATTTGTTGCCAAAATCATGATAACATTCACCATTTTGTTATTTTACATTGCAGTACACACAACCAAATGCAACAGCTGTGAAGACTGTGAATGTATGGTCGTGGCTTTCTAGTATCTTGCTGTATTTTAAGTATTTCATTTATTCATTCTAAAATGGTGAGTGCTTCCAGGTTTTTGTAGCTACTAAAGGGGAGGGAAAAAAAAAGAGCTACTCCATAATTAATTTGGATATCAGATACTTTAACATCTCAAAAGAGTCTGAAAGGAAACCAGAATGCTATTTAATCACATGTTATATACACAAATATATTAAATATAGATGAAATAAATTTATAAACATACATGTAATATTATGGCAATAACCACATACACCTGAATGTCCTTCCCCTTCCTTCTGCTTAGTGCTAGTGCAGAATTATGTTTCTGAATGACTGAAAAGGATACGCTTATTCATCAGGGAACTCTGCTACACTAACGGCTTTGAAATCTCCCGGGTACACAGTGGGTATTTCTTGTTCACCTGCTTAGGGGTGGACAGATGTAACAGATCTGGGGTTTGCACTCTCTGTTAAGCCATGTGAAGAGGTCAAGCAGACCCAAATTAGTGCTAATTCAGCTCTTATTACTACACCAACTGTTCTCAGTCACAAATTGCTTCCACTCAGATCTGGTACCTGAAGACTCACATGAGCAGCTTTTCTTGATGTTACCTGCACAAGATGGATAACAATAAATTTCACAAGCAACAAAGCATAAATACTGTTAGATGTTAAGTGAAGTCGTGAATTTAAAAATCAACTTCTGAATTTTGCTACAAAGATAGTCTCCTCTTGGGGATGCTCTGTTGTCCTGTATGCTGCACCTTGTATCTTGATATCTGGATATAAGGAGGGACTTGTTCTCCAGGAAGAGTTGAGCAGCGGAGCCCAGGCTGCCCGTACAGATCGCACAGTCTCCATCCTCAGAGGTTTTGAAGACCAGACAGGATAAAGCCATGAGCAACCGTGTCTGACCTCAGAGCTGGCCCTGTGTTAGACTAGGGACAATCCAGGCTTCCCTTCCAACCGGAATGATCCTGTGACTCTTGTCTTGGGCGAAGGGTGGGAGGAGGCAGTGACCCTATTTCTACCATTGTTAGCTGCAGTACATGCAAGAAGGTGCTGCTCTGAAGACCCAGACATTTGTTCTGGCATAACTTCTTTTTTTACTGGTCCAAAATAATTTTCCCATATATTCCTTGTGATTTAGTGTTATTTCTGTCCCTGTGAATACGCTTAGTAGAAAGTCAGGCAATTAACTGAGTCATACACATTAGTCACTCCATTTTTATTGTATGAAGAGATTTCCTTACGTTTTCCTTTGCTTATTTTGTTGTGACCCTTCTGAAATGACACATTTTCATTCTGAGAGAGAAACGGCCAGTGAATCTGGGTTTATAATGCACTGTGTTTTAAATTAGTTTCTGAACTAAGTAGTTTCTGAATCAGAAACTGATTTCCAAAGCAAGCCTTCTCACTAAGAAGGCCAGACAGGAATTCTTACTATGTTTGGCTTTTGTTATGAAACTAGAACTCCTAATTTTTTAATCCAAACCTAGTCGGATGATAACTTTTTTGGTGTGTGGTTCCAAAATAAATCTCACTTTTTCTGTATGTTGTCTACATCTGTTTTATGAAATTTTAAGAATTACTCAAGTACATGATGATTATCTGTCGTGACTGATTGAGGCGGTGTATGCGATGCCCAGGCAGACAATGGGAAGGCAGGCTTGCGCTGGCGATTACCCCGTTACCGTGGTATGTTTGAACACTCACACGTAGCCGGCAAACTTTGTACCTTATACCATGATCGTTTTGTCGGGGCAGTGCGGTATGTACCATTGAGAACGTATCAGTCATTTGGATTTCAAATGAATATCTAATTCAGTGACCGATTCTGCTGAAGAGCAAGGAAACAGTAAGTCCAGGCATTACAATTTTGATGGATTTCTTTACTTGTTTGTACACTTGAGATTTCCTGTGGGACTAAATGGAGAGATGCATGAATTTGTCATTTATGGGCCACGTTCCTGTCTGTTAATGAGTCACCTTAAACACTTGCTGTAATTACACTCACTTTTAAAATATTGTTGTTATTTAGTATGTTGCAGTCTGGTACAGTAGGTGAAGATCAAGAGGAGGCAGTAAAATCAAGTTTTGCCTAATGAAAAGGGTAGACTGAGTGATTTAAAAATGAGCTTTCAGTGGAGTGGATGTTTGGTTGGCAGGGGGGGAGGTGTTTTGGTTTTTTCTTTGTTTTTGCTCACAGTGATGGGGACAGTTCCACAGAAAAATCCCATTTGAGTTTTATGTTCTCATGGCACCAAGACTTTGCCTTTATTTCAAGGAGCCAGGTTGAGTGACAGTGTCACACTACTGCTATCAGTGTCACCTTCGAAAGCAGCCAGGCCCATGAGCGAGACCTTCAACCTGGTTAGAATAAAGCTTTCCATAGTTTAAATGTTCATGTTTCTGGCCACCTTGGAACTGTAGTGCTGTGCTCGTTTGAGGATACGGTTTAATATAGCATAAAAGGTATCAGTGATCATGCACTGCATGTGTGAATGATCCTTTAGCGTTTACTATAGAGTGCATATCTTTTTTAAAGGCTCAGAATGGATATGTTGTAGTATCTAGTAGTAGATAAGTCCATTCTGTGTTACACAATAGATCAGACTTCACGAACACAGTAGTCCATTCTGGTCTAAAATCCTATGGAGAGACTCTCATTTGGGTTTTGGTTTGTGTCATACATCTGAATTTTGACTTAAGCAGCATTAGTGTTTGTTCTCCTTTCTCCTACCCTTGTAATCTGGGAATTTTTGCATTTATATGATCGTTTTAGCCAAGTATTTATAAAACAAAGAAAAATTAATTTCCTTTGGTCGTATTTAATAGAAATGATGATTCATTTCACAGATTCTGCCATGAAATAGGACTTGGGGGACTTGGTTCTGGGAGGTGCAGAGGCCACCAGGCAGGAACTAGGACTGCTGTCCTGATTCCTCTTTTCATTAAACGTAGTTTTGTAGATGATTCTTAGTATTCCTCTTTTAACTAACAAAAAGAAGTATTTCAGCCTTATTTTAGTTTGGTCAGAACCGTGTGATGCTGCTGGATACATCTAGATAGGGATAGACCTTGTCTTTAGTATGCGTCCTGGTTTGAGGACCACAACAGTATGCTTCCCCCAAAAGTCCCAGCTGGGTAACTTGCTTTAGATTTGTCATCTTACTTACATTAACAGTAGATGTGAGCACTTCTTCCAGTGCTCTGAATACCCATGAATTTCTTTGGACAGAGCCTGTGCGGCTTGTTCCGCTGAGCACAAGGCTTATCAGAGGAAAAGAGAGGTGTGCTGAGAGGATCTTGACAAAGTTGCTCAGCCGATCACCCCAGCAGCACTGGAGCTCGCGCGGTGCATGCGCGCCCCTTTTGCGTGTGTCCCCATAAATATTTCTATGCAGATGTAAGCGTCTCCTGGATGTATTGCATGGGGAGGAATTTACAGATGTCTGGTAGATCAGTTTACTTTGTAGCCCCATATACTCTTTCACCAGATGACTTGAAGCCTGTTTTCAAAGTGATGCTCGAGTACACCAGGCAGAGGGAAGCGGCTTGCTGCGTGGTTTTTATCAATAGAAAGAAACAAATGTATTTTTGGTTAGTGAAAAATGCATAACTGTTTGAAGAATGACTTCCAGGGAAAGGGAAGTTGAATATGTGTATAATGAGTTATGCAGGCTTCTGGCTGGAGACCTTTAGGCTTTGCTATGTGTATGTCGTCTTCTTTTCATTCAGGTGTGATACAGAGCTTTCTTGTTTGGAGGGTGGTGTTAAGAGTTCATTGAAAATGAATGTGAGTAACACTTTGCCTGTCCCCGAGATAACATTAAATCTATTAAAGATCAGCAGAAACATTAAAAAAGTTCTGGATTAAACCAAAACCAAAGCTACACAGCAAAACAAAGCAGTAATCTTTCCTTGAATGATTTTTTTTTTTAACCTGACCTTGTTCCACAGGTTTTAGAAATAAATTTCAGTAATAAAAATTAGCATGTTGTACACTGAAAATACAGTGAACTGAAATGGTAGGGTTCAAGTTGAGGGAGTAACTGTCTTAGAATTACTCAATTTGAGGGAAAAATCATTTAAGCAAGGATGCTTTTATAGCTAGAAACAGTTATCTTAACAATTGGTAACGTGAAGACTCACCAAATGTATTTGTGATTCCCGTGCCTTCTCTACCCAGAGTCTAAGGAGAAACAGAAAAGCCCTGAAGTAAATAAGAAAAGGATTTGCAAAGAAACAGTTGGACTGCTCGGGACTGCACATCATCAACCATGCAAGACATAGCCAAGAATGGCATTTTGTAGCAGATGCTGTGAAAATCAACTGTTTTAAGTGGAGATAGCTATTTAAACATCTTATTATAGAAGCAAGTATTTGCAATAGATCTCTAGATAAAACAATTTAAAAAAAAAAGGTCTCTCTTAACAGTGTTGCCCTCAGTTTAATAACACACTGACAGCACACTCTGTTGGTGAAACCCAGCTCTTTGCAATTCTGTGCACAAAGATGGCACATCACAGCTCTGCTACGGGAAACACGGGAAGGGCTGAGGTTAAGTACCCGACAGGAGTATTTTTATAGCTTACTGTTAAAGGAAAAAAACCAACCCACAAGCAATCGTACAAATTGAATGAATCGGTGATTCTAGGAGTATTGCATATTGTACTTGTGAGATTGAAATACTTGTCCTCCTCTGTGACAGAACCACCTTGGAGCCCATATAGAAATACTTGTAGCTGCACCACTCTGAAAATGCATTTTCTTCTTGTCCTTTTGATTGTCATTGCGTCTCTCTTTCACACAATTAAATCATGCAATTAAATTTCATGTAATTAAAAGGAGGGGAAAGGAGGAGGGCAAGAGTGCCTTTTTCTGCTGGATTTTTTTTGGGAATCCCTGTCTTTGCAAATAATTTCATGGAGTCTAAAGTTAGACTAAACAGTGTATTAGAAATGTATCATTCTATGGAAGATTGCTTCTGCCTTGGTAAACAAAAAGGGGATAGAGTTGCTCTTTGTTTGATGTGCCTTCTAGCTTCACATAGTACATTTAATTCTTCCCAGAAAGTACTCTCATACTAATACAGCTCTTTTGAAGGTTTTCTGCAATGTCTGTATCCAAATTACAGAGTGGTTACTAGGCACACACACACACAAATACACAAAAAGCTCGCACCAGGCTTTCTGCTGTTGTTTAAAGCAAGCAAAACATTTATCCGGCTTTTCTCTTCTGCCTAACAATTCAGAGAACAGCCTGGTTTTATTAGTTGGTTGACTGCAGTTGTAAGTCCTTTCCCTTCTACTCCCATCACTTCTTGTTTTTTTTCTGTGAGGTTCATGCGCCATCAAAGTCCTAGTGGGAATGAGAGCAGAGGGCAATGTTGTTGGGGAGCTTTGGGGGTCGGGTTGGAGAGGGAAAGAAAGGGGATTTAATACTGATAGGGAAGAGGATCTCGGGCAGCAGTTTTGGGGGAGAGTTAAAAGATTAGACAATAAATTTACTTAACAGCGACTAATCTACTGGGACTGAACTTCATATCCTGTTTTGGGATAATATATTTCCTTCTGTGCTCTGGAATGAATCTGTCATCTCAAGTCTAATAATGAGAGGCAGAGGATTTTTAATCTCTGACCCCCTTCCGTATAATTTAATAAAGGCTGGTTTCTTTATTTTATTTGGAAGCTAATTTATTAAACTTAGTCTTACTGCTCTTCTGAAAAACACAATTCAGGATTTTGCATTTCAAAGTTTTTTAAAAATGGAATTGGGTTTTTATTTAATTGGGGACAATAATGTACTGGCAACGCATTTGCTTCAGTCCTCGTTTCAGAGCACAGTTGTTTATCTCTCAGCATCTCTGGTGAAACGCAGAGATGAGAAGCAGAGGCAGGCATGCTGTTTGCACATTCTTGGCTCCGCATCATCACCGGATTCCATCTGACTGGGGTAGACAGAGGCGGGAGACCTAAAGCTGGCGTGTGACTTTCTGTAGCAGGGAATGATCGTTATGTGGGAAGCTGAGTGGGGTTTCAAATGTGGTAACCACATGCATAATTAGCTATAAAATCACAAAAGTTGTCCTCCTCCCTCTAACCGGCTGCTTCTCATGTGGCAGTGATTACAGCTGCTGTGGAAGTGCCACACCACTGACCTTAAACGTTGACTTTGGCCAAGCTGCTCGGTCCTCTGCAATTTGTTGGAAAAAGCTCTCCTCAACTCTTGGAGAGCCCCAAAACACGCTTTGGTTGTAAATCACTCCGTGGCCTGTGAAAAGTTGTTACTCCCAAGGAACGTGGTGGCAGGTCACGCTGAGATCTCTCTTCTTGCTGTACCTGGTTAAGAAAGAGTCAGTAAAGAATAGCTAAGTACACGGTTGGCTGTCTGGCTGCAGGTTTAGAAGCAAAATACAAAAGGAAAACCCCCAGAGCCTTTTCTTAACGGTCTGTCTGAAATTTAGGCCTGTGTTAAGGCAGTGTTAAGGATTGGCATCTCCTGAGGACCTCTGTCCAAGTGATGTCTCCACCAGCACCCAGGCTTCTTCAGTGCAAACCGCTGTCTCTGCTCATCACAGGCATGTATCCGTGGTATTCACAGCATTTCAGAGATTCCGCTTCCTACGAAAGCCTGTTCACCATGCTCTTTCTATAAAAAGCCTTTTCATATAACTTATTTCTAGCCTCAGAGTTTTTACTTTGTTTTTTGTATTACAAAAGGACCAAACGTGACAGGGAATGAATTTCAGATTTGTCACAGTGAATTTTAGAGACTGAATTAGTGAGAGTAGCGCAGGCCTTGCAAGTAGCCATATGCAGTCAAATGCTTAGATTCCTGCAAAAATAAAAGTATAGCCTTGACAGTGATCAGGAACTTTTGTTCACACCTCCCAGAAGCTCAAATCTAAGCAGGCATCTCTTGAAACTATCAAATGTTGAAGTGGTTGCTTTCCTTTTAATCTCCTAGGTTGCTGCATCCTGTGTTAATTCATGTTCTGGACACTTACATTTGCTTTGTTGATACCGCTGAGCTGTGGGAGTTTTGAGTACCTTGTAGTGCGGTTGCACGGTTTATGCAGTGTGTTATTTCAGTCCTTTTCGAAAAGGTGCTTTAGAAAACCTGGGAATTTCTAAGCTAAGACAGCACGTTATTCTGCGAGTTAAACTTACTAGTATTATCATAGAGGACAGGCCTTTCTTTTTGGAAAAAAACGGAACTCAAAAATTGGGATACTCGTATGCTGGAGTCCAGATGCTCAGCGAAGCTGGTGATGGGTTTGCAGGAACTGAAGTGGAACTGTGCTACTTGATACTGGCCGCTCAGTCTGAGCTTTGTGTATCAGGCAGGCATGAACAAGCGTGGCTCTTTTGTGACTTTCTAGGTGACTTTTTTGTGATTGATATTGGATTAGTAAATTAACAAAATCTTGGATTTAAAAATAGAATTAATTTAGAAATCTTAGTCCTCTAGGGAGCATGATTAAAATGTGAATATTTTGTTATAATCACTGATTTCCATAGTAACAGCAAGTCATAGACTCATCAGATTCCCCACTCTTTTTTATATCCTACTGTTACCTTGTTGTTGGAGAGCTTTTCTCTCCAGAGCAAACCCCAATAGCTCTTATTTTCCGTTAGCTGTAACAGGTCCAATAATTAGAACAGTAAATTTTGTCCAGTAAATAGAGCATGTACTTAGCTGTGATACTGCTGTTTTCACAGCAGAAGAAAAATGGTGACAATGGCAGTTTTCGAACCAATACTAGTATTTTCGTATAATTTAAACAGCAACTATGGAAAAAAATACTGTTTTGCTTCATCTTGATAAATGGCATAGTAGGGATGCTTCTACTACAAAGGAATTTTGTGTTCAGAGAGACTTTTATTAAAGTGTTTTGTATGCAAAGTACATTTGCTCCTTCATTTTGATGGTATAAGCAGAAGAAAAAGCAGATAGATGGAAATCAACTGCTCATGAGGGGGAATGGGAACAAAAGCGCAGGTTGAACGAAAGATGGTGTTTTTTCATTGGGAAAGGTACATTTCTGTAGCATAGAGACAAGAACATTGGATTAGAACATCTGGAATGTTTGGCTTATCCCCATTAATCTTGAAAGTCAATCTTGTGACTTCTGTGGATTTATTTTTCTCCCCCTTTTTAGCACTCCGAGTCATTAAATTGTCTGCTTCGTTATATGCGTTAGTACATCACACTCCATAAATCTAAGTAGTAACTGCTATTCTCATGAATGTAGGTATTATTTCTGGGTTTGCTCTCTGTCTGTGGGAATTCATATTCTGGTTTTCCCCCCATTTTTTGTGAAGATTCCAAAGTTATCTCTTTGCTTAGTAACAAAGACCTAAAGCCACGTGAGTGACCTCATGGAGGTCTGATGCTTCATTCAAAGTAGGCAGACTTTCAAATCACATTTCTGAGGAAATCTGTGAACTGTTGCTGGATGGTAAACTTAACTTTTCATACACTCTCTTAAAAAGGAATGGGGGACGGGGGGGAGTTAAAAAAAAAAAAAAAGTCACAGGTGGAATGGGAAGCGAGGCACCCTGGTCTACTTCTATGAGTTGTCTCTCCAGGTCAGGTCCAAGGGGCTTTTAACTGGGCTCCTGGGGCAGGTGCTTGTGTATTTTGTGCTTTTTCTAGGAGTAAATAAATGACTTCAGACTCCAGGACTGTCTCTAGGGCCTTTCACCGACACTATAAATTCTTATTATCCAGACAAAATCAAAACCTATTTCTAATAGAAAAAGCAGGTCTTTTTGTTTCCTTTTTTTTTTTTTCTTAAATTCTTTTAAAGCAAAAGAAGCCCAGCAAACTTGCGTAAAATATTAAAACCTTGAAGCAGATTTTGTTCTGCCCCCCTGCTTGGTCTTCTGTAATTAACTGGGTACCACACAGAAGCATGTGGGGTTTTTGAAGAGAGAAACAAAGGCAAGTGGCTTGGTATTCCTGATGTACCCTACAAATACTATGAAGGGCTTAAGAAATGTAGTTTGCAGTGTATTTTCATAAGGTAGGATGTCATTTTAGCATTAAGAAGGTTTATTTGACTGATTCTACAGCAGGAGGGGAGAGCAAAGCGGTTTATGCTGTATGGTTATCCCCTTACTAGGAAGCAGAAGCAGCAGGGTAGGCTGATGTCTTCCTCATGCTAGATGTCACTTTGCAAAGACTTCGTCTGTAAGACACAGTTTTGGGCTATTCTCTTCTAAATTTTTAAGTTAGTGAAACTGTTTAAATAGCAATAAATCATTCTTCAGGCTGGCCAGAACTAAAGAGGTCATGCGCTTCACTGCAAGCACTGGAATGGTAAATGATTTTGAGTATCTTTACACACACTTTCTTCCAAAGTTTAGATTTGTTGTATTCTGGGTGTGTTACAGATGAAGAGGTTTTAACATTTTGAACTCTGTCTAGGGTGTTAAATAAATCTAAAAATCTGAGAAAGATTGTTACTCATTTCACCAGTGCTGCTTGGAGAGGGTTTTTCTAGCAGTAGTTACAGTCCACCCACTGTACAGTAATACCTGCGGATCAGATGACCTGAGAGCTCCTCCTTACCTTCGTCTTTTGTCCTGTTTTGTCCCTGACAAAGTTACCTTTAAGGAGGAGTTTTTTCACTAAGCCCCTTTCATAACTCTGGCAATGCAGAGGGAGCCTAGTGTAAAAGTAAATTAGGCCTAAAAAGTAGGAATTTCTTTTCTGTGTCATGTGAAATTACCACATTTGAACAGAAAGCTGCTGAATAGTTACTTTCTAGGAATTTAAAAAAAAAAAAAAGTCTTTTTTACAGAAATGCCTATCTTCAGCAAGGGTTTAGATGTAAAGGTAGTCATCAGCTTTTACAAAGAAGCTGGTCTCCTTTAGAGGGTCTTTCTGCTTCATCAGGGTAACGTATAGAGCGTGATCTGAAACCGTAGTAAATGCCTGGTTGATTTGCTTTGTGTCAGTTCCCGTGTGGTTGTGACAGTGTTTACTGTGCCTGTCACATCTTGCGCACTGTAAACATGATTGAAATCAAAGCGTAATATTCCAAGTGTGATTTCGAATTTAAATTCTAGAATAACTGCTTTGTGGTTTTGTTCAATAGATGAACAGGGACCGTTGGCTTTGTAAGCAGTAAGTATTGCATGCAACAGGCTCTTTAATCCTCATGTTCTCAAACTTCTCATCACAAGCTGAAGAGCTCTCTTGAGCACTGGGATGGAAGGAGGTAATTGCAAGTTTTGAAGCTACAGAGAGTCTGACCTTATTTTTGCTAATACCCTTAGCCATCCAGTCAGTCTTGGCTTTCTTCATTGAATTTTTCTTTTAAATCTTTTACGGGATTTCTGCATGGACTTGACTTAAAATATTTTTGTTAAAATAGTATTCTGTGTTTATAGTAATGGGAAAGGTAGTGTGAAGCGTAAATAACAACTTTGGGAAGGGAAGGAAAAACATGAAGCTGTGGACAACAGTGTAAGGCAGGCAGAGAATTGATGTTTTCTGGGTGCAAAAAAAATTAATTAGAAAAAGAAAAGTAAACACAAATAGCATGTAATTTAATGTAGTCTCTGCAGATGTGAGATTGTTTCAGCAGTGAGATAATTTCTGCAGTGAATATATAGTGAACAGTGAATCTATGCTCTCTGCGAGAACTGCCTGAAAAATATTTCTGTTTTCGACGTGTGTTTCAGTCACTAGTATGAAAAAGATGCTTTTAGTTACTCTAACATGGGAAAAATATACATTTGTTTCATACCTTCACAACTACAGGAGTCAATAAATTTCCCTGAAATAACACAGCTGAAAAACTTGATATAAATTTCCCCATCATAGTTCACCTTCAAGTACAGAAAATACAAATTACAACCAAAGGAGAACTTTTCAGCAAGTTTGGAGGTTGTGATATCTCTGCCTTACAGGAAAAGTTGCAATATGTCTATCTCTGTCACTCAGACTTCTTCATGTAGCTTTGTATAGTCACAGTTGATCTATTAGAAGCTATAGTTGCTGGAAAAGTTATGAAAACATTGGCTAATATTTTACAGACTTGAGTTTATTTTTCCAAGGATTTTACCTTTCATTTATCCCAGAGCCTTTCTTTAGCAAACTGGGTGGTGAAAATATCGTGTTACATTTGACTGATGGTACATTGGACCCAGCTTTCTCCAAAATGTGTGATGGAGGAAGTGGAAGTGCGTGGGCACTGCCTCATGAAGTAAGTATAGATGTCCGGCATGACCAGAGCTTAGTTTCTCCTCGCCGTGCCCATGTCCCAACAGGAGCACTGAGGCTGAGCTGCTGCCATTGCTGGAGAGGAGCAGGGTGGCATTCTGCTTGCGAAAACCCAAATGAACCAACGATGTAAATTGTATTGTGGATGGTTTGATAGAGAGGTTTCTGTGAGCTTTGTTTGGTGGGATGAACCATGTCCCGTGGCTGGGAGCTGGAAAAGGCAAGGGGAGGAGAGGGCATTAGTTTGATCTAACAGAGTGAGGCTGCTTCCTCTGCTGACAGAACCAAAAATAATCTTGAATTTTGCATACACTTTGTTTTAAATGAATCTCATGCGTATCTTTGCAAGAAGCGTGTTGTTTTTTTTTTTTCCTTGGCATGGCAAGCCAACTAATTATCTGTGAAATTCCACATGCTGTCAATTTTTCCAGGCAGTGTAGGTAGATAAATATTGTTTTGTTCAGAGTGAGATTTCTAATAGGAAAATGATATATTTCATAGAATCAGAGAATGGTTTAGGTTGGAAGGGATCTTAAAGATCATCCAGTCCCCCCCCCTGCCCTGGGCAGGGACACCTCCCACTAGACCAGGTTGCCCCAAGCCCCGGCCACCCTGGCCTTGGACACCTCCAGGGATGGGGCAGCCACAGCTTCTCTGGGCAGCCTGGGCCAGGGGCTCACCACCCCCAGAGTGACAAATTTCTTTCTGAGATCTAATCTAAATCTACCCTATTCCAATCTGAAGCCATCACCCCTTATCTGGTCGCTGCTACGTGCCCTTGGAAAAAGTCCCTCCCCAGCTTGCTTGTAGGGCCCTTTCAGCAGGGGCTCTAAGGTCTCCCTGAAGCCTTCTCTTCTCCAGGCTGAACACCCCAACTCTCCCAGCCTGTCCTCCCAGCAGAGGGACTCCAGCCCTCTGACCATCTCCATGGTCCATGTCCTTCCTATGTTGGGGGCTCCAGAACTGGACGCAGTATTTTAGGTGGGGTCTCACAAGAGCAGAGTAGAGGGGCCGAAGTGTACACAAGCAAACCCAAAATATATTGGAATCCTATTTTTAACTCCACCAATAGTCATGACAGCATATGACAGGTTTGGGTTTTTTTAGATTGTCGATATGACAAAGGGTACATGTGGAATACCTTCCTTAACCACAACCAAGATTTTGTGGAAGCCTTAATCTGAGAGTTAGAAAAAAAAGAGGTGTTCACTTTATGCAAATATTCTTAAACTAAAATTCTTACTGTCAATATTTGTATGAAGAACAGATGTTAATCCAAATTAGAAAACGCCTAAAGACAAATACTAAAGAATTTATAGATATGATCATTTGTTCTGAGAACCTAATTTTTAAGGAGATGTTCCAGTTTTTGACCATGGAGCCGTTCACAGGTTCCAGCCAGAATGATGTATGGATTAAATTTTTAATATTTGAAGCACTTGATAAAATGCTTTCAACATTTAGCAATGTCAGATTGTTAAGCTATTATTTATGGAGTGTAGTTGGCAAATTTTTGATGTTTCATAGTCTGGGCATATAGAAATGAAATATATCAGAAAATTTATTTGTTGTTAGGGCTCATAGGAACCTTTCTTTATAACCTACTGCAGCGGAACCGTTTGTTCTTGAGAATGAGAATCCAGTCCGTGCAGCTCATGAGGGCTGAAGAAGCCACCAGTTTAATACTGTGAATATGGTGGTTTGCACTTTGGTTGTTTAGCCTCAAGAAGCAGAATTATCTGTAGAGTATGAGCTGAAAAATATGTTGGTTTCTGGGTTTTGGATTTTGTTATCTTTAATTCACACTCTGGCTGCCAGTAGCGGCTCTGAGTAATGAGTCTGTCCAGGTTTCAGTAGCGGATGAAAACTGAGAGCCCTGCATTTGATCAGTTGTCCTCAGCAGTCTACAGCGCTGTACTTTAATGAGGAAAGCAACTAGAAAAGCAATTAATGGAGTGGAGGTTACTGTTTGGCTGAGAGATCAGTGATCAGCAGAGGGCACCAGATCCCATCAACACAGCTCCCACCTGTGCGAAGGACAGGAGTTCAGGTTTGCCTTACTACGTTTTAAGAATCGCATTATGACTTTGATCTTCAGCAGAGATTAAAGTTCAATGATTTTAATGCCTTCTACATGCTTTCCTATAAGGCTTTTGGGCCATAAAGTGACATTATTTCAATCTTACAGTATGTTGTAAAGAAGAAAATATCAGGTGAGTAACCTGCTCCAAAATCTCCTTTCCAAAGTCTGTGAGACTCCTTGCTCTGTGCTCACAGCATTTGGAAGCTCAGCTGACCTGCTCTGTGATTTCAGAGGGAATAAGATTATTCAGTGATAATGTAAAATTGTAAAATCAAGGAAAAAAGCACTACTGTTTTTTTATTCTTTTAACGGAGAAAGGTTGAAACAGACCAACAGGAGATGGTTGTTTGGAGAGCAAGGATGGTATTAATTTCATGTTGCCAGACTGGCTGCATGAGGAAAAGTATCAGAAAATTAAGGAACAAAGCTGTTCTAAAAATCACACTAGCTTCTGGCTTGCTTTTCCATAAGAACTGCAAACAAATTTAAGTTTATTGACATTAACTCCTGAAAGAGCAAGAAAAACGATTGATGAAAACAAATTGTTTGATTAGGAGAACAAGTATTTAATTAGTGAAATGCTCCCAGGTTTTATTGGAAGGTGGGAGCCCTGCAGTGGCACAGTGCTTCCTTCCCTCTCACAGTACAGCAAAATGTCCTCAGCTCCTTCTTATGTTCCTAAAGACCATGCAAGCGTTTAACTGCTTGTAAATTACTCTTTTGGTGGAACAAAACGTTGGAGCTTTGCTAATACAAGAAAGGAAAAGAAGGGTAGGGAGTGAAACTATAGATATCAACTGGGTTTTTCAAACTATACAAGTTAGCTTTAATGTTTCTACCAGAGCACATCACCCCACGTAATTTCTCAAGCTTTTTATAGCTTTACTAATGATGTTCTCATTTATTCTATCATCTGTTGCAGTCCTATACATCAGGTTCAGTGATGACTTCGCAGAAAACAGAGTATGATGTTGGCTGGGGTTGCCTTCCCTGGAGGTACAAGGCGTTTGAGTTAGGTGAGAGGGCAAAGAGTTTGCAGTTTTTCCTGGCAGTGGTTCAATGCATTTCTGTGCTTGCTGTGGCTCAAAAACCACCTTTTATTCAATCTTTGCATGAAATGCTTCTTGCCTTTCTTTTCAGAACTGGTGAAAGTTGAGAGCATTTTATACCCCTCAGACCTTTCACATTTTTACTATTGTATGTCAATGTGGCAGAACACGTTGATTAATAATACCTATGGCAGAGGGGAATACAGGGTCTGAGAGACTTGTAGCTTATTCAGGGAGAGCAAGATTTAGGGTGTCAGTTGCTAATCTGGTTACTGCTACAGGAATAGAGCAATCTATATTTAATTTACTTTTTCCAAGGATGATATGAAAAGGAAGGAAATCATTTTATATGCCAGACAAATGTGAGTGTGTTATTTTGATACGTTGTCATGGAAATGTTTTAAGAGACCAAACTTAGTTAATAATACATAATGTTGTAGATAATGCATTAGTTAAATCAATGAGTTATACAGGTCAATGAACTGAAACTGGTGTTAGAAGGAACTGAACAGAAAATTAATAATTTAAGCTGTACTGTATGTATTTTCTAAAGCTGAAGACAGGCAGAAGACGAGATGGATAAACACAGTCTGATGGATGGAAGGAAATGGAGAGAGACAGATGATTTGTGTAATTCATCCAGCTGTCACTTACAGTAAATATGAAAATCTGTTTTCTGTCCTAGATCAGCCTTCTTTCCTCATAGGTTAGCTTTTGCTCTGCCGTTCATTCCTCTCAAAAGATTTCTTAGAAGGTTAAGGCCTCAGGAATTTAAAAATCCCCATGTAACCTAGGTGTTCACTTCTGGGAAGTACACGATGTCGACTTCCCTGCCTTCACTGCTGTCACTTAAGGAACTATTTTTCGGCAGCGTGGCATGGATTGCTACAGGATTTGTTGAGTGTTGTCTTTCACAACGTGGAAGAGCGGGCTGAGTCCTGGCGCAGGAGGGCATTCTTAATGCATGTGACGTTGGCACTAGAGGTTTATGGCAAGTTGAAGACTACAAAAATCTTACCCTGTGTAGCACTGGCCATAAAACAATCAGGTATGCCGTATCCATAAAGCTTCTAGATTTATCCTGAAGCAATTTTATTTGTTCTTCCCTGACTGCTTTGAACAGAAACAGGTCAGCAACTGAAATATGTAAATGGCTTAAGATACCAGTACATCATCTCCCCCACCCCCCTAATAGAAATAATTATAAAAATTAGTATTTGCCTACCTACAGCAGTCAGGTCATTGAAGTCTTGCCCAGTGAAGTTAAACGATGATTAAAGTAACTGGGGGGACCACAACATCCTTCGAGGTTTCTCATGAAACATCAGCAGAGCCAGGCGGAGCAGATCAGGTGCTGAAGGTTACTCTTCAAACGGGTTCTGTGGAGCAGCTAGGCAGTGTTCAGTCTTGCAGACCTTTTTTTATGAGCGACTTGTTTAGATAAGCACTGAGATGTTTTCTGCTATAGTGTGCGCACCATCTCTGAATACCAGACATCAAATTAAAAAACAATTTCCTGCCTTCCCAAAGGAACTACGTTACCTATAAACCTTTTTGCCTTCGGGCCATGATTAACATTTCCCCAGAAGAAAGGATTTCGGACAGCCTGGAAAGGAAATGCAGCACAGTGGTGCATTGCTTATAATATCAATATGAGAAGAGGGAAACATGGAAGAAATATTTTTAATTCTGTTATTTCTCATTTGAATTTTTTGCTTTTTTCTTTTTTGTTTTTCACTTATCTAGTAATGGATGGGATGAGAAATATTAATTCTGTGCCTTTCATCAGAGAATAAAAATAATAGTCAGGTTTGTACATATTTCCAGTGTATTTTTATGTTCCTGTTAACCCATGTCCTGGTTGACGTGTCAGCAGAGAACTTCTATATAGAAGTCAATTGTTTTTTGAATATCAGAGCATCCATACTATATGATGGGACTGCCGAGATTATATGTGGTGATAATGTGGAAGGAAAAAATCAAGTTGGTGATTGAGCTGGAGAAAAACATCTCTTTGTTCAAGGAGACTATGACATAGTGTAGGTGTCTATGTCCCAGACTTGAGGAGAAGGCAACTAAACTTAAAAATAAATCTACCACCCTTCCAGTTCAAAGGGTAGAGCATGAGTGGTGAAAAAAATCTTTGCTAAAGGGAAACATTTTAGATTTTGTCAACGAGCGTGTGCAAATGGCATTAATTATTAAGAGCATGACTCCAATGTCATATGGCATTTACGAAGCTGAAAACTAGTAGACAAGGCTCTTCATAAGAAATCAACACTAGCGTACGAGACATACTGGCTAGGTTTGGAGTTCTTCAACAGTAGCAGTTTTACCCTTTGTTCTAATATGGCTAGCCCATATAAAATGAAAAAACCCCATGCGAACAAGATACAAGTCAGCACAGAATGACAAATGGGATGGTGTGGGCTTTCTCATAACCAGGTGCCAGAAAATGGAAGAGTCTTGCTTATTTGGCAAGTGTCATTTTGACACTGTGCTTGGAATTTAATTTAGATTCTAGAAACTTTCTACAGGTGTCACTTCGAAGTAGCACGTTGTATAAGTAGAAATGCAAGTAGTTCTGCTGAAAGCTTTTTCTGTCATTTGTGGTTTGTGTGCATTTAAATACTGTAAAAATATCCCGTGTAAACTGATAGGCCAGTGGTATCAGGACATCGCTGCTTGCAATCAAAAGTCGACAGACAAGCAGATCAGTTTCTGCATGTGTTTTTGGAAAGGTTTAAGGAATTTGAAAGTTAGTGGAAACAGCATCTGTCAGCTATTATTGTAGTGTTGCTCTTCCTCGTTTTGCAAGCTGTCAACCAGTAAATTGTCAGAAAATCAGGCAAATGTATTTTTGTATACAGGCCTTGTCAAGTGGTGGAGGCCCGTTTGTGTCTTTTCTTGGCAATGAGATTGTAGGTTCATGTGAAAAAAATCTAAGCAACCTATTATTTCACTGAAAGACATTGAGTTAGGACAACTGAAAATACTTGCTTTCTGCTATAATAAATATTTAATAACTCTCCTGTAAATAAGAACCAGTTGGAAAACAGAATTTAGTAGCAGGATACTTCAGATTTCTCTGAAGTGAGCTAAATGCTCCTTTTAGCAGTTAAGCCTTTGCAGATGTCAGCTGAGGAGAACAAACATCTTCGTAATTTATTTATCACAAGTGAAAGCTGATTTGCTACTTGTTCATGTATATGTTGCTTTCATTTAACTGTTTCCCTCACGTCCACTTCAAAGAAAAGAATAAGCTGAGGTTCTAAAATAACTTTTTTTACAGATGCTTTTGTTTCCATAAGGTAGACCTTATGTAAGAGAATCTAATACAGGAAGGACACTGCCCATCTGAAAAACTTTTCCAGGAAATGCTCTTCTTTCATGAATTCGCATATCATTTTGTTTATGTTAAAGTCACCGTAAACACAGTAGGAAGTTGTTCTGTTTGTATATGTGTCTCCTTCAGAGATTTCAAACCCCCAGTTTTAGCACTAGATGTTTGCAAGAAATGTGCAGAGAAGTATTGAAGAAGAGGAGCTTGGCCCCAGTCTTTTGGACTGACCATTTTACTATGCCTCTGAAAACTTTTTTCATCATATGTGACCAAAAGGTATTTTTAAATTCTGGGATTTTCAGACTGAGTGAAGATTTTATGCTAACTGCAGGAAGGATCACAGGAAAGATCTCTTAAAAATGAAAGGAGTTGGGGGAGGACAAGCCCCAAACTATTCCATACTCTTTTGTTCCCTCCTAGGATTCTGTGTTGATACTGCAGTGAAATTTTTCTTCAGAATGTAATGTTTACTTGAGGAGGAGGGTGTTGAAGAAAGAAAATCTCCCCTTTATTTTAGCTTTAATGTTCTTAGGATCACTCAGCTGCTAGATTGTGCTGTGCACTGTTTGAAAAGAAGCAGAAATTGCGAGATAAGATCAACTGCTCACCTGGGGAGACTTACAAAAGTTTCATATTTGAAGCACATGTTCCAAATGCTAGTCAGGGATGGATAGCATTAAATTCTTGCATCTGGTGCAGAACTGCTTGCTTTTATGTTGGTTTCTTTTCGTGTTTTATTGTTTAAAAGGATAATAAAACCTCACAATAATATCTCATAATCAGTATAGCATATCTCCAGGCACCTTTTGCATGTTGTATTTGCCAAGAAGAACATACGTCGTAGTTTATTTTGCCTGCAGAAATGTTGAAGGTTTGCATCTGGATCCCTTTGGAAATAAATTTATGATTTGTACCAGTGCAAAAAAGGAAGAGGAAAATATTTCGCAGTGGATGAATATATGCTAATTCATTTTGGCTGGGTGGTAAACAGAATTAATTATCCAAGCAAAAGATGCACCTTTTGGCATGGCTTCAGCTGCTGCATATCCCTGTAAATGTTTCAAAGCCAAGGTTCCAGCCATTTTCATCTGGCATTGGCATTATTTCACTGATGTAAGTTGGTTCTGAGTAAACTGAAGATGATAAGGAGAATTAACTCAAAATCTGCCTTAAAATGAACAGTAACTCCAACTCTTAGTTTTTTGAGTGTATTCTAAAGCAAATTTTAGCTGTGCTTTGCACATACTGATTTTCACTACTTGTTTTTACGACTGTAGGGAATGCACCAAGAGCCAAGGACAAGAGTTGAACAAGGAGCGTTCAGGTGTCTTTATGACAGCTTACTCTTCAGAATTCTTTCCAAATAATTTACTTTGTTTCCGCTAGTTCCTTTTTATCTTTAAATCTAATTAAATGAAAGGTTGACACAAATGGACTAGTTATTTTGCATGTTTGTTTCTCACTGGCAAATGTGTGATAGTGGATGAGTATTGCTGCACGTGTGCCCTGTTCGTACACTGCTCTCTAGATACCTGCTGTGGGCCACTGTAAGACCCAGGTGTTTGAGCTCACTAAAGCTTTTCCTGACTCCCTACATCCCAGACGACTCTTATATTTCTGCTTCTGTGGCTTCCGCTCTAGATTTTTTCACCTATTCAAATTCCTTTATAATTTTGTAAATGCAACTGGTTCCTTAGGAATCTGAGGGAATCAATATCCATCCACCTTTGGAAAATCCATGTGAAAATGCTTCCAGCCGGTGATACTAGGCTCTTGTCTTTTCTCCATTTCTGTTAAGATGGCTGAGGTCAGTCTTTCCTACAGATAGTCTTTAATCCTACCCTTAGTCCGATGTCGCTGCTTTTACCTCTCTCTAAGGAAAAAGTTCCTGTGAAGGTGTCAGTCAGAACATTATGCCATGAATGTCTAGATGGTGTTTCCAGTGGGAGGAAAGCCATGCTTTGTCTAGTGATATCTGCTCACATTTATACGTTCTGATATTCTTCTTTGCTGCAGCCAGAGACTGGTCAGTGATTGCACGGGCTACTCCATCCCCTTTATCCTGCATCTTTTTAGGCATATCCAGTAAATGGCTAATGTAAGTGATTTCACATGACTTGTTTCATCATTTACAGCTCCATCAGCTTTATCTTAAATGTTTTGGTCTAATTAGGTTTTTGGTCTACTCAGGTGTTTTTTTTATTCTTATAGATGAACTATCTGAAAACATTCTATGAATATGCTGCTTTTCCTAACAGAGTTCTGATTACTAAGCAGTTTATTTTTTGCCATCAGCAAATGATGATTCAGTTACTAATATGATGAATGATTCTAAGCAAGTTTGTCTTCTGTTCATGTTGGTTATAATCAGTTGTATGATTCAGTCTCATAACCCGATGCAAATTGCTCCCATCAAATTATATTTTTAAACTATGACAATGCTAAATCCAGTTAATTGTTTATGGAATGTTCTATAGCATAGTTATACAGACAATTTTGATAAATCAGGTAGCTATAACTAAAGCGTACAGATGTATTACTGCATCACTGTATTTCAAAAATCATTAGTGTTGCTTTGCAAAGTGCTAGTCTCAGTTAAAGACTTCAGCAAATTTAAAGGAAAAGAGGCAAAAATCTATTTTAAAATCTTGGTTTAATTTAAAAGTTAATGCTGAAAAGTGTACAATTGACATCTTATTTTCCTTATATGACTATCACGAGAGCAACAGGCTAGACATGGGATTAAAATTGTGTTAGTTAAGTAATTTACCAACTACTATACTGCGGTTCTACTCTTTCTTTAGATTGCTGGCTCAAACTATAGGCTTGAGAATTCTTACACCTTTAAGACATTTTACTAACCAAATACTAATTTAATATTAGGAGTTACAGAATGGAAACTACAGCCTATACAGTACTCGAGTATTTCAAGGACTGAATTTAATATAAAATGCAATCTTCCATAGAAACACATAAATTGAAACCTTAAAGAAATACTTTCCTACTAAATCTTTTGATATAGACAGGCGCTTTCATCAAACGTGCTGTGAATAGATAATGTGAACATCAAGGTGTGAACATGTCTTGCAAGAGTGCTTTAATTTGCTGTGGGAAGTTACTATGCTGACTATAAATTACGTGACTTCCTCATGCTAAATGAATCCAAAAGGAAATCTAGGCAAGTCATTACGGACATAAAGCATTGGTTTAATTCCATTGTATTCTAACATTATAGAAAGACACATCTCGGGATTGTAATTGATTGAAATATTTTCGACCAAATATATTGACAGTGGAATCCAATTATTTTTCTGTAGGTGCTCAGGTATATCAGCTTACACTGAGCTGCCTGCAACATCCTGTGAGGGATGTTGACGTATCAACCAGCCTTTCCTAGGTCCTGATCCTGAATGTTCCTTTGGTGTCATGGATCAGAACCTCATGATTATGAAGCCTTGTCTGTGTCTAAATGGTTTTTAACCAGGACGATATATGTTGCCCTTTCCATGGTATGGTTCCCTCAAGATCCCTGGAGAAACACGTTTGGTCTAGTTTATCTTTGCTCTAGATCTCTACTAGTGCCTGAAGTACTTGTTTTATTAGGAACAGATCAGACTTTACGTGGGCTCATGTCAGCCATCTTATTCTCCTACATTTATTTGGTGAATGTACGTTCAGAACTTGTGTAAGGTTTCATTCAACATACGGGTGTCTAATGTAATTTTTTTTTAGCTTGGATTGTAATCCCTTATTTGATATGTGACTTCTTCACCTGAGTTTCAATTGTGCTGGATCACACAAATAAATGTGATTATTTTTAAAACTTCAGGTTGAGATTTTTCAAAAAAACTCTACTCACATTGAAAATTACTGGAGGAAACCAACTCAGACATGTCATTTATATCTTTAAAATACTGTGTTGTCTAGTACATCACTTATTTTTCTTAAACTTGGCGATTTATGATGAGTTGAGTGTAAGAAGAGTTTGTGAAAAACTAGAAGCCTCATTTGTGTTCCACAACATACATTTGTCTTCTCAACTTGTTCAGTGACAAGAGCAAACTGCAGTCTTGATATTGGAGAAGCTTGTGCTTCTGAGTTCAGACCCTAACCTGTGCGCCTCTGACTTAAGAATCACATACGGAAAAGGGAAAATGTTTCGTTCCTGATAAGTTTCTTCTGTTTTAAATATTTTTTGTGTGGGATTTTTTGGGTCATTCACTAGAAAACTTGAAATCATTAATAAAGTCAGAAAACTGCCTTGCCTTGGGATTCTTGGGGTTTTGTCTCCAAACAACAGAAAGGAAACACTCATGCCAGGGAGAACTGAGCTTCCTAGGATATTTCCACACTGTTATTAATATGTTAAAACAATTTGACTATTTTGATAAATAGTTGTTATATAAAAAAGAGGCTCCTTGAAAGCCTTATTGATCAATGGTTAACCAGGGCTATGCCATCTGTCATAAAGAAATTTTAAAGAGAAATTGAGCAGATCTTAGCCGCTGTCCATTAGGAGCCACTATCAATCGGTTCAGGAAGAGTATCCAGGGCCATTAGCTACTGGTACGGCTGAAGCACTAATGTGTGCCTCGTGCGTCAGAGTTAATGATGCCTAGGGTTTTCTGTTTGCATCCAAAGTGTCTTCAAAAGTTGGACGTCCTTTTTTTCTCCTGTGAAACTGTCTCTTAAAAGGAGAAACTTTATGTGGGCTATTTATCTTTCTTACGTATTTAAGAACTAAAGAATGATCTTAGTCTTTTCTCATTAAAAAAAACCCAACTCAAAACCCCCTCAACTTCTGAAGCTCAGCTGAAGAACAGGAAATTTCTCTGAGTTGGTGTTTTTATTTTGCTGTTAGAGATTCTTTTGATGACTGAAGCATGTATTTTAGTCAATTTTGTATGACTACTCAAAGTAGAAAGCCCTGAGGTATGTTTGATTTGTCAGATATAACCATCCGAAGCAAGGGTTAAACAGAGTCCTTGAAAAAGTCAGGTTACGTAAAAGCACATGCCAAGTGTTTCTAAAGTGAAAGGCATGTGAGAAAACAGGTCATAAATCACTGTCTCTAGAAGATGAACCGTCCAGTATTTATTATTTACACACCATTTTGATTTGCCAGTAAGGAAGCTCCTTGTCGGCATAAATACTGTAATTATAGCGATAACATCCTTGGAGCTGCAGCATCCACCAGTGGGGCACAGCGAAGAGAACAAGCATCCTGTTAACATGTTTCCAGACATGAGGGTGAGCGTTTGTCTCATAGGAATTTCTTTCTTCTGGGAAACGAAAGGAAAAGAGAGGAAAGGGAAGGGAAAGAGGAGTTGTTGAAGTGCCTCAAGGAAAGGTGCATACTTTTTTCCTTGTATATTCCTTCATAGCAAGGGAGAGCAAAGAGGTTTGTTTTTTTTTAAAGACCTTTTGAAAAAAAAATAAAATTTCTAAAGACATTATTTCATATGCATCTATCTAAAAATATACGTTGTATGTGTATATACGTATGCATTTGGATCTATATATCTTTATAGTTCTGTCTAGAGCCAAACAATTGAAGGCAGACATAATGTGAGCTTTCCCACTGTACCTCTGTCTAGACCCATACATGCTGGCCCAGTCCTCCAAATCCTTTGAGAAGAGGCTGCCAGATGGAGCAAAGTGACTCCATATACGTACATCTCAATATGTAAAAAAATACAGGTCTGATACATATCGAAAAGGTTTCCAAGTGACCGAGAATGTTTTAAAGGTTTTTGTGAGATCACCTGTTTGATTTTAATTTGTTGCAGATACCAGCTTTTTCATTGTGATCTGCTGACCCTGCAGGTCAGCTCACTGTGCCGGTTAGTTCTGGTTTAGTCCCCTCTCGTGCTGTATGTTTCTGGCACTGAAAAACATTAGCTACTCAAGATCATAATAGTCACTGAAGAAGAGACCATTACTTTGTGACATAAAAGCGAGAGTATCTGCAAAGCATGTTCAGCAGCCACCAAATAGTGGCTGTGTTCTCAGCACGTCTGGACCTTCTATAGAAGGTGACATATGGGGAGCTGAAATTGTATGACACATTTTTTTTGAATTATAGTGGCTATTCTGAGACACGTCGACTATGTGATTTCTGGTTTTGACTTTCATTTTGTTTACAAGTTTTTAATAATCAAGTGAGCTTTTATTTAGAATGACACAGTATGATACTTCATCTGAAAGTAGTTTATACACGCTAACCAATTGCAGTTAAATTTCAAGTAAAACTTCCAGATTTATTTTTTTTTTCTTTGTTAAAGAAAGGCTTGAAATATCAGTGTGGAAAGTTTAAGCTTGCTTCTTTTTTTTGTTAAATGGTGTTTGTTCCTTTCTTCTAATCTGTAAGATGTTGGTATGTTCCCTAGGGCCAGCACACTGAACCAATACTCTGACAACTTGGGTTTTATCCCTAGTCTGTTCTTGTCTGTTTTTCTCCTGAATGAGTCATTTTATCTGTCTATGTTTCTGTTCATCTCATTTATAAAGTGAGAATAACAATACTGTGACTTGAAGTAAAAATTTCTTCCTGAAAATCAGTAAGTAAAATCTATGTGTTCGTGAACTAAGGTGCATTCTCTGTGTTCTTTCTCTAATAAGCTTTCTTGAGAATTTTCTTCTCAACTTGGCTGAGATGCCTGTGAAAGTATCAGATATCTTGTTGTCAAAATAGTAAAAACTGCTGTCTGAACTGAAAGTATTTTGTAAATTTCAGAGACAAAAAATGTCTTTAAAACTTCTGGGAGATGTGTGATTTCTCTCAGCAGGAAGAGAAGAGAGAATTTTATTCTCTAACCACATTGGTGAAAGCTGTTTTCTTAAATCATTTGGGCCAGCAAACACTTGCCCCCCACCCCTTCCTCTTTAATTCTGTATGGATGTGGATGGCTTTCTTGGAGTAAGCTTTTCCAAAACATGATGTAGCAAGCCCCTGGTGCAGAAAGTTTGGTGTTGGGGATGCATTCTTTGCCTTTTCAAATATGTCTCCATCTCCATCTAGTATGGCTCCCTCCTGACAGCACAATTCCCGTGAACTCTGTCAGAGATGAATGTGAAAGCACACGAACTGCAGCGGCTACGAGTAGCAGAAGACAGGATGAATAGCTCCTGAGGGTGTACGACGCACAGGAAGACAAAGGAGATAGCACTTCAGCTCACAGGGAAGAGGCATCATTTCTCAGCATGATTAAGTGCTTCCACAGAGCTGTAGCAGCTACAATAGTACTTACATCTGGTAACTTAGCTTTTATAGAATTCTTTTGCCAGATTTTTCAGTATTTCAATGAACATATGTATGTTTATATTGGAGAAAGGAGTTTGCTTTAATGTCATCCCTTCCAAGACACACTTGGTAATAAACAGCTCCAGATCACGCCTTACATTTTTGCATCAGGAATGAACTCAAAATGTTATGCTGAATTTCAGACTAATGCTGTTTATCAGTTAAGATTACACCTGGGTTTTAGAAAAAATGTGTATCCTGATACAGGATGAGTGTGTGAAATTCAGGCACCCCGACTTGGTTATTTTCTTAATTTTAGGTCTTGATGTCTTTTGATTTTTGTCACTGAAGTGATCAGAGTTGAAAGAAGCCTCGTGCGTACAGGTTAGGGAATGTGAGGAATTGGTGCCATGTGTTTCCCATTGCGGGAACCTTTATGATATCATAGTCGGAGAACATGCTCAATATGCCTTCCAGACTTGGCATGCTCGTTAGATTGCTTGATTGGTTGGGACTGTGTCAGTACAATATCCACATTCCCCTGGGAGCACAAATATTAAGATATTTAAACCATTTAATTTATAAGAGGAAAGATTCCCCCCCTGCCCCAAACCCCAACACACACAACAACCCCCCTTCATATTCCTGATGAAAATGTACACAGTATCTCATTTAACATCTTGACCTCACTTTGCTGCGGGGACTGTAAGAAACTTCCTATTCAGTGGATCACTAATTCTTACCTATCCATCCTTAGATGCTCAGAGAAAAACATATTTTTGGTCCCAGTTGTTAGAAACAAAGTCCTCCTTCTGTCAGCATATGGATAACAGCTGTCACTACCACTAGCCAGTTACATTGTCTGCTGGCCCGGTCCTTTATCTGTCCAACTCCAGACGCTAATTCAGAAAATAAGAATAAATAATCGAGGCATGTGGAACTGAGGCCAAGGTTTTTTATTTACAACACCTGTTGCCTTTTATAGGGTTGGCACAGTTAGTCTAAGCCACAATGGCTTTCTAGATTTCAGGATAACTGGATTTTCTGAAAAGTGTCTTTGTGGGTTTTTGGGTAACTCTTACTTTTTGTTTTCATTAAAAGGTTAAAAGTAAAACAAAAAATATCACTGCACATCTCCTGCAAAGCAGTGAGGGGGAAAAAAGTTTGAAGGGGTCCGAAATGTGCAGTTCTTGCATCACAAGTTGATTGCATTCAGCAAACTGTAGTTCCCCCATCTCTGTTCATGTCTGTGCCAAGGCAGGAGATGTTAAAAAGCTGATGGAGGAAACTGCCCTAACTGTTCTCCTCCTCTTTGTTCTTTTTCCTGTTTTTACTGGTTTGCATACTCACTGCAATTCTCTTTAAATACCCCTGGATTTTCTCTTCTAAATTTTCTAAATGTAGTGTTTTCTTGGGGGGGGGAGGAGAGGTGGGAAGCCTGCCTGCTTCTTTTAATCTCCTCAGTTGTTTCAAAAGTTTCACTTGATTTGTTTCTTAATTTCTGCCTTAGGAAACCACGCCAGTTTAAGCTGAGATTTTGTTGATGTTTCAAACTAAGCAGAGCTTGCATGTTCCGTATTTGAATGCAAGATCAGGAGAGTCCAGGCTGGCTCCCAGCAATGGGGCTAGTGGCTCCGTCACTGGTGTTCCGGGGCATCTGGTCTTCGGTGTTTTGAGATTGTGGTGACCCAGAGCTGCTCAGCACAGCCCTGTACAGCTGTGCTGCTTTAGGTGTGATCTTGGAAACAAATCCGTTATGTGCATTTTTTAAGGCACACCTAAGTTTGTTATTTTTAGATTAAGTGATAGAGCTGGTAAGAAGTGGATAGACTTTGGAGAACCCAGACCCTTTTTCAGGTCAGACAAATTATCTTGTTTTCCTGACTATGCTAATTGGTTTAATGAATAATATTTTGTCTGTCTAGAAACCTTGTCTTCCCTTGTTTATTTTAGGTTAGAATTTACATCAGTTTTGTGTGTTGAAATTTAGAAAGCTAGTCAGAGGATAAAAATGTCTAATAATGTTAATTAGAGCTGTAGAGTAATTTAGGTTGGAAGGGACCTCTGGAGATCTTGAAGTCCAGTGCCCCTCTAAAGCACAATCAATTATAACCATTTAAAATAAATAAATTAATACTATCTCCCTTCTCTCGAGGGAAAGTCATAAATTTGAACCCTGAAAAATGGAGCATCTGTCTTGCAAATGTGTGTATCGTGGTCTTAGCATCCATCCTGCTTCTGGACTACAGAGTTTCCCCTATATAGTATGGCTGGGTTTGCTACCTGTAGCAACATGGGCTGACAATGACGGACTTGAGTTCCCAGTGTTGGTGATTTTGTGTGCTCTTTAAACAATAATTAATTGCTTTCTTGAGAACTGATTGGTCTCTAGGTTTACAGTTACATAAGTACAGGATAGAAAGGAGAAATGGAAAGACATCCTCTTGATCAGCTATACGCATATTTTTATCTTAATTTGAAATAATTACTTTCTTGCAGAGCTGCCAATGATATCTCACTTCTGTGTGTAAACAAAACTTTTAGAGAAAATATGTTTTGGATAAAAAGGTAGTTAACAAAAATCTTAATCAAACATAAATTATTTTTATTCTGCGTAGAACCACCTTTTCTGCACTGAAAATATGTGGAGGCTATGCAAAATAGTTAATCATGCAGGGCTCCTACTCGCTTGCGTTTTTTCTTAATCATTTTAGCAAGGGTACCATACAGCATGTATTTTATACAGCTTGTGTATAATATCTATCTAGAAACATACATATTATACTCAAACCCCAAATCTATACAACAAACCTTTGAATGTTCAATTTCCTGGTGAAAGGCCTCAGCTGAAAATGAGCACAGCCATAGTCAAAGGGACTTCAGTGCAGTACAAGACTGAGAGCCTGAGCTTGCACCCATTTCAGTGGTGCTAAGGTAGAAGATATGCACGTACAAGGAGGAAGATGGGGAGTTGAAGATGCTCTAGGAGTCTACAAACATTTGTTGATCCAGAAGGAAAAGCTGAAAGGCCTGTCCCACAGCAAAATTTTTTCACAGGTGCACAGTTGCCATTTTCTTAAAATATGTATTTTTTTTTTAAACCTTGGTGCTGGAAAGTGAAATGACCACTATGGTTTTTACACTTTCTTTTTCAATATATCGTGCCAAAAAGAATGTTTCTTCACAGGTATCAGAGAGCCGTAACAGTTTGTGGAGAGAAAAGAAAATGCTCGGAGCTGAGTTCTCGCCAAATAGGTGTGATTATGTTGTATGTAAAGAAGAAAAAGCATCATTCTTTGAAATCTCTTATGTTGTGGCAGCACGCGTCCAACTTATAAACGACATACATACCACCAGAGACAACATCATTCTCACAATTTCTTTTTCTTAAAACCTGCATGTCAAAATGAAATAAAAACCACCTGCCTGTTCTGACACATCTTTTCAAAGACCGTGAGTGCCTCTAAGTGGCAGGAGTAAACAGAGTGTCAGCATTAAAACTTTATGTAGTGCACTCCAAATGGAATTAAATGCCAGCAAATCTGTGCTGAAAAGATCTCTCCATTTGTAATTTCCTGCACTGGAATTACCACACTTTGGAGGAAGAAAACCCCCAAATGCAGGTATTGACTGTGGTGTGAACACAAGGAGATGCTGCAGCGTCCCCAGGTGGAATAGACTTTCTACCTTTTAAGACTTCCTCAAACATACCCATATTTAGCAAATCTGTGTAAGGAACCACACCTGTTTTTTTTTTTTCAGTGCCCCTAGAAATACTCGTATTATTTGACCTTTAAACACTGTGGTAGACTAGAGCAAAATATATTAAAAAAAACTCTTAACCTTTCAGTTGTTTAAATTTTTTCTTAATTTATGGCCCTACTCTCCAGTCAGTAAATGTTCTGAGACGGGCAGCTCATGGGGGAGGTTGGCATTGAAGTCAAGTTCTTGAAAAACTCCGTGGGCTCCGTAGCTGTTACCTTGACAGGGTACATCTTTATACAAGAACGTCCTTGGAACAGGGTCCTTCTGCTGGGTCCTTCTACCCATTGCGGGATGGAGTCCTTCCCCTTCACCACAGCTCCGAACATCCACTGTGATGGGATTACTGATTTCATCTGCTGATGCTATGATTTCATCCATTAGCCACCAAATCCAACCTTCTCCAACAGTTACAAGTCCCCACCCCAAAGCGACACTTCTCTTTACAGCCATCCCAGAAGAAAATGTCTTTTTTTTCCTACACAGTTGCTCTAACTAGATACCTTCTTCCTTAACAGAATAAATATCTTTTAGATGGCTACAGGGACAGTAGAAGAATAAAATGTTCCAAATTTAGCTTTGTTGCCTTCTAGATAGGGACATTCCCCATGCTCTGTCCCTGACAAGTCCTGTGGCAGTTAAGTAATTTTCATTTTGCTCTGTAAGATTTTATTTCATTTTCCTGTATAAATGCTAGTATGGAACAAGTATTTTCTGATTAACTGAAACAATTTAAACCGTTTGGGTTTTTTTTAGTCAGTAAGTAAACTGTTTTCTGTTATGGTGACAAATGTGGTTCCTCCAACCCTAAAAAAAATCCCGAACTTTGTTTTTCATTAATAGCAGGAGTGGAAGATTCCCTCAGGTTTTAAAACTGCACTTAAGATAAAAATTTATTTTGTATGTTCTCAATTAGTGTGAAAATGTGCAAATGTCACAGATTGTTAATTACTTGAAAGTAGAAATGTGAAAGAAGGAAAGGAGGACCTGTAGTTTTCCTTTGATGTGGATGTGCTTTGGAGGATGGCAGCTTCTCCATAACTCAGTGCTCAGTGGCGGAAGGGGGGTGTCTCCCAGGTGATAAATTTGCGCTCTGCAGCCTGAAATTTATTTTAAGCTGTGGAAGCTGAGATATTGGCCATAGGGTCAGTTTAGGAAAACGCTGCCAGCAAAACTGTTATCTGGGCCTGGTACTACCAGCATGATATAATTAAATATGTTGTTTGGCTAGCAGATCAGAGTGGGAGTTGGAATTAGGGTTATGAGAGTGGAGGTAGCACAGCCAAACAGTCAGGCTGTCAAATCAGCCCTTCTATTTGCATTCTTCCTTATTTAAAAAAAAAAAAAAAAAGAGAGAAAGAGAAAAGGAGTGAAAAAGATTTGTTCGTGTTGTCATTACCTCTTGAAAGAAGGTCTTATAAAGTATGACATTTAGAAGAGAAGGTAGGAGGGTGAGACAGGGTGGAATGGCAAGGCAAGATTGATCCTTGAGAGGCTCAGGGAGTGGGGGGGAAACACGTTACAAATGGTAATAAGGAAAGTTAAGAAAAATGATACCAGATGTGGCTGTAATGCCAACAATCAGCAAAAAATGTAAACATATATAAAGCTGTAGTAATAAAGCTGTTACAGCTGTAATGTTCAGGATGGAAAGAAAAATGAGGTCTCTCTTTTTAACTTCAGCTATAGCAGGCTCTGGCCTCTACTTCTATTTATTTTTTTCCTTGTCCATTTCATCCTTTTAGAATAGTGATCCATCTTCACTAAAATTTGCTGGAGACAATTTCCAACGTTTTTGGATAAAAATAAAATACAGTACTGCCAACATCTTTCACAATAAATGATTTCATTTATATCAAAGAACACTTTTTGAACTCTTCAGCATATTTCACAACCTATTAAATTTCTAAGTGCATGGAAGCATTTGAAATTCATCCCATTCAATTAAATACAATGTAAGACTGGACGTGAGCACCCCTGCAAACACATGCGCACGCATGTGCTGTCTCTCTCTACTGTACAGCGGTTTCTTGATCTGCAGTGTCCAGCAGTGCTGGTAAAGGAGATGTTGGCCACCCAGGAGGTCACGAGTCTGCCAATGCATCTTGCTCCAGTGGTTTTGTGGCTCCCAGGGTCTGCCTGGCCAAGACTTCAAACTGCTTCTTTTCTATTCAAAATATGCAGTATTCTGCCCTGACAATGCTCCCTGCAAAACCCATTGACAAGAGGGTGACCATTTTAAGGGCAAACCTTATTTTCTCAACTGGGAGTCCTTACACTTATTTATTTACTTACATGCAGCTCTACCTTACAAACGTAATTTTTCAAAAGGCCATTGAATTTGTGTATTCCTGCAGGGTATGGAGTGATCCATGCCTGCAGAATGTTTTGTTTTTCACTAGTTACGAATTTAGTGATTCAGTATTTGATAATTAGGGTTTGTCTCCTGTTGATCCCATGACTCTTCCTAGCTTTAATAATGCAATAGCATTTGGATAATTTATTATTAATGATTGACGTTTTCGGGACTTTCCATTGTTCCCTGACCGTTAGCTTTTTGGCACTCCCTAATAATAGCAACACATCAGCCTGGTGAGTTAGCGCAGTCCTAATACATCCTGAGTGTGAATGACTGAAACGTCATCTGGCTGTTGTAAGGGCTGTAAATTTTGTATGTAACTGTGCAAAAAAGTACGACCTTTTATGGCTTGGGGGGTTGACTCACTGAGTTTGCACTGCACTTTTCTCGCTTTATGGGCTCTTGTATATATGATTAAAGGGAAATATTTTTTAATAACCTGTTTCGTAAAACTGCAGTCTGAACTTACAGGGAGTGGATATATTGTAATAGTGCTCGGTATTTCCAGTCCTGATGATTACACTGTGTTGTTCAGTCCTTTCCTTATTTAGTAAGGAAGCTTGTAAGATTGTTATCTGACAGATGTTGTTCCACTCAGCTTCAGCATTTCATTCATGTGTATTCTTCCAGTCCTTATCATGGCATAAATACTTCCTATCTTCTTTTGTTCTGATTTGTTGCCTGTTTTCTTTATTTGCATTCAAGTGGGAAATACCCTAATGTACATGCAAAATATTATGATTGTTTCCATCAGAAGGCTTCAGCTTTGTGTTTGGCTAGATTAGCTGAGACGACTGAGTACCCTTAGCGTGACTGCAGCAGGAATTAACTCTTGCAGTACGCGAGAAGCATTGCTATCAAGAAGAGATGTAGAGAGCAGCAAGATGATATCTGCTTACTTGTCTGCGTGTGTACGTTAGGTGTTGCTTTTGCCTGTGACAGTTTTGATTCGCTGCTGTGAGTAACCACATGGTCACCATTTCTGAGATGTACTGTTCTCCTAAGATGACCTGAGGTCTGAAATTTTTGACTTCTGCAGATATAGCAATACCCTACTTCCAGCAGATTTCCTCATATTGTCTCCTCTACACTGGTTATGTGAAAAATGTTAAGTAATCCAAACTTTTGAGTCATGCTTCAGAAACAGTCAATTTTCTTATTAGTGATTTGAGATTCCTTACTATTACTGCTGTATGCAAAATAAAATCACTAATTCTGTCTGGGAAACCTTTCAACTACCTGCTTTGGTTTCTGCTTCCTCACGTGAAGTATATTGAAAAGGCAGTCTTAAAACAGAAAAACTATCTTCAGGAGGTACAAAGCCTTTTGCACATTGCTGCTAGAGCAATAAGCAGCACAACCTGCCAGGTACTTCCTACTGTCTGTAAGCAATGATCTTTCAAGTTAGCTTCCTTCTCAGACTCCTCTTGCTCATATTTTATCCTATGCCATGACCTATTCTTTCCCCAAGCCCTGTGTGCCATAGGCACCTGTGGTCAGGGTCACCTCTCCTCTGCGGCCAGCTCACGTGGCTGTGAGGGGGAAAAGCTGCAGCACCGTCTGGTAGCTGTGGTTGTTGCTCTTGGAGGGGTGCTCTGCTCAAATCCCTTCTGTTGCCATGCAGTGCAACTTGGGCAGCACCCTAAACCCAGCCCTGAAGCGTTGATCTCATGAGTTTATCCAGAAAGAGTTGATGGTCTGGAGTTGCAGAATAGTGTATTTCTGCAGAGAGGGAACAGCCAAATAGTCATATAAGGGAGAGGAAGTAAGTGTTGGAAGAAAAAAAATTGTAATGTTACAGGATTGTAATGAGCCACTTCTCTCAAGTGCTCATACAAAAATATTCTCCAGAACAGTTTGAGTTGAAAAAAGTAATGGCTCCTGAGAGCCATTTGGTATTCACTTGAAAACAGGAAAAAAAAAAAAAAAAGCTCTATGCAAAACCCCTGAAACAACATAGCTTTGAGCTATAGACAGCAAATGAAGTCAGAGAGAAGGAAACTGCTCTAACTACTGAGCAATTTGTTATGATTTTTGCTAATCGGTTTTATAGTAACTCAAGATAAACATTTGAGATGACAATGTGTTATCACAAGTATCTCTGCAATTCATTGGAATGCTGAAATAGTTGTTCAAGGTCTACAGTTTATTTTCGGATAATTAGACCTTATCGTTAGGGCCACCCATAGAGGGAAGCAACTCCAGTGACTGACTGGAACTGCTCATTCTCTCTCTTATTCCTAATGTGTGTGAGGCCGCAGAAGCTGCCGCTGCCCCGCTGGGCTGCTCGGTCTGCACCAACCGCAACAGCACTGCTGGAGAGAGGACGCTGCCGAGATTCCCATTTCCAAGCCGTGTCCCTTCCTCCATCACAGTGGAGGAAAGTGGGGAGACAATTCAGTGCGGGCAGGAACCTTCTCCAGCCCTTTGCCTTGAAGATAAGAATGAATAAATAAATAGTGACCCCGTGGCCAGGGGGGCAGGTTGTTCAGAAGGGAGGCAAGAAATCAAGCGTGGGAGTTGAGAAGCTGGATTGGGAGGAGGGAAGAAGAAAGTGTGGGAGGTCATTTATTCCTTTGTTGAGTGCACCATTAAGTTTGCATTTTTACTCTGTAGTTAACACAAACTACAGAGTTTTTCGTGGGGAATTTTAAATCACAGAAAAACCCCTTCTTAGAATCTCATTCTTTCTTTGTAACATCTTTGTAAAATTAGTCCAAAATGATACTGTAATTCCTCTTACGGCTCCTTGTTTCCTCTTAAGGAAATATAAATGTTTTTGTGAAAAGAATCTTACAGCTGTAGTAAGCAAAGTTTAAAATTTGCACTGCAAACCATAAGAATACAAATCTGTGTGCTTTTTTTTTATTTTGGGCATGAAACCGTGTTGGGTGACCTCACTGGCTCCTCACGGCAAGCCAATGCCACTCTGCAATTGAGCACAAGATCCGGAGATCTGCTGGCAACAAATGGAGAGCCGGAGTGTAAAATTTAAGGTGTTAGTTACTTTTCAAAACTGAGTTGGGACTCACAGAGGGGCGAATGGCCGGGTGTGCAGGGTGGTCCCGGGGGACGTGCAGGGTCGTCCCGGGGGATGTGCCGGGCTGCCGCTGGTACCCGAGGGAAGGGAGGGAGTTCTGCTGCTCCCCCAGGTGTCACTGTTGGTCCACAGGAGTGAGGATCAGTCACCTCACCTCTGGCTTTGTCACCTCCTGCGGCCCTGTGGATGTGGCATAGAGAGAGGTGGTGGCTGAGATCTGAGATGGGCCCTTCGTCTGTCAACAGCCGTGGAAATACTGAGGGCTATTTCGTTATACGTTTGAAACAACGCTCTTCGCCTCAAAAGAAGCGTACCATTCCTAGACACTCCCGAAGGGAACTTGGGGCAAAACTGGCAGGAGGATGAAGGAGCTGTGGAGAAGTACCTGAGTGTGAGGCGGATCCTCGCGTACGGGCCGTGCCCAGGCCGTCCGTCCTCACCGCCCCGTGCCCATCTCCTGAGGCGGCCCAGAGCCAAGGGACACAAAGGCGGGAAGGGTGAGCGGGGCGTCCCGGCGCTGCTGAGGAGCCGGAGCTGGGAGAGACTGTGGAAAACCTGAGGGAAAGATGAGTCTGTTGGGATGGCGTGCAGCATCCCAAAGCCGCGGTAAGGTAAGACGCTTGGCTTGTAGTTAACAAAAACGTAATGCAAATTAGATTTGTCCTGATTATAGTTTTAATTTCCGTGAGGCCGCTGGTGGTGTCCTGCCAGTCTCCCTCAGGAGCGCGGGCATGGGCTGCCCTGGCCCCGGCAGCGCTGGTGGGCGTCCCACGCTTTAAACAGCCGTAATGAAATAATTACAGAATCGCAGGCTGTTATCCAATTACTCTGACGTTTTGCCATTCTTCGCCGTTAACTGGATTAAGTTCATGGTAAAAAGATTAGCTGTGGAATAGAGCGGAGCGAGGCGCCTGCGCCCCACGGGCCTGGCCGCGGGGACGGCTCCTTGTGGCACCCGGCCACGGCCCACTGGTGAAGTAACTCATTACGTGGAATAATGCGAAGTATTTAAAATCTGTGACAGTGCCGCGGCAATCTTGTGCATCCTTGAGATGGATTTTTCTAATAAATTATTCAGGGTTGTGGAAGAGAGACATGTTTCTCTGACTGTTTTCGCTTCATAATTGCTGCCTGTTGCCATCTATGTTGCCACAGTAGCTGATGTCCATTTTCCAGACTAACAAAACTTCATAAATCTTTCTGTGTTTGAAATGTTGGAGTTCATTTTACATATAATAGCTGGTGCGATGCTACACCTTCTTTCTTAAAAATCTATTTTAAAAAATACTAGACTGATTAGTAATCACTTTGGTTATTTACTTCACAGCAGGTTTGATACTTCCGTAACACATAGTTTTTCACTTGCTTTTTTTTCCCCCCTTTGTTTCTCTCTTCTTGCTTTCTGATCTGGATCGGCATAAATATTATGAGTGATGGTTGTTATTAACAAGTCAGACTGTGCAGATTTCCATTTACAGTTTTACACTTCACTCACATTAACCACAGTGACACTAAATACATTTTTACTTTGATTATTATGATCTTCCATGCGTGATGGGCCTTGGTGTGTCTTCTCTGCACAAAATCCAGCATTTCAGAGGCTGCTGAAGAACCACTTTCTCTGTTGAAGTACAGGAACTGCAAGAGCAATAAAAAAAAAAGGGGAGGGGGGGGCGGTGTAAAGGAAATGGGCTTGTCAGACTTGAGAAGGGAAAACAGTGTATAAAAACTGTTTTGAAACTATTTAATTCTGCTTGTCTCTCTCCTGCCAAATTGTACTCTCATTGAAGTCAATGGGATCTTTGCCACAGAATTAAATAAGGGCATAATGGAACATTGCTAACGTCACTGCCCTGGCGTTTCCCCTCCCCTTCCTAAAATGGTTTTCTTCCCTTCTTTCATTTTGTTTTTTCTTTCAATGAAAGCTGGCATAATAATTATCTGGAGCCATATTTAGTGAGTGTAATTATAGTATCTTTTTTCATGTGTATTTACTCTAAAAATGTTACATCTGATTTATTTTAGTTCTGGATAAGATTTACTATTCTGTAGGCAATACTGGATGATTTTAAATTACATTAATTGTTCCAGCATCTTATAAATAAGCATTATACTTCGTAAAAAAAAAAAAAAAAAAAAAAAAGGTTAATAGCTGCGCACAAGATTTTTGTGCACATATAGCCAGGGTTGTCAGCCCACAACCTTCCTTCCCAGACCTGTGCTGTAACTGGCTTTCCTTCAAAACAGTGTTGTTTGAACGTGAAGTCTGGCAGGGGACAAAATGTAATTGTCTTAGAGATTTCCTTGGTGGTAGTGTTTGGATTTGATTAACTAGCAAAAATGGCTTGTAAGCTTTGTTTTCCATGAAATTTAGACATTTCCAAATCTTTTTTCCTTCCAAACATTCTTTCTTGGGAAATTTCTAAATAGGTTTTAAAAGTGCTTCAACACTTATTCTATTGTTTAATTAAAAAGTTAGGGAAAATGAAGCCATTCTTGTTCTATCTGTTGGGTTTTTTTAGATGGGAAGCTTATCCTATTAGGAAGATCTTAGATCTATTACATTTCAGTTTTCCAATTTCTACTACAGAGGCAGGTTTCAAGCTTAACTAAGCGTAACCTTTTAGTCTTTCTAAATGGGGCTATAGTTCAGTAGTTCAAATTTTGGAATTTATAAAATTCCCTGTGAAAACTGCAGTTCTTGCTTATGCTTTAGTAAGGCAAAGTCATTTCCTGATCAAAGCCAATCAGCACTGAATTTATACATATTTCTTCTTTCAAAGGTCAACTGCTAAAGGACTGAAATTGTACTTCCTTTTAACTGCTGTAATAGAATAGGTGTAGGAAATAAGACATGCAGAAAACTTTCTGTTGAAGTTTTCCCAGATCCAGCACCTAATTTGCCTTTAAAGTATACAGCTTAAGCTGCTACGTTTTTCCACTTTGTGCGAAATAACCCTAAAGTAAAGCAGATTTTCACAAATTACTCCTTGCGCTGCCAACCTATGGCCTATAACTGTAGCTTTTCCAAGCAGGTTACACTTGGCTCTTTTGTAACTTTTTTCCTACCTTTCTCCCTACCTTTCCTCTGCCATCATTTGGTGATTTTACGGGTCCTGTCTTCCTCATTTCCTAATTATGACTGTGGAACTCGATCATTATATGAGTAATTGGAGTTCTGATACAGGCTTACAGCATGCATTACAATGTAATACGAAATGTAGACACTTCTGCTCTAAGTGGAAGTGACAGATCAGAGCTTACAAATTGCATTCATTCACTTAAGAACCGCCTGGGACCTCTAAATTGATCACATGTGTTGTATGGATTATGTAATATTAATTAGGGTGGTATCCAATAGTGCAGCTGTGATCCTTTTGATGGTTCTATGAAATCTCTGTTTTCAGGGGGTTGTAATTCAGTTCTGCAAGTCTTTTATTTCAGGGGAGGAAAACTTGAAGCGTAATTCTTTCTTCACTGAAATTGAGAAGGGTTAGCAAAGGTATACATAAATTTAACAGTGAATAAAGAAAAACAGTATTCGGGAGGTCTCAGAATTCCAGGTACTTTTGCACCTATCCTCAACTTTTATATCTTTACATTGAACACTTTTCATCTCAAAACTGAATATTTTCTGTTTTATTTAAAAATAATAACGTACCTTATTGCCCTGCTGCTCTAGCGTTAAATTTTTACATAAGCTGATGATACTTTTGTGTTTCTTGAAGTATGTTTTCAATTGTTATTCTGTTTTATGGCATATATGTATAACATACAGTATTTGTGATTGATGATTGTGATCATTAGTAGAGAAGGATTAAACTAAGGCATAGGTGGTACCTTGTTTGTCCAAGGCAACATAAAAAAAATTGAACCTTTAAGAGTTAACGTCCCATCTTCCCTATTCCTACGCTCAGTTTTAATAACTTCAGCCTGTCAGCAGTATTGACTTGGTGTTAAAATATTTTTATGAGGATATGAACGTGCTGCAATTATTTTGTGCAATATTTTCTGTTGCTCCTGGGTTGGATACTTATACTGCATCATATATGATGTTAATGTTTTGAAGTTAACGAGCATTTCTCGCAAACTTTGCTCTAAAAGTTAATTTCTGCTGAAACTCGGAAGCAGCATTCTAGGGCTGATTTAATTTGCAGTATGAGTAGTATACCTGCTGATTTCATACCTTTATGCTCCAGCCTTTCTAACGTAAACTTGTTCTGAATAGTGATAAAACAAAGAAATTAAAGGACTGTATTCACTTCCTAAAAATTGTATTAAGAATTAATAAGTGACATTAGAGCTTTGCAGGCTAGTGAGCCTGGCTGGGTGTTGGTGATTTCATCTGCAGTGTGACTGATGCTAGTAAATTTGTAGATGTGACCTTTTTGCCTTCATATATAACTTTCAGTTTAGCACAACAGCAAACTGCATCAGGCAGGGTGCTCACAGCACTTCCCAGGCTATTGGAGTATTAAGATTTAGGCAGTGTAGTCTTACAACATGATTGATTTTTCTCTGTTTTCCCCAGACACTATGTGCAAACCTTATTATTTAAGGACTGCATAAATGCATTTTATGTATTAAGAAGTTTCCTATTTTAGTATGTAGTGATAAAAATCTGTCATTATGGAGTTATTTTGGATTCCTTGTGTTTTATTTTCTCAAAATGAACATTAATATTCATGTTGAAATTACTTGCTACAAGTAGCATGTCTGCTTTTGTATCCTGTTTTAAAGGAACAGTGACCCACGTTCTCTTTCTTGTCCTTTTGCATTTTTATTCAAAGCAATGTTTGCTCTGAAGTTTACAGCCGTTTTTTGTAAAGCCATTCTTTTCCTCCTAGTTACTTTCAGTCTCTTTCAACCCCAACGTCAGTCTCTTTCAACCCCAACGAGCTGCACTGCAAAGTCTAAGCCCATGTGCACATTGCATTTACCGATGTGCAGTACTGGTTATTTCCTCAAAGCAATGATGCTTTTTAAGTTTGCAAAAGCATTGTAAAGCAAGGTTCAAAACTATCTGTATCAGCCTTGTCCTAGTGGCATGAAAATAAGATTTATTTTTCCCCACCTTTTTTCCCTGTTTGTATGCCACTTTAGTTTTCAGTGTATACAATGCAGTTTCAAGTATGTACAATATAATGACAAATGGTAATTTTTTCTTTTGAAAATACACAAGAAAACTTTGGAATGAACCACTAGAGTGGGTGAAAGGTAAAAGGTTTCTGCTGGGATCCCTCAGTTTTCATCACGTTCAGAGATATTTGATCACAGGATATCAGAGATGTTACATAATGGTATAGTTGGTTAACAATCAGATTTCTTGTTAGCTGCAAAATAAAAAACACACATATGTCTTTTTTATAGGACATTTTTGTTGTTGTGGAATGGATTTATCCATTGATGCACATATTTATATTGTCAATCTTTGTAGTTGATATAGAAAACTAATTTGTGTTAAAAGGAGCGCCTTGATTCTGAAGTGGGAATCATATCACCTGCTGAATTAAATTTTAGCTGTATCACAAAAAGTATTTGGAAGTAGAATGAGTTCTTACTATCCTCTAGCCTTCTATTTTTTCTGCATTTATTTTGGCTTAGTTATATTTTAAATGTGAACAGATACCACCTTCGGCTTTTAGAAAATAACTTTTTACAAAAACACCCCCTTGGAAAAGGCTTTTAAAGAAAATAATTTAAAATTCTACAGTAGTATTGTTGCCAATAGGAAAATATCACTTGTGCATGCAAGCACAAAGTATTACCTTATGCTTATTCAAGAGAGCAGTGTTTCCAGGAGTGTTTTTGTTTGAGGATGTACTTAATGGATTTTATTTAATGGAGTCACTACAGCTTGCTGCTTACCCAGCCAGCAGAAAGTCTGAATTCTATTTGTTATGTCCTGAATATAGAATGTGATTATTGATTTTTTTAATAATCCTCTCTTCTGAAAAACATGTAGTAGCTTTTATTATTCCTAAAATAAATTATAAAATGCTGTCTTGGATAACAGTACTTGGATGCTTCAAGACTGGATTACAGAGCATTCAGAGCAGGATCTTTTCACCTGAAGAGCAGCACGTGGTTTTGTGCTTGATTTAAGCCTGGAGGAAAACTTGCTCTGCTTCTTGCTGGCCCTTCCCAGGCCAGCAGGTCTCTGTAAGGAAGAGGTGGTCATCCCTGGGAGATACTGGTGCAGAATGTCAACTCCTATGCCAGTTAATTTCCTGCCTACTTTTGGGTAGACTTTCCACCTTCATGAGGAATTTTCCTTTCTATGAGAAACCATCCTTTTTTTTTTTTTTTTTAAAGGCATTCAATGAACAAGCTGAATGGCAGCATTTTGTGGCTGTTGGTGTGCTGTGTGATCTGTAAATGTGCGGAAAAGACTTTTTCCACCAGTGAAGGAAGGCTTTAGTGAACAAGCCCTCCTATCTAATGTTCTAATGTAGTACTTGACCTTTCTGGTTCCTAGCATAAATTACTGTGATATTTCGCATTACAATAATGCAGGCTATTTCTCTGTTACTTTTTCATCAACTTCTGTGTGTCTGAAACTGGAGTATAATTGCGTGCATTTGAAATTCTTCTTAGTCTTTTTTTTTTTTTCCTCCTTCTCTTCTTTTCATTATTAATGAAGTAATTTGAAATTTAGGGAAAGGATGAATATAAAAGTAATGAGTGAGTAGGGAATATGCCTGTTTCCAGAACAGGCGTTGCTGTCTTTTGTGTCTGAGCCCTGCCAGCAGGTATCCTCTCGGGCTGCCCAGCCTCAGCCAGTTGTGTGGAGAAGGTTACTTTCCGGGGAGTCATTAAAACATGTTCTGAAACTGTTCTACGTTTCACTCCATTGCTGGTTTTGCTGCAGGTCTTAGAGCAGATTTGCCATAAAATCTAGTGGATATCTACATGTTTTAATCATCTGGCTTAATAGGGTGGCTCTTATATTAAATATGCTGCATGGCTGAATGTTTGAACCGTATTGTACTGCTGGAAAATCCATCTCTAATGAGATTTCACTGGAAGTTAACAGAGTGATATAAAGAAATGAAGTTAAAGGGCAATTTAACAATCTACTGTTTATATGAAACCAAAACTTTTTCGAAGAGTAAAGACTTTTAACTTGAAATGCTGAAATCAAAGAAATGAATCAAGTAACCTTTTATTACTGAGAATTTTACTTAATTCTTTTTTGGTATCTCAGCAGTTTCGTTTTCATAAAACTTTATTGCTTAGCACTGAGCTAAGGCATTCCATTATTTTTCTATATGAGGGACTTCTGGGGTATTTTTGGAAGAGAAAGTGTGTTGATTGTGAGGTGTTAATGGGATTTGCCGTCTATTTACCTGGTTTGTAGAGATTTCACTTCAAAATCACATAAGTACTTTAGGAGACACATCTTTATTTTGCTTAACAAGGAAAACTTGATAGATTTGATCAAGACTAGGACTGACTTCTTTGAGACATTATTTTTTATTTTTTATACTGAGAACTTTCACTCAGTATAGTTTTAAACTTTGTGCAAATTGAGAATAATGTTCCATCATCTAGCATAGATTTTTTACCATTATTTTAGTTCTTAAGCTGTAGACAATTTTTAGAGAATGACATAAACTATTAAGTAATTGTTTGTGTCCCATCGTAAAGGCAGTAAACAGGAAATGAAACAAAAGAAATGGTGCTATGCATGACATACAGATGAGGCAACACTATTAAATACCTAGACTGCTGGTTGTTAATGGGCAAGCTGCAGTGGATTTTAATATGATAAAGCAAGCTATTTTATGAATATTTATTTGGTTTTCTCACTGTAACAGTTTGAGTTTTTAATCCAGCAGTTCATAGGCTGCAGATCGTGTTTCACTATTCATAATAATACTATTTGTTATACTGTCTCTTGTTCAGGGTCAGTTCAAATGTTTGCACATTTACCAACCCATTTCTGTTACCTCCAGCTAACTGTCTGACACGGTCATTATTTATTTCAATCCTCTTGTTAGGCGTGCTGGAAATGTAGTACAGGTGATTCAGTGGTCTGTCTATAGCCTCTGGTGAATATCAAGTTAGTTCCATTGCGGTAATAAAACCTTTCTTGTGATTTTTGTAAGTCAGTTGTGATGATATGGTGTAAGCCTCGTATCTTCAGCATTTTCCTGTGACGAATCTCTTGGTTTTCTGTAGCTCATACATAGTGTTTGAATTAATCAAACATACACTCAGTGCTGTACTGGCAGCTTTCTTTTAATGCCCTGTCTAAACTCCTTGCTCATACTAATCTTTCTCGGGTAAATAATGCTCAGGTGAATACTGGAAAAAAAGAGACCAATGGTGATGTTTTCCAATGTTGTTACTTGGTTCCATGATATTTATAATTTTCTTTACCATGCTCCTCCCAGCACTTAGTATCATGCTCTGTCTTTTCACCTCCCTGAAATAAGAGTACCTAAGGCCAGTGTTGCTCCAAGGTAAGCTGGATTGCCTTATTGACGAATCCTACCCATTCCAAACAGTACTCAAATTCTATTCACCTGATGGATTTTCAGTATCCAGACAGGTTAAAAAATCATCTGAGATACTGCAAACTACTAAACTTAATGTGTCTTCTGCTTGACCAGAGTCTTTGCTTAGGTAGCATTGTGTAAATTATTAATTCAGATACTACACGTGAAGGCTAAACAGATTGCATAGATTGCATATTCCTGCAACGGAACAGGTTATTCATGTGCATTTCAATTACAATTCTATTCTTATATGATTTGATAGGAAACTCAATTTTCTGTTAAATATGTCAATCATGTATAGTCATGTTACACTGTCAAGATGCCTATGGAAAAACACCTCTGTAAGCTGAGTGTCGTTTACCTTATGAAGCTCATGCCTGATCGGTGATACACAACTTCCTTGGATTGGCTCCAACAGTTTCTTGTGTGCAGTTGTTTCAACAAATGTCAATATACCACCACAGTGCCTTTTCTGTCACCAGCTTTATTCAGGCATTTGAAAGTACTTGAGAATTTGACTTAATTTTAGCAGAATTTTTTAGACTAGTTCTTCTTTTTAGGCAAAATTCAAGTATCCACAGCACTAATGTAGGGAGTGGGACATGCACATCAGACCTGCCTGTTACTAAGCGAGTTTTAAAGCACACCTCCTGCCACCAAGGAAAGTGCCCCACTGTGAAATGACCCACAGTCATTCTGCTTGCAGCAACGTCCTGTGTGAAAATTCAAATAGTGTAGTGATTTCTCATCAAGTAACACTTGCTAAAGATACATCCCAATCAAACTCCTAGTTCTCTTTGTCCCAGAAGTAATAGTGAGAAAAAGACCCGAAATGTTTATGTATCAGCGTAAGTGGAAACAAATCCAACTTTTTTCCTACATGCACTTGTGTCACATGAAAGTACTTAAAATTACAGATACGCTGAACCAGGCCTGCAGTAATGGATGTTTTTGCTCTTTTTGCTCTTTTCACCTTTTAACATTAGGCAGAATCAAGTTCAGTGGAAGGGAGTGATAGTGCTGAAGAATTATGTGACAGTTGCAAAATGATCTTTTGCGTCCTCTTCTACCCTTTGCAATGTTGCTGAATATTGGTAAAACTCTTGAGCTGCAGATGTTGCAAAGACAGACTGTTTATTGGAACTCTGTGGAAATACACTTTCCATCAGATTTTAATCGAGCTGCATTTTAAATAATTAGACCACAAGTAGCACTTAACTCCATTGCTAATTATAGTATTTATACCAAATAATACTAATAGTTTTTATACTGTAGTAACAGTATAAATGGAAGTCTTCATCTTGACAAGGATCCCTTTTGTAAGTGGGGATCTCCCTGTTTATCTAAGGAAAATGAGTATTGTAGACTTTTCTGATAGGATGAAATCCAGGCTTCTTGGGTATCAGAAAACTTACGCTAAACGTGAATTCTCCAAATCCTTCCTTCCTTTTTAAAACCCAAGGACACCATTACAATATAGGACCTCTGAAACATCTGAGTTTTCACTCTAATCTACACTTTAGCTTTAAATATCATCAATTAAAGTAATTAAGATTAATAGAATTCAATTCTGAGTAAGACAAGCAGTGCAGACTCTGAACTCTTGCTTGTATCTCCAGTTGTCCAGTTGAATGGATATTAAGAGCACGGCATGGATTCCCATGGAATAAATGCATATAGATGTACTAACTACTTCTTGCTTCATTTTGAGAGATTTTCTGAGCAGCACAGTGTGTTTTAGATAACAGAAATTACTATGAAGGGCAAGTTATTGATGAGTATATTAAAACCGAAATATTTGCTTTTGCAAACTGATTATTTTGCAAGGCAGTTTCCCTATCTTTAAAATATATTTTTTTTCTCTTTAGAAAAGTATCACAGGAGCATTTTTTAGTGGTAAGGAGAGCAGAAATTTGGGCAGATGGAAGGCTTATCAGTTGCTCGTTAGCTAAAATGTATCCCTTACCATGCATAGAAAAGTACAGGTTGTGACAACTGAAATTTCTAGAAAATGTCATGAGTGGAGACATGACAGAAAAGTGTGGTGGCATTAAACAGACGTTTTATTTAATAAAAGAGGTGTTATTTATGAAACATTGTTATTTTTGAAACATTTTTATGTGTAAACTGTATGTGTATGTTAATGCTAATGTTAAAATTGCTGTAGAGTGATTTTATCTGGTTGTTGGTGCTACTTATGGGAAGTGGCTTGTGTGCATGGCATAATACCATGTTATATACGTGATGTTAGAGGGCCCAGGGCTTTCACGTGAGTAAAAATAGTAGCTATCACATCTCCTGACTCCTGTAGGATTCAAAAATCCATTGGATTTTGGAAAATATGGCTCCTTTCAATTGGGAAAATGAGCAGAAGACAACGCCAAATATGATCCTTTTTTCCAAGGGAGCACACAGAGCAGTTTTTGTCTTTTTAAGAGAGACAGAGTAAGATTCTGAGTAAAGAGCTTGGGAGTGTTTTCACAGATACATTATGGAAAGCATGTTTTGCCATGTAAGATTTATAATAACCATCTAAGTGTTTTGTATGATTTGGGCCTGTTGGATCTCAACAGCAAATCCCAGCTATAGCAGTGACAGGCAGAGTGCTTCTCTGCTCCGAGGGTTATGTTATCGTATCCAGAAGGCAGGAGGTGACGCTCAGCGTGTAGAACTGGTCAAAGAGCTCTTGGGATCAGAGCATCCACAAAATGCATATATTCATTGTTATCTCCCCGGCAATCCCAGGCAAGCCCTGCGTGAGGAGCCCTGCCTGCCGTGTGTTTCAGCGAGCCCCCAGGGGACTGCTTGTCATCTCTCAAAGCGAGCGTAGATATGGAACGCCTCCGATATCACCCTCTTCACCAAGCTCAGAAAGCAGAGCCCCTCTTTTATTATAACTAAGCATTCGTGCTCTTTTGAACTCTGAGAAAACAGCTTTTGTTCCAGAGTGGAGCTGTGGTTTTTGCAAAATCTCCATTATATAAGGTACTGAAGGAAAGAAATTAAGAGAAGCAGTAAGGTAAAGCCATGATGACTGAACAAATCGTTAGGCTCTGTACTTGCTTTCCTTTCATGTTCAGGCTATTACAAAGTCAATTTAAATGGAAAAGCAAGTACATTGCCAACTATTAGGTATGTTGAGAGAAAATTGTGTGCATGTAATACAGATCACTGCAACAGTGCTTTCCAATTTATGGTGCTTTCAGGGGTGGGATGAATCTTTGTGTTTCCAGCGAGTGCTGCAGAAGTGCATGTCCTTGGTCAAAGAACAGCATGGAACTGTACTTCCGTTTGTTGGTGCTGCCTGCACGCTGTTTTCATTCTCCCCTTTGCCAAGGTACAGTGGTATTATTGGGAGGCAGGTTCTTTCAAGGTTCTGGTGGGTGTTTGAAATAAACTACTTTTTCAGTGTTCACCTCACTCCTTGGATTACATTGGGACTTAAGATTTTTCTATCCTGTTGTCACACTTTATTGTAAGACTGTACTGATTCATAAGGAAAACCCGTATTATACCACAATGGGGTATTAAATGAATTTAATATATGGAGGTGATTTTTTTGCCTGGTATTCCTGTTTTGTGGGAGCAGGTCACAGCAACATCTGCTCTTGGCAACTGAAGAAAATTAATCTGTGTTAGTAGCTGTATGTACTTACTTGCCTTCCTGAACTAAGATCTTTCAATGTAGGCAATATTTTTTAATTAATGTGAGGGGGAGAAAACATTTGAGAAAATCAGTGTTGGATCTTTGGGAGCAAAGAGTCCAATGTACTTTTCCTACCTCTGCCTGTGTTTTGGTGGGCTGTCACTGGTAATTCAGCATCTGTATCCATGATATGTGAAGAACAATTCCCTTGAATGTCATAACATTTATTTTACTATTATTACAATATTTGAATGTCTTAAATTAGTTGCCTGGGAAGGCTAGGTATTATAATTATGGTATTTGGATTCTTGCATGTCCACACACTGGGGAAATCCCTATTAGCAGGCACAGTCTTGTAGTAAATAGCACTGAAGAATTGCAGCAAAAGTAGACGTGCAATAGCAGGAGTGCCAATGTAATTATATTTTGTTCTTCTGTACAGTTACTCCTAGGGGAGAAGGAAGTTGGTAATTGAAATGATTAGGTACCAGTATTATTGTGGTATTAGCTGGCACACAGGCAGTACTCAAAGCTTTGTCACTTTTTAGTGGAGCTTTCTGTATGATTCACTCAAGGTAGAAGTATTTAGAGTAATTAAGGGAAATAAGAGCTTAGATGTTTAGGGGTAATAATGACTACAGAAGAAGTAGCAATAGTAATGATAATTTAAGACACCTGGTGACAATCTGGTCTGCTTTTTATTTCTGCAAGGGCATAGTTAGAGCCGTTGGTAGTTTTGAAAGCAACTGTATTATTTCTCTAACTGACAGATTTTATGCAATCAAGCACCTTATGCTTAACCTCTAGTTGTATTTGCCCTTATTTTTTCCTGACCTTGAGTAAATGATTGTCATTTTATGTTCTAGCCAAAGTCCTTGAAATGTTCCTCTCCAGAAAAGGACTCAATATTGCTGTTCTGTTCCCAGAAGATTTCTGGGTACTGTGAGGGTGGAAACCATTTGCTATTACTTAATGAAAAAATGTCCTCCATAAATCACCTCTTCAAGTGGAGCCCACAGTGAAACAGCATGAGTCTTTAGCACTGCCAGCACTCTAATAGACTTATATATCCTGGGTACTCATTATTTGCTGGTTGTTAATTATAGAGCGTGTTTAAGACAGGAAATCTGGTGTGCTTCTTAAGGAAAAAGCAGCATGCCCTGTCCTACTCTTTAAAAGGAGAGGGAAAAGGCAAAGGAGGGGAAGGAAATGTCTTTTGTTTTAATTTTAAAGGAATGGACTATGTACTTCACCTACAATGAAACACATCTGATATTTTAATATGTGTGACTGGCTGGGTTTTTTACTTTTTAAGTCTGAACATTGATGCTAAAGGATTTTAAGACCACTAGAGAGATTATTGCTGAGGTGATTTGGGTGCATCTTTGTGAGAAGTTGTTTGTCGTTAAGGTAGAAAGTCCCTTTGGGTACCTGTGTGAAGGATGTCCCTGGGGGAGGAAAACTGGAGCTTTAAGATTTTTGTGGAGCTCCCTGCTTATTAGATCAGTTAATCTGATTAAGCGGTTTACTCTGACTTCATGCAGGCATGAATCAGAACCAATTCATCTTGAAAGTCAGTTGTATGAAATCATTATAGTGGTGGTGGTGGGGAGATGAGGGCTAATTCCAGTGCCTGTGAAACCACCAGCTTCTACTCTCTGCTCCAAGAGATCACGTTCACGTTTTACTTTTGCACATATGTCACTGGATAAGGTACATAAATAGCTTTACAGCAAGAATTGGCAACTCCGGTTTTCCTTCCTCCAGGCAAGTCTTTAACTGCTGCTCTCTAGTCCTTTTTCTGTCTGATTCTGTCTTTCTGGAAAGTTTGTTTTTCTCTCTGTCAATGGCACAACTCCCCCCCCCCCCCCNTGATGTTAATGACTCCCTCTTCTGGTGGGGAAAGGCAAGTTTTGAACTCACTCGAGAGAATGCCTGACGCTAGTCGCCTGCTTGCCAAGCTGTTGTACAGAAGGGAAGAGTGGAAACCTTCATGTTCTTTTGGCTGAAAGAGTGCTTGCTTCTGCTTGAAAGGGAAGACTTGGAGGGTAAATGTAAACGGAAAAGACAGGACAGGTGGCATGCAATGGGAATTTGTAACCAGGCTTTGTTATTCACCTCTTTTTATTCAAATGTTATCAGTAACAATAAAAAGCTACAGGTTGGTTCTAAATGAGCTCACGGGTGATCTTTGAAATAGTATTACATTTAGACATCGGGGAATGGAAAACTGGCTGCTGTATTTGACATGTTCTGTGTGAAGCTGTCACAACCATGGGAGGAAAGAAAATAAGTGTAACAACAGAGGTTTCTCTTGATTTCTTGCTAGCTAATGATGATCATTTGTCAAAATGTGGGAGAGACCACATTCTTTTCCTTTTTGTATCTGAAATTCTAATAATGTATACACACATTGCTCAGTGCACATTAACGCTCAAAATTTTATTCTATATGTTCTTGGCACCTCTTGGATATCACTGAGCACGGAAGATGCTTAAAAACTAAGTTTATTCTGCTGGAGTAGTCTTTGCATCCTGTCCAGTACCTGTGTTTTGCCTTGCAGCAGAAAGGAGTTGATATAAAACTCATGACAGGCTGCCTCTACGGACAGATTCTTGTCTTCCTGCAAGAGGAGCACTGTACGCAATCAATTTGTTGTATCAGACCAGGACATCATCTGCAAAAGTATGGGATGTAACTTAACAGTGTTAAAGACAGTTAATGTAGTGAGTTCCTTCATGTAACAGCTTTATTGTTTTAATAAGGCTAATTACATGCAATTTATATCAATAATTTGTCAGGCTTTAAGACCAACAATATTAGAGAACCTGTACTAGAAGACCCTATTTCCTTAAGAATACTTGGTGCCTTTGAAGACATTCTTGTTTTGAGTTAATTGATGTAGCCTAGCCATTATATAATTTTTATTGACATATAAATGTTTATTTATATGGATAGGATGTAAACTTTATTAATAAACTTGCAGGAGGTGAGTGACTTTCCAGACTGTTTTTGGTAGAGGCACTGACATAGCTGGGGATCAAAGTTGAGTCTTGCCTCCACCAGAAGTGGTGGAAGAAAAACTTTTAAAATTCCTAAGACAAAATCTAACTAAAATGAAAAACTTTGACCTGGAATGTTGCCTGGAAACATGCGTAAGTATCTCTGAATTGTCTATTAAAGTTTATTTATATAAGTACAGACTTGAGCAAGGTTAGTAGCACAAGTACCATACACGTACTGTGTTTGTGTACTATGGTGCCTTGTGCTTGAGGTTTTAAGAAAGTGTGTTTCCTAAACTGGAAAATTGTGTCTGAAATTTATCTGGCTTTTAGAGAAGTAACATGCTGCTAGTCAGGGTTGATCCATATCTCCTGCCCTGAAGGCTTGTTTTTCTAAGGAGTCATCCTCTAAATGTTTTTATTTCTTTTTGGCCGTGATGAAGAGTGGGAAGCTTGGCCTGCCAGGTCAAGAATGGTCCTTCTGTGTTCAGATAGCCACCGGCTGTATAGCTACTGCTGATTGCCTAAGATTTCTGTTAAAAAAGAAATTAAAAATCCTAATTTTGTTGCGATTTTATGACCCTTGCTTAGTCTTTGCCTCAAAGTCTGTTTCCAGATGCCCATTTAGGTCCACTGGTGAAGCTGTTGATGGAATTTGTCTGTTGCCTGATTGAGCACTGTTAGCTTAACCTGTTTAAGTAATGACTGTGCTAACTTGGCTCATTTCAATGGCCATGGGTCTGGGAGAGCTTGCCTGAACCACCCTGCTAGTATTCCAGTAGAGGCAGTAATCTCTGATGGGACAGCTGCTTGGGAAAAACAAGCCTCCCCCTGTGTCCATCTTCACCACAATGGTAATCCCTGCAGAAAAACGTCTGCTTACCTGTCTCATAACTAGGTGCAGTGGTTGTGGCAAATGCAGAATTGTCAGAAAGCAAGTTGGAAATTTTGATGAACCACAAAGGGAAGATTCTTAATGCTGAGGTTGGCAGTATGCTATTAATTGGTACCTCTGTATTTGTTGTTTCAGTGGGAGTTATTCAGACTTATGCCTTTGCAATGATCTTTCATAGTATTAAAAGGCATTGCTTTAAAAAATGTGTGACTACAGTTACTGTGGGGCATCATTATGTTGTGCAAAGGAGGCTGCTTAAACCTGTGAACTCCAGCTGTGACTTCAGCACATTAGTTACTGCCAGGAGGTGGTGACAGCCCTGTAAGGTTGTTGTGTGGCCAGGGCTGTGAGGGTCAGGGGCCACCCCCATTTGGAAAGCTGTGTCTAATAGTTGGCAATCCATAATAGTCTCGTAAAGTAATCCTTCTTGCAATGTTTGTGAAGGGACTGTTATTTGCAGCCTGATTTCCTGAAGGCACGCTGAAGATAAGGGGACTTCAAGAATCAGATGGCACAGGGAGCAGCAAAGAATACATTCTCTTGTCCACTGAATGCAAAATATGGAAAGGACAGACCAAGTCCGGACTTGAAAATACACTGCAGGGAGAGAAGACGGAGAGTAGCCCTGTGGCCTGCCGACCCTGCTGGAGGAAAATCTGGTCCTTTACATTGACTGTGGCTCAGCTCTGTTTCCATCCTACCAACCAGAGAGGAGCTTGCTTACCATCCCAAAACAGTATGGTACTAAGTTGAAGGGTTTAGATGAAAATTATTTGGTTTTCAAGTTGCTTTCTGTATACAAAAATAACACCTATGTAAGGGTTTAGATAAATCGTATAATCCATCTTCTTCCATCTTCTCATCAATAAAAAAGATTAAAGAAAGGTGTCTTGAAATGTTTAGGATCTGGCCAGTGAAGTACTTTGCTATCACCACAAGGAGGCTGAGGGCCCTTCCATTTCCCCATGTGCTTTGTATTCATCACAGCCCTTGGATAAGGAGCAGATACTGGTATGTCTGGTGAGATATATGCTACTGCTCTGCAAGCACCTTCTTTAGAAAATGACTAGTTTTTCATGTGAAGCCTGCCCCGGCAAAGTCGCAACAAGCAAATAAGAAATGTGTATTTTCTAACTAAAAGCATGTTGAACATCAGCTGAAGTACAGCAGGCTCAAGTACTGATTCTTCTTTTTAAATTTTCCTTAGAACAAAAAGATATCATGAATAATACCTTTTTCTGTCTCCCAGCGAAGCAGAGATTAGAGAAAAGCTCTATCTTTCTTTTTTCATAAACTGCTCCTGAACCACGCTTGAAGCACTGGAAAAATTAGTAGGCATATGATAAATTGGCCACAAGCCGCAGATGCAGTAATCTGTGTGCCTTTCTAAAATAACTCTCTTAAGGGGAACTTTTATGTCGTTATTTCTTAGCTACTCTGGTTATCAGAATAGCTTTGCACAGTGGCATATATCATGCTTTTATTTTAATTAAACATATCTCTTAGAAGAGCTTGTAAAAATGTAGCTAGAGGTATTTTATAGGATTTGAACTTGAGGTCATTTTGTTCTATCTGTCTCATTTGCATTCAGTAGCTTCTTCACGTTCTCTGTGAGCAAAGGGTACTAGGGCAAAGGATGTCGGCATGGGTAAAGATCATGGGTTTTGCAAGGTAGCAGTTTCTACTTCAATAGACGTCTTTGTAATGTCGTTTCTATATAACATTTATATAGTCTTTTACAGAGGAAGAGTGGCCATTTATTTACCGCTTCCTTTTCCAAAACAGGTTCATGTATTTTCTCACACATCTTTGCTCTACAAAGTGTGCCTGTATTTTCCTTCATGGTATCCCCAGGCATTGTTCTCAAACACTAAAGGGTACAGTTTTGATTATGCTTAAACCTTAATGTTTCTAGAATCGCCTTTTAAAAATGTTTTCTGTTTTACTCCTCAGTAGCAAAGAGGCTGATGATCAAAATCCCCAGTTCCTCAGCATTGTCTGGAAGGCAGAGCTGAGGGCAGTAGTTTCAGTACAAGGTAATGTTAAAGTAGATTGGCATAATGGAGTTTTAGTGGAAAGAGCATGCATAAAGAGATATGTGAGAGAGTATATTAAATGGACTTGTGTCAGGATTCATTTGTTATATTTACTAGGGATTTGCCTGCTTGCTATACAAGTACCCTTTATTACTGTATTGAATTTAAACTTCATCTACTCCTTGGGAAGATATATTTTTTCCTTCTGTGTGCTGCAATTTACTTTTTATTATCTTCCATCTAATACCAAAACCACAAATGATATAATTCATTATCAGTGTTGCAGTACTGCAGATTAAGAAGGAATTTCAGTGCACTGACTTCTGCATGGTTTACTGGTAATTTGGCTGCCTCCTTTGGAGAAAACCAGGTAACATTTTACAGTGGGATTGTTGGCTGACATTTGTGGTATGGATTTGCTAGGACTGAAGAGTGATTCCATTAGAATTTTCAAATGAATCTTTGAAACCGTCTATATGTGCTGCTATGTAGGACGAAGCCATTGCTAGGTTATTTAATATTTACCAGAGAAACTTCCTGCAGACCTTGTATTAGCTTTTAAAATGGTTCTTCCAAAAGACACCAAGTGGTTAATGCTGAGGTGTGAGCTGTGTGTTTTCCACAAGACAGAATTTGTAAGTTCACTTAAATAGAGAGAAGAGACTGTTCAAACTACAGCACTGTGCAACCACTGCTTGACTTCATAGGGCTTTTATGGTAATGGCAAAGGCTGGCAGATCAGCTGTTCTGTGAAGAAGAAGCTTCATTCTGGCAAATATATTTTACTTGATTTCTAAGTTTGCAAATTCTAAAATACATACACATTTTAAAAGCTTTTGGGGTTTTGGGTGTAGTTGTGTAGTACATGAGCCAAACCAATATACGTTTTTGTCTCACTGCAACTGCGCAGGTATCCTTCCAAACGATATTATTTTAGTTGCTTAGTATTTTAAAATCCAAAAGAAATATGAAAAAAAAAGTGAGTGATTCTCACACATGAAATCTCATTACAAAGGAATGGTTCAGGAATCAAAATTCTGAATAAACCAGTGGTTCCAGTATAGCAGAGCTGAATTTTTACATAGTCATAGTTATACCTACTCTGGAATCTCAAAATAATGCGCTATGATTATTCTTGATTTTAAAAAAAATACGTCCCCATGATAGTCATAATTTGAACTTTCATACCGCCTTTAGGCTTCGTCCTGCAAAGTTAGTAATGGACTGTTAGTTTTTCTATATAATGGTTGTTCCTTCATGAAATGCAGCTGTTTCATGTTTATTTTGAATATATTTTACGTGTATTTTAGAGCTTCTGCAACTAATTAATCAAATGTGGTTTGTGTTTTAGTGATAGCATTTGAAATCTATATAATTTATATATATAATCTCACAGTTAATATTATGTTTACGTATGCTCACAAACACACATGTTCGAAGTAGAAAGGGAAGATGTGGGAGCTAGTGTTACTGAGCTGATCCAATCCTGACCTGAACTTTAATCATCTTGTCACCATCTAATAATGTTGTAACATACAGTGGAGGGCTCATATTACTGAGTTTTCGTGATTTGGGGGTAATTTAAATTCTGCTTGCATCTTGTAAAGCAGAAGGAAGTTATACGTCAGTGGTATCATTTATCCTGCCGAGCATTTCATTCTAAGCATTGGTTACTGCAATGGTAATGACGGTCCCGTTTAGTTTTGCTGTGCTGGCAGCAGGGCTGTTGACTCAAGAAAGCCCATAGTGGATCAACCCAAGCTGGTGGAGTACATCAGTGTAACATTCAGCAGAGCTACCACTCTTCATGTAAAAAGAAGCATGGCTGTGCAGGCAATATTTGAAAAAATTAGTCGTCCCCCTTGCAATATATACACTATATATTGTTTCACTGGCTATTTTCTTTCAGGTACTTATCTGTGTCTAAGTAATCTGTATGGAGAGGGATTGAAAATGCAAATAATTTCCGAGAGCAGAAGCTGAAAGAGTAGTGAATTTTTCTGAACTGTTAAGACTTTTCTTGATAGACACTTATCTTGCACTGGGTTAATAATGCACATCACAATACTCCTATTGTTTTGTGGCTCGTTTAGCTTCTGTTAGCAGCATGGTTGCGCTCCTACATGACTCTTACCTTGTTTAAAAATAAAAAATAAAAAATTGGTCATTAAAATACATTAGCATCTGTAATGAGCCCAGGCATCCCTTTTCTACTCTTTTCTTGCCTGTGTTCAAGAAGCCTCTGTAGGTCTGTTTGATGTGGGCATTAACTACACAGCAATGTACTTAAATGCAAAATTTTGTTCTAAAAACCAGTATGATAAAACTTTAATTAATCTTGTCATTTATTCTGATCCTTCAACAGAAAATTAATCCTTTGTCTGGCATATGTACTGGTGTGTGAACTTATTTGAAGTCCCAGCGCTTCCATGTTAAAATAATTTTTTACTTACTGGAGTGAAATGCTTAGGTATGATAAAGGCAGCAATGTATCAGTCCTCATGTTTAGAATCTCTCTACAACCTGAATGTTGCACTTTTTTTACTTATTTTAATATATCTTTTCTTTCCTGTCATTACCTGATTTCATGTGAAAATTTCTTCATGTGGTTCTCTTTTTCTTAATTCATTAGATTTGGAATGGCTGTTTATTGTATCAGCTTGGCATCTGGCTAATGTAGCTCATTTGAAACAAACAATGTGCTTGAACAAACCCCTATAAAATTAACCCTTGTGGTCTAAACAGACTGGTACCTATACAGTATGACTGTAGTTCTTGCTCTGTAAAAATTACTTAGCCAAATGAAAACATTTCTGTGTTCTCTTGTTAACCTGTTCCCATCCAAAGTATGAAATGCTTGTGTCATTTCAATGTTTCAAAATATTTTCACATGCAATATTTTTACCTCATCCACTACATTCTGCTGTCAACACAAGTGTGTCTCTTATGCTGAAGAAAAAAAACCCAACCAAACAAAAAAAAACCCCAAAAAGAACTTTGCAGATCTGCAATATAAATAAAGCAATTTCAGTCTTGTTTGGGAAACTTGTAAATCCCTGTGCTATAAATGATGTTCTAGCGAAAGTTATAAATCCTTATCTGACGCTGATGTTCTATATATCACTCAAATTGGTCAGACTTCTGAATGTGATGTAGAGGAATATAGTATGTCCTTGCTGAAGTGACTAGTGTCGTATGAAATTAAGTATTTACATCTGTGATCAAAGGCTGAGTAACACAAATGTGCTAGGGCCTCTAATTCCCAGTTGCTGTGCATTCATTATTCTCTCCAAAGTAACTGACCTTGGGGTAAATAAGTCGTGAGGATATTGACTAGAAAAAGGTTATTGTGTTTCATTAAAACTTTTGTCAGAAAGGCAGGAATTTGACAGATGAGCATTCAGGAACAATTCTAGATTATATTTAATTCACTGTCCATGGACAGCCTTCCGCTTCTACGTTGTCAGCTAGTATCGCTGTTTCGAGGCGTTCTCACACCCCGTATTGGGACCTGTACTAGCAGATTGCTGTCTGGCCTTCAAATGGGCAAAAAGTGTCCTTATCCTATGGTCAGACCATTGAAATTACTGCACATGTAATCTCGTGTCCTTTCTATAAATACATGAAGTAAGGTGTCAGCATGTGAATGGCCTACAGCTGGGCTGACTATCCCATCAGAAGTGCTGATAGCATTGGGGTTTTCCCCATGTAATTCTAATTTTTTCTGGTCTTGCTTTGTTTTGGGTTAGGTTTTTCAGTAAGACCGTCTCTTTTTCTAATCTTGTGTTCTGGCATTGGTAAGATATTCCTTCTCAATTTGTTCTTGAACTGGTCGTCTGCTGTAATGGCCTCATGTGCCCCATCAGAGGATCCATTGTCTGGTGCTTTCCCACTCCTCTGCTCCCCTTCTTCTAGGTTCAAAGCAAACTTGTGAAAAGGCCCTTCCTTTAGAAGGGAAGATCTGATAGCTACACAATATCACTTTCTATTTGGTACAAAAAATTACTTTCATATTACTTATTTTCAGTGAAGTGGAGAAAACCAACATATAGTTCTGCCCTGGCAACCTGTAGCTTTGTTCAGTTTTTTTCTTCTTCTCCCTCTTCCAGAAAATCAGTTTCTCTTTATAATAACAAAAAAGCTATGAAATATTTGAGACAGTATTTCATTTTGAATGTCATCAAAATCAGTGCTTGTTAGGACATTGGGATGAGTTTCCACGTTGCTTAGCACAGAGAACACATTGCTCTATCGCTGTTGATGCTCCGAGTCTATCCAGTGTGTCAGATTTCTGAGCAGAAGTTTAGGGAGGGGTTGAAGTAATTTTGTTTGTTGGTTGATTGTTTTTTTACTTTCTCTGACAGTTTGTCGTCTTTTTTCTTCTTTATCAATTAATTCAAACATGTTATTCATCCTGCCCGATGAGGATTCTGAGGTTATTCTTAATGACTTACAGCTGTTCTGTGCAAGAAGGGAGAGACGTGTAAACTAAACATATAAAAGATATTTTTTTAAATAACAAAATGCCAAAGAGTGTTATAGCACTGTTGTTGTACCAGTACTCCCACCAGAAGCCTCATACATATGCATGATAGGAGACCACCACGTGGGAAAAATACTATGAGTATGGGGGAGAGAAAATGAATATTGATAAAACATGTCACAAACTGTGAATAGCCCACAGGAAATATAATCTCAGTGGGTATGCTTAATTGAAACAGATTAAAATTAAATCCATGCAGCTGATAATGTTTTTTATCTTGAAAGGTCAACTGGGTTTTTGACACTTGTAGTCTCACCAGAAACCTGTTTAAAAGACATTGGCCAGAGTGTCTTCAATATGTTCGTATTTAGAATGGACATTTATGACTGGTCGTTGACCTTGAGATTCCATTAGCAGTAATGAAGGGCAGTCAGTAATGCTTTGTGCGGAGTACAGTAAATGACGCATATACACAGCTGGGAACACGTCCCCTGCTCCATGCTGTGTTGGGATGCACCATGGCACTGTCACTGCATTCCTGGTTCCAGTAAGGTAAAAGGAAACGGTGATAATAACAACAGCGAGACTGCTGTAGAAGTATTTCTACTACACAGTGTGTTGGGAGTCTCACTTTTTCCATTTCCCTTCTTCCCTCCTTTCCCTTTTCTCCCTCTTCTCTTTGGTAAAACGTAAGACAAAATTTCTGATTCTCTACAGAAAAGAGGACAAACCCCATTTACCTAATCACGTAAGGAGTTTAGTTGCCTGCTGTCGTAAGGAGATATTACCAAGATAGAAAATGCAATAAAATGTTTCTAGAGAGCCCTTGCATGAAAATGTTTTAAACTGCCATTAATCAAAAGTTTCAGGCTGGTTCTGGGTGACATTTAGTGTACCAGAAGCACAAGGTGTTGATCATCTTCTCCAAGCTTGCCTAGTCCATCCCAATGAGCAGGAACTCAAGAAAAGGTGGCAAGGAGGAACAAGGAGTTCCTGACGGAACTCAAATATAAAAATGAAGCACACAAGAGGTGGAAGCAAGGAAAGGTGACTAGGGAGGAATACATAGATACTGTGGGATGGGACTGGGAAAGCCATCCCTGTGGGTCTCTTCGTCGTTGTTGTTGTTCCTTTGTGGTGGGATGCAAGGCTGGTTAGAGCTCAGAGAACTTTAGAAGCAAATGAAATCCGCTTCTTCATTCTATGACTTCCTCAGCCCCATTACATTGTTTAGTTACTTATAATGAGAAGTTCCAGTATCTTGAGTTAAAAATTATGTTGGCAACGATCAGGCTGGCTCATACATGACAAAAATGCAGGAAGAAAAAACGTGTATTCTAGGCTGCAGACACTGAATCTATGTTAGTGGTCATTGAGAATAAAATACGATATTCCTTACTGGTCGTCATAGTTCAAACAGAGAATTTTTAATTTTCTTGATTTTCTTCCCCAATCCCATTAAATAATAATTAACATGGTAGTGAGGTTTTGTATGCGTGTAGGGCATGTGTGTATTGTTGTTCTTTTTGGTTTCTCATATAATGACTTGTTCCTAATTAACGTGTCCCTGAATGTAAAATTTGATTCATTTAATTTCAGTTTATTAAAAATGTGTATATGTATAGTTAGATGTACTTCAAAGAATAGTGACTAGATAACACTAGGAGTGTAATCTCCCTTGAAAGGATATAAGGACCTAACTTAGGAGAATGTAAGCCGCTCTTAAATTATGAAGAACAAAGGAAACAATGAATTTCATGTTTGAGTGACTTTTATTAATGGCTTCTCTGTTCTGCCTTCACTTGCATAATATTTGCTTAGAGACAATACCTTCAGCAACAATTTGTTTTATCCTAAAATAGTGGGTAAATGCATGGTCCTAACAAATTCACCCAAACAATCGGCATTGTCAGCAAATTAAAACCATAAAGATGGGCATTCAGACTTTAGAAAGTACATTGTTTTCTTAATAAAAAAGGTTACAAATAAAAGACAATAAAAGTGACAGCTGAGATATCACTGACCCTTGGCAATGTTGGCAAAAGGATGGCGGTTTTAAAGGTTATTTTGGATAAATCTTGTTTTTAAATGTGAAGTCACCTGAAAATCATCCATTTCCCTGAGAAAAGCAAGTTTGCTTTTGGAAATGAGGCTTGCCAATCTTTGTCATTATACCAAGCTGAAGAAGCAATTGTGAACCTCCTGCAGACTCGCATTTCTCCCTTCCAGCACAAAAGGGAGAGAGAAAAGGGAAGTTGCCACCACTCAAGCAGCAAACTCTACCTGTCCTCTGGTCTCCAGCAGCTACCACCAAAAAGGTTTTTTTCCCAAGACAAAGGGATCATTTCCTCTTTCTTTTGGAGTCTTTGCAGCACCCATGATGCGATGTGCTTCTGCTTAAAGCGGGCTGCTGGGTGAAGCTGCCTACGCCTGAGCTGTCCGTAAGACCACAAAGCTCAGGACCTTAAAAAACATCATCTTTCAACTAGGCCTGGAGCGTATGGAGGTTTCTGACGGTATGACGGCAGTGTGGGAGGCAGCCCTGCCCTTAGAAAATGTGCAGCCAGCTTTAGAGTCGTTGGTTGATTTATAAGCACTGTGAAAGAAAGGGTGAGGAGACAGACAGAAGTGCAAATGATGGCACAAGCTCATCACTTCCCCACCGAAGTGGAACATGGCAGGTCAACCTGCTATAAAGACCTTTTTTTTTTTTTTTTAATTAGGTGCACTTTTTTTTATGCCTTCTCTTGCAGAAGCAGCTGATCTTTATTAAATTTAGGTCTCCTGAAGGTATCTGAGGAAATCATTTCTGCTCATAACCGGGAGCTCGTGGAAAAAAAAGAACTGGTAACCACTGGATGTATCTGTCTAGTACTCTGTAACATCTTTATTGCACGTTGAAAAAATGACACGTTGAATTTTAAGGTACCCTGATATATACTGCTCCAATGCAAGCTGAGTAGTACCAGGCTTGTGCTTCTGACTCTGGTTTAAATGCTAAAAGTGCCCATTTGAAGTGGAAAATGAGAAATGCTATCCAAGTTTTAGATGCGCTGTGCTACTGTTGTGATGGTGAGACAGAACGGACTTCACTTTGGCACAGGTAGACAAGAGTTGTACCCCTGTCATACGTGGAGAAACTCTTTGACGTATACTAACTGTGAGCAGACCCAGCAGAAGGGTGGAGCATGTTGGGTAATCTTCCTTTTTATATTAGTAAGCATTAAGTGGATCCCTTATCCAATAGACATTGACTGTATGTAGCCTTGGCTCACTTAATCTTAGCTGATTTGATTAAAAATAAAGCATTTAGTATTACTGTTACACATTAAAAATATTTTCTTAGTTTTAGACAATATTTGTAATATGTTTTCTATCTCAGCCTACAGAACACCAGTTAAGTGAAAGAATAATAGAGCATTATGTGCTAACCACCTGGATATTCCTGAGACTTTCTTTTCTCTATAGCAGCACACAGAGATTTGAAGAAGCGTCTTTATTATCTTAAATATATTTATATTCACAAGATACATATTGTCTAATTATTCTCCCTTGGCAAGTGTGTTTTTAATAATAATTTGGCGTTTAAGTAAAATATACCTCTTCATCTTGTAAAGCTTAAAGCAATAACTAATTAAAGCAGTAGTTCAGTTTTATTTGAAGAACAGTTATTTCTTTTTGGAATGTGTTGTAAGCTTAGTTTTAAAGTAAATGAACCTTGTTCTCTGTTTATAAAATTGAAGTGCTCCATTCCGAGGTCTTAATTTCAAGTTTACTGCAGCAAAGCTGCTGAGTGGCATGAGCAGTGGTGCGCTAGGAGGCCAGGGAGATCTTGGGAGGCAGCTTGCAAACAGAGGATCATTTTCTTTTTGAAGATATGTTTTAGTAGAGGTGGATTAGGTTTGGTTTTGGTTTTTATATGTGGCTAATCCTTGCAATTGCAAGTTAGAGTACTGTGAAGCATCAGAGGACTGGAAGAACTTCTCCAGAAAATATTTTCTGATATTTCTGCACCAAGGACAGTGTATTTTAATGTTACAGCAAAGCTGGGCTTCCTGCAATTTGCCGTTTGCAGAAAATACTGCCTTTGAGATATTGACCTAAAATATTATGATATCAAAGTGGTTGGGTTTCATATTGCAGTCATGTCTGTCATTTGAATTGTCAAAAAAACCCTGTAACTTTTTTTTTTTTATTAAACAAAAAAAGAAATTTTTTTAAAAAAAAGGTACCGAGCAACTTCAGTAATAAGAAAATCTGCTCATTAGGGCACTCCAGCTTTGATTCTGTAGTTTCTGTGATTTGGAGTCAGCTACCCAAATCTTAGGTCTCATTAACACTGGGTTAAAAACAATCTTTCTCTCAAATGATTAATCAGTCAAACATTTAAATGGTCTAATATGACTTTCCTATTAAGGATGACTGATGGTTTGGTCCTGCATATAAGGTCTTTTGATTACATGTTTTTCTTTTCTTTAAATACATCTACCTCTCTGTGCATCCTTTTCCAAGAAGAGACACAGCATATTTTATAAGAAACTTGTGTAGTTGGCTTAGAGCAGACACAGGGAATAAAAATTAAATTTACTCATAACTAATCAAATCCCCCCCATTATTCTGTGAATGTGCAACACTTCAGTAATTATCAGGGGCTTTCAGCTTTGCTTCACAGTATTGCCTAAGCTCAAACCAGTGCCGCTTTTCATTTTTAGTGGACGAGAAACTTGGGAAATAAATGCCTATTTAAAAGTTACATATAATCTGTCAATTTGTTATATTCTCTTTCTTTGTTTCTTGGGTTCCGACATACCCTAAGCTAAAAATTAAAGTAAGTATCATGTAGATACCGCTGTCTCCTAATAGCGATATATTGAGATGTCACGTGTCAGCCATTTTTACGTAAAATCAAGTTTAGTCTTAAACGAAGTCAAAAGTAAAACTCTAGTAGTTTTTATTTAAGTTTAAAATATTACCCTTGTGTCTGCAGTTTCATGAATGACCACGAGAATTAAATTTAGGCATAAATGAAAGAGGGGAGATATTTTGAGACTGTCCCATGGGATAGCAAACCAATTTAATGTCATCAGTGCAGACAAAGAAAAAAAAATGCAATTCTGAATACTGAGAAAAGGACACATTCACCATGGTCTGAGTTTTGTATGCAGTATTTAAAATAGTATATTAGGATTTAAAGTCAACCGTTAAAGAAAATAATGATCTTTTTTTTTCCTTTATAAGCATGAATCGCATTATATGCAAATAGTATGTGAGTGTTGTCTTTTTTTTTTTCATTCCCTAGCCCAAAGCCTCTAGCAATAGCATAGCATATAAACTGTTGCTGCTATTGACAAATCTAATGACAGTTTGCTCATCTGTCAATTTTTGCATTTAACTGGGCAAGTAGAATATCACAAAGCTGCTCTTCGTATGCAGGGAGAGCAGATGCACCTTGAAAGCAGGCACCAGTGTAAGACACGGGTCTCTCATTTCTGGTTAGGTGGAAAACACTTGCAGATATAGACACATTCACACGCTTATTGTAATGAAGAGACTCGGCTAATGGAGAGGTCACAGCAGATAAGCTTTTGTATTACAGCATCTTGTTTAGGCCATCAGCTGGCTGGAGGGGGTTGTTTCTTCCTGAAATGTATTTTATTAGCTATGAATTTAGAAATGTATGATGAACTAGCATTTAGTATTTCTTTAGCCTTACCTGTCGACTACCAGAGTAAAAGGATAAAAAGCTGCACTGAAATGATTGGCTGTGATGTTCAGAATGTAATTGAACAATCTAAGTGGAATAATGCAATTTCAACAGAAAACAATTGGTTGTAGTTCAACTGTATGAAGAAAACAGTAGGTACTCTAATCAGATAAGAAATTTCTATTTTTTTAAAATAATGGTACTTCAGTATATGAGAAACATTGCTATAAAGACAACAAATTCTGCTTCTGTTAACCAATAGAAAGTCAGTTTAAATCCTGAATATTTGTAAGAATAATGGAGAGACGTAGCATGAGGCTTACATAAATTATTCCTGCTCTTCTTTCCTGACATTTCAGACATTGTTCTTAGGATTTTTTTTTAACCTAACAAACTGATATGTATCGAGGAGTTTATCCTTCACTGTCACAAAAGATGCTGCCATGGAATTCAACTGAAGAAATCAATTTAATGGTTTGACAAAGGAGAAAAATTAGATTGGCATTACAGGGAAACATTTAATAAGGATAAGAAATAAAGTCAAAGCACTTGCAATGCATGTCTCTCACTGTTGTTGAAGTGTATAATTTAAAATGCTATTGGTAACTTTGGGGTAGGGAAAGTCTGGGGAAGTTGACCAAGAGATGTTGCTTGACATGAAAAAGCATATAGCTGGTACATTTCTTAGTTCTGAATGACCATTGTCAAGGCATACTTGGCTTTTAATTGTGGTTTAGTAAGGGTTTTTACAATGCACAGATCATAGAATGACTGTAAAATAAATACTTTCTTGAAATATTTATGGAAAATTCTCCCAGCTGGAGTGTAATCTGTAGAAACTTGAAATTTAAATTATGTAAAGGTTTGAGCCGGATGTTACTTTTCTAATAAACTTCAGTAAATTGTTCAGCTGAAAGAAAAGATGAAGGAATAAAAACTGCTCATATTTTACTTATGTTTTCTGATATCCAAAGCTCCCCTGAGATGATTTTTGCTATCTTCAGTTTTTCTGTGTTTGTTACTAGGCAATGATAGAGAGAATTGCACGTGAACAGAACTTTTTCCTTAATCTGTTTTTGGCACAGTAAAGGCGCTTTGTGTCGTCTGGTCACCTGCAGCCCTGCTGAGGGGGTCTGCTAGCAATTACAGGGAAGGCACTTCTGCAACACTTCTCGCTTGAGAATACCTACGCATTTTTACATGTGGGGTAGGTACTTCTCACCTATAAAGGCAAATGTCCCTTGACATATACTAGAGAACTGAGTCACTGAGACAGACTAGGACTTTCTAAAGTTTGCAAAAGTTGTATTTAGGACAGAGCCAGGAGTTATGCCAGGATAGGTACTATCCAACACTCTCCTTTAAAGGAGGAGAATTGTGCATCCTTCTGCCTGCGAGAGACATTGGTTCTGTATTTTTCTAAGGCTGTGTTGTATATTTTTGTACTTCTGAACCGACAACCTGCAAAACTGGGATCCATTATTCTAGCAGGTGTTTTTGGTCAACGTTACTTAGATTTGCCTTTGGGAAGCTAGTGAGGCCAGCGAGACCTGGGGTGGCAGCTTGCATACTAAATACCTTTTTTTTTTCCTTTTTTTTTTTTGTTTTAATAGTAGTGGGTTAGGGTTTGTGGTTTTTAAAATTTATTTTAATTATGCTTGCAATAGCAAGTTAGAGCACTGTGAAGCATCAAAGGACTGGAAGAGCTTCTTCTCCAACATAGATTTTTGGACACTTATGCAAAACTTCTTCAGGTATGATTTTGAAAAGTGTAGATTTTGGGAAGTTATATTTGGCCAGAGATGGTGGATAGAAAATTGAAACAAGTCCAGAATGGGAGTAGAAGTCCCCGTTGCTGGTGGGGTAAGATCCATGCACCTTGAGGCATTATGCTAGCATAGTCTGATCCAGAAGTCTTTATAGTAACTGCATGTCTGGGAAGAAAAGTTTTGCTTCCTTTTTACTTGAAGGAAAGGCATGAAAGTGAGCCTCAAAGGGGAAAAAGGACTATAATCATTTAGGTAGAAGTGCTTCTTAATTCAAATGGTGTGCTACTTAGACAGAGAATTTGATAAGAAGGATTAGAACTGGAAAAGAAAGACATTTTTAAAAGAAAAGCTATTACAGGGTTCATTACTTTATTTATACGTTCTCCAAAATCACATGAATGAAGGAAAAAAATGAGAGAAAAAAATACTGGCTTCAGTTCAGAATGTCAATTACTACTTTTTTAATCCTCTTTTCACAATTTATTTGACATCTTGAACAGTAGCCAGAAAAGCTATTATAACTATAAAACATATTCATTGGTATAAATCTCATTAAGTTGAGCAATTTAATTAAGGTATTGACATGCTTAATTGATATGTGCAAGGAGAGACCATTTTCGTATCTCATTTCCATATGCTTTCTGCTTTTAAAAAAACTAGCTCCGTAAAAATGTTATAGATTCAGCTAAGCCCTGTCGTCCCAAAGGAGCACTTGCTACCATTTACCTTGATTTAGAGCCAACTACTCTTCTAAGTGGAGCTCCATTAAATGGATCTGATGTATGCCTGACTCAAACATGCGTCAGCTTCTCTCATGATCAATAGCGGAATATTTATATTAATAAAGCACCAAGTTAATTAAATAAAATAGTCTTCTGGGTAAACTTAAGTTACTAGGGGATGGGCAGAGAATCAATATATTCTGCCATTTGAGCATTAACTATGTGCTCTGAAATTTTATGTTACCTGAGCAAAGATGCTTGCGGTGTGGAAGTCTCAGGTGCACAGGAACTCCCAGTGCAGGAGGCTCCTCAGTGTTCTGGGCAGGATTTGCTTATTGAGTTAGAGGAGGGGGAAATAAGAACCAAACAAAAACCGTTGGATCTGTTTGGCTTCTGTGACTACCATCTTCATTCCTGCAAAGACATTGGAAATCCTTTCTTTTGGGTTGGGACTGGACCGAGTCAAGTAGGTGTTTTCCTATTCCAGCCTTGACAGAGAAGGAGTGTGGATGAGGAACTTGCCAATTAAAGGTTTATCAGCGGTAGTGGAGGGTCATAGACCCCCTATTTTGTTTTTGAAGAAAATACCCTAAATATATTTTTTAAATTGCCTTTAAAAATCATTTGGCCACTTGTGAACATGTCTAGTTCTAGTGTATTGTCTGTAACAGCCAGAAGGACAACTGATTCTTCAGCCATTTCCAGCAGTGTGGCACCAGGGGCGAGTGGTGGGGCACATGGGGGCCATGCTGCTGTGCCTCTGCTGAAACCCTCTCAGACAGAGCTGGGAGAGAGATATCTATGTGAGTGGGTCATTCCTGACCGCTACAGAAAACTGCCCCTGTTAGAAATGTAATCAAATGTAATCATAAGTCTCCGTCACAAATTCATGTCATTATTTTGCACTGTCCCTGTGGCACTGATGTTATTTCTGTAACATGCAGATGGCCTTTGAAGGAAGCGATTTCCCTCATGTGCCATTGCAATGCACTGCTACCACCTTATTCTACCTTTTCTCTATATTTTAAGGCTTCAGTTCAATACAATAAAGTGAAAAATGTTTCTCTAAATAATACTGCAGCTTTAAAAGAATGCCTGACTTTGATAACCAAAGGAGATGTGTGCAAGGAAAAGAAAATCTTAATGCAATATAATTGGTTAGTCAATCAGTTTAGAACTTGTTTTGTGTAACTAAATTACTTTCTATTTAGTCAGGGGCACCATGGCATTGCTAAAAAGACTGTCACCTCCAGTCCAGGGGTGAGCAGTTGTGTGCCAAAGCCCTGAACAAAGGTGGAGCGTGGAGCACTCCTGCCCGCAAGCTTGGCTGGCCAGCACTAGGCTCCTTCCTGCTCCCCTCTCACCCTTCTCAGGGTTGGTTTGAAGGCGATGAGTTAACACGGAGGGAATTAGAGCCTGTTCAGTTGGGCCCTTCTCATTTTTAAACGCTCAGATGTGCTGGGCTGAGCAGCAGTCACTGCTGAGCGTGCAGTGATTATTGAATGTCTCCTGACTGTAACCTGGGGTCACAGTCTGAATGGAAGATTTCAATGAGCCCCTTCTTTGCCGACTTCTCAGTGAGAGATGCTGTCTACCATACGAACTGAACAAAATCATCATGTGAACCCACAGGGAGGTAGCATATGGATTAATGCATAGAATTTATTAAAATAATCTGTAGAAGTAGTTCTGGGCTATTGCAAGAAAATGGTGCTGATGTTTTCCTGTGATGTATGATTTTAACCCGGTTAAAATATTTCTAATTATCAGGAACAGTGGAAAGGCTGAAAGAATAGTCTCCTCTCTCTCATAGTGAATTTTGTCTTCCAGTAGCTAACACCAGTGTTACTGAAAATACTTGGGTTTGTTTCTATTTTTGTATTAATATAGAACCTTCTGAAATAAACATACGTGTTCGGTGTGTTTAATACTTCCAAATATGCTTCATATATAGAGAAATACACTTTGGTTCTTGTCTAATATTAATAATCAAAGCATGTATATTACATGTGAAAATTCAAAATATTTAATGGCTGTAAAACTATACTTCTGCTATATTGCTGTCTTTGGTAAAGTGTTGGTAATGCATCCCAACCCTACCATTTAGTATTTGGTTTGCCTTTCTTCGTTTATATCATTCTTATGTTCTATGATTTAGAAAGACTGAACAAAGAGTGCAAGCTAGAAACAACATTGGAACCATATGTGCTATAGTAGTATATAATCTATAGCATAATCATATAAATTTAACAGGGTGGGATAGGTTTAGTTACAAAACCACTTTCTGGGTTAGACATAGTTCTCCAGTATTTAGAGTTGTCTTTCCAGAAATTAACTGTTCAAAGAAAGGGCAAGTGATTGCATCTGAGCAGGGATAAAAACAGATTCCACCATGAATTACTTTCTGGAAGCAAACAAAGCCCTTTGTGTATGGAATTGTGATGCAGAAATTATTGTATTTTTTTGAATGACTCTTAGTTTCTGCCTCTTGATTGTTGGTTTTCTATATATGCATGTGGAAGTAATGATGTGAATAATATCTGAATGTAAACTTTCCAAGTTTTATAATGAAGTTAAATTTGGGTTTTTGATAAGGTAAAACAATGAAAAAGTTTTAAATGTTATAGTATCAAATGTAAGATTTAAGGTGAAATCATAGTCTTTTAAATTGTGCGTGAATGTGTAATGTAGAGCAAACAGCTTGCGAGATAACGTGACTCCTTGTTCATTACTAGAAATGGATGTGTTCAGTTCCAGTGTTCCTGGGCAATCAGTTTACTTCTGAGTTTTCACTTTTTTAATTTAACCTTTTTTTTTTTCCCCTCCTTTTGGTCGAAATTGATTTTATTTTAAAAAGAATAATAATTCTGGATTACAATTTCCTGGTCAGAACCGTAGTCAGATCAGTGTGGGGGTTTGGGGAGGGGAGCTGTGAGCTACTGTTATCACTTGCATTGTTTGTATTTTAATAAGGATTTGAATGTAATGCATCATCCAAAGCTGCAAATACAGAGGCTTCCATGGTAGGTGCCGTGAGTTCTCTCTACCTTTGCATTGGAACGTAATTTTTTTCAAGTGCCAGGCTGTAGTTTGAAAGTAAAGCAAAGCATCTTTAACATCAAAAGCTTTCCTGTCAGTCGTTTGGTACTTAGCGCTACCTATACGGGACACCTCTTAAATGATTGTTTTTTTCAAAAGATTGCTAATGTAGTTGAACAGAGGTGTCATAAATTGAAAAAAATAAATTTAACTTTGGCATAATTGAAAACCAAGTGTTGCTGTTAGGCATCATTTCTTCTGCAGACTTGCATAGCTGTAGTGGGCTTTAGAGCAAGTCACCGTCCTTCCCAGCAGTGATGAAATCAGATCACTCTGGAATTTGATATTCTTTGATTTGAGAGTGCTTCAATGATGAAACGGCCACGTGTAGACTTCTTGCTGATCCCTTTGGAGTCTGTTGTGCAGGAGGTCCTCCTCCCTCTCCCCAGTCAGCTATCAGCTTTTTTACATTTAATTTAATTTTCTGAGCTGACATTGTCAATCTGAAATTCAGCAACATGCTCGACAGTGAGAGGAAAGCTGAGTTCATTTTTGGAAGTGGCTTTATGCAAATAAATCCTCGTGCAGATCGCTGAAGCAAGGCATTTGCTCCTGAATCAGAGTAGTGCCCTTGTTTCCTTGTGTTCTGCAGGAATGAAGCTCGAAATGTGCCACAAGAATCTGTGAGGGTTACTGTAAACAATTCACACATGCTTGCATCTTCCTATGAGTATTTTGGCTGTTTGGGGGTAAAAACTGAATTTGGTTTCAAAGTAGAACTTAACTAAGCTTGTAACTTATTCAGGCCAGGCTTGTTTGTAAGTGGCAATGAAGTCCTAGGGAGGCTGTTAATTCTTGTGAATTGTCTTGAGTTTAGCTTAGTCTTCAATAAAGTTTTAGCTCCTTGGTAGGTGGGGTACAAAAGCATGAAAATGGCAAAACCCTCAATATGCTGAGTGGCACTGTTACACGTTTAACTTATTTTTTTGAGGAATTTATAACTTTGTGTGCGTGTTAGCTTAGGTTTAGGTCTATGTTATGGTAGTTAGCATGTTTGTTCTGCTAATATATTTTATTTTTATTGTCTGTATTTAGAACACCTATCTTTTATTTAGATGCCTTTTTCTAAAGTGTAGCACTATTGAATGATAAACTTTCTGTGCATGGAGTGGGATGCTAGTCATTGAAAAAAAGAAATGAGTTGGTTATGCTTCAGCGATTCTTTTCTTTTGTGTGTGGATGAGGTAGCAGAATGAGGTTTGTAGGTATCGTTCAGCTGTAATGGCCAGGGTGGACCTGCTCTGAAATAACTGAATAGCTTGTGGGTTCGTGGAGCCTACTGTAAAAAGGAGAAGCTAGTATTACTTCAACACTTGCATCTTGCATGAATATCCCCAACAGAGTTAACCACTTTGTGGTATTACATCTTGGTCTAATAAATCTACATGTCATATCCACATAGAAAAATGAATTAAGGCTACAAACCAGTCTGAACTGTATCTTCTTACATCTGCAGTGTTTCACAGGGGCTTTCAGGGGCTAAACGATTCGTAACAGGGAAGATACATAAAAGTGAAGTTGTGGAAGAAAATAGAAGCTAAAATATTTATGAAAGAAAGAAGTGACAAGGTGCATAAAGCTCGTCCTTTAGGGCTTCAGTACCGGTTAATGGGGTACAGACTGCTGAATATCACTGCAATAGATATTACTGGTCCAATATTATCATTTATTTTAAAAACTTCTATTACAGCTAAAGCAATAGTGTAACACTTTTCTGTGGGAAAAAGTGTACCAGTCTAATAATTGCCTCTTGATACCCAGGGCTTAGCTATAACCAGAATGTTGTTTTTCTCACTGCAGTGCATTCAAATAGTTTGCAATTAATTTCTGCCTCGCTAGAATAAATGGAATGTCACTGTAGTTGTTTTTACTATCCATGGATTCTGTATAATTTTTATTACTTTTATGTAGCTACAGAAATGCCTATGGTGATCATGTAAACAAATTAAGTAATTGGCCTCTTTCAGGAGAACTTTGTAAAAAATAAAGCAGAGATCTTTATACATGCATTTGCTACTTACTCCTATGAAAAACAGTCTATTTTCATAGCTAAAGTACAGGATTACAGCCTGAATTAAATACTATTATGACCATCATTCTCATTCTACTTTATGATGGTTAGGTGCACCAGAATATAACAGGTCAGGGAGGTATTTTTCTGAATTTATCAGTAAAGTGCAAAGTATTCCTTACTGTAAAAATACTCACCGTTAACATAGGTAGAACTAGGTAAGAAAGATCATTAAAGAGCGAGTCTTCCTCCAGATGACGATCAGTTATGCAGTGACAGTGCAATTTATTAGCTCATGTTTCAGACTTTATGATTTCACATATTTGACTCCTAAAATAAAAACTTACCATATTTTAAAAGAAGATATGACCAATAAACCGCAAATATCTTTTTGCTGAGGGGTCAGACTGGGCTTAAAAAGGGGTTAATTTTTGGCCTGTGGAGATCAGAGGAGGGTAATGTTGCCTACTGATTTTTAGAATTTGCAAATGCATAGAATTTCCAACAGACAAAAGTATAAAACAGACAACAGGTCAACAGTATCAAACTTACTGTTTTTTTTTTTATTAAAATTTATTTTTAAATTAGCTTAAAATAAAGTAGCCTCCATATAGCTGAATTTCCACGTTAGAAAGTATAATCATTAATAAGCAGCAAGAGTGCTTTTTGAATTCACATTGTTTTAGCAGCAAATATTTATAAAAACAGAAAAATCACTGGGATAATTAATTTCTTTCCACTGATGTCAGTGCTTCACTCCTACCACTTTGAAGTGTATGTTTTTCTTACTAAATCCTTTTAGTGCCTCTGTGTTGTAATCTCTCTTGGTTGGACAACAGTGTAATAGAAATGAGTTGGTATAATTTGGTGTTGTGTAGGAACAACATCACATTGGGATCACTTTTTGTTAGTGATCCAGCTGCAAACGTATAGTAGCTCTGGATCATTCCACAGTAAAAGAGATTTTTCTATCAAAATGTATCTCTCTTACATAAATTGTCAGAATTGTGCATGCTGTTTCTCTGCTGGCAGGCCAATCTCGCCACATGTGGTAAGACTTAGTGTATAAATGGCATAAAATGGAATACCTAATGTATATGACTTTCAAGGTTGGGGTTTTTTCTCTTCCTGCACCCTGCTAGAGTACCTTGCTCTAGTCACATACTGCCTCTCATTGTATCTCACTGTGCCCTGTATAAAAAAGGATTAATTATATTGCTACCATTTTGTAAAGCACTGAAGACCTGCATTAAATACTGCTATTAAAGAAGCTCTATGGTATTTCTACGAGGGATGCTTCTTTTCAAGCGTTTCCGCTGAGTTTGTGGTCGGTTACTTTCCAATTCCTGCTCCTGGATGTAGCCAAAGTTGAGTATAAAGACATTGAGGTAAAATTCAATTTTTGTGCATATGTTCCAAAAGACAAAACAGATGCTGCTTTCTAAAACGAAAATTCTGATCTATCTCAAGATGGGTGGTTTTAAAATAAGAGTCTCCTAAATGCTGTCTGATCAGTATTTGCTTGGCATTTTGGAAATGGCCGGAGGAGGGACGATGAATTGTTAGAAGTCGTAAAGACAAATGTTGTCCTTAATTGGGCATTGACACATAGATTATTTTTACAGTTCATTTAAAATAATATAAAAATATTTACAAATCTTGTAAGAGATATTCTAGTAGAATTATTTTTTGTCTGGTTTTGTGTTGGGTTCATTGACAGCCAAATGTTGTAGCACTGTGTCTAATTTAGTGAAACAGTGGGGGTTTTTTTGTTTGTTTGTTTTAAGTGTCTAAGAAGTTTTTAAAAAACCTCTTGTGAAGTGTGCACAAATCTGTATCCTCTGGTCTTTTAAACATTTCGAAAGACTTCACCATGTACTGAGTTATCCCTGTAGCTGTGTCAGGACAGAAGTCATGAATCTGTCCAAGTCCATGCAGGTCGGATCTCTTGAAGAGCCTTTATTAAGAGATGGGGTTTAATTTGGCCTTGGAGAAGGAGGATGATGATACTCAAATAATTATCTACTGCTGAGATCTTTTTATTCCTTGATTGCTTAGTGAACACCCTTCCCCAGACTTTACACCCAGCCTTGTTCTTCAGAATGGGACTGTGTGTATGTGACGGGTTAATTAGACTATGTGAAGCTTTGAGTGAATGTTGAAGTACAGAGTTAGCGTCTATCACCTCCCAGTAAAACCAGATCAACAAAGAAAATTGTGGTGTTTATCTTCTGGAAGCTTAGCAGGGGTACTCATGCAGCAGTGTGTGACTGTGTGAAAGCAGTGAGGACTGGTTTAATTGGAATTTTTGAGCTAACTGCTGTCCCTTCAAACAAACAAAACTACGAAGTTTCTCAACAGCTTTCCAGAGCGTGAATTAAGAGCCAGCTGTATTATATTTAACAAAAACACAATCACCTTGCATTGTTCAGGGTACAAAACATCTGTAGGACTTGCTCTTCTTTTGCAGAACTTGGATGCTGTCAACATCGATATTTTATTGCGGTAGTAGCAGGAAGAAATTTTTTTCCTTTTCGAAAATCGGCAGTGATGCCAAGTTTCTGCAGAGTAAATGCTATACAATAGTATTGTTCTTACCCTCTTCTCTTGTAGGCCATCAGCAACAAGACTTACCCCTTTTTGCTTTTAGACAGAAAGGTATAACTGCTACTTTATGGTAAATACCTTTTTTTACCCTGAACATAGGGAAAGGGAGAAACCGTTGCTTCACTCAGTGCATAAGGCCCCTCCTGAGTACAGAGGTGCTGACGGGAGTGTCACACTCGTCACAGCTTGTTCTCACTACTGTTGCTGTTGTAGTGAGCTGATTTGGTCAATGCTTTTCCCACTTGGAAGCTTATACATATCTTGAATATTTCTTGCATATTTACAAGGCTCAAAGTCACTGAATTGCCCTCAACAGCAAACTCAGTTTTTTGTTAATCCATCTGTAGATCAGGAAAAACCCTAATGTTGAACAGTTTTGGAAATGCTAGGGCAATAGCTCCTAGATAAGAATAGTATTTAGCTGTTGCAAGTGTTAAATACTATTTTTAACCATTAACGATTTTAACCATGCAATTTTGGCAGAGCAGGAAAAATTCTGCTGTTCTTTGCTGTGAATGAAATGCCAGCTTCGTGTGATACAATGACATTTTTTTTTTAAAAGGTTGAATACATTTACAGAGTCTGTTTTGATCTGATTACGACGTCTGCATCCTTGAGTTTGTGCATACTGGCACCTGTACCTGCAGATACATTTACCACGCAAGTAATTCAGATCCGTTTCTTGCATACCTCAAGCACGGCGATCGCTCTCTTGGCTCAGGCTTCCTAACGAGCTTTTAAGCAGCCTTTGCAAGTGCACGCGTATTGCAGAGGAGACAGATCTGCATCCTTCTGCGCTGCTTCCTGCGAATAAGTGGCTGGAGCTGTGTAGGAGGACGTGCCCAGATTAACTGTAATATTGCTGCTCACTTCTTGGAAGGGGCATTGTATTGATGGGCAAGAAGAAACCGTAGCTATGAGAAGGGAATCTGTGCTGCAGCCGTTCTGCTGCTGGTTTTATGATCCTGGTTATGCCATGCTTGAGGTTAAGCAGGGTTTGAGGCATTGCAAGTTGTTGTGGATTGTAATAAAACTCTGTGAGACAATAAAGCTTCCTTGGGAATGTCAAGCCTTTAGTTAAAAGAAAACACTGTGAATATTCTGTGCTGGAATTGTAAACAGTTATAACTGAGTAAACTTATTTTTTTCCCTATGGATTTCCATTGTCTTTCTATCTCTCTGCATGTTACCTCATTTTGTCTTGTAAACTCTTCCCTTAATAATCATTGGTCCCGCTGCCCTCTCTATTCACTGTCCGTAGTATCTTCCTTCCAGCTCTTGCTCTATGAAAAACCTGACTTGTATCATTCCCCACTTCACTGACTTCCTTATCTTTTGTTATGTATTACGTAGAGATTCTCCTTGGATTATACTCTCCAATTTTTCCCCATCTGTTACTCTTTAACTCCTTAATTGTGTTATTTAATTCAGTAAGATGGTGTAAGGTAGAGTTTATGTGTAACACGCTGTACAAATTAAAACTAATTCTAATGAGACAAATTGCAGTGCCTGGGTTGTGTTAAGTATGCGACCTTTTGCAGAGAAGTTCAGCCTGGTGTTAGTCCAGTTCTAAAGAAATGCTGGGTTGAAGAATAGTCACTAAACTTTAATGGGCAAAACCTCAAGATTTAATTATTTTTTAAAAATTTTGGTAAATGCATAAGACTAAAATGTTTTTAACCCAGAAATCCTATTTGGTAAAAGACTGTAAACGAGCTACCAACATGGATCAACTAAGTTTCATTTTTTCTCAGCTGCAGATTCTGTAGCTGGAGTGAAGTTAGTGGGCAAAGTATTTATTTCTTAGCATCGGTGGCAGCTGACACTTTATTAAAATCAGTATTCATACCTTTCTGCTGCCTGATTTGCAAAATAGAACTAAACAGCATAAACTTTCTCGTGTAACTGTGTCAGGAAGAGCTGATGGGAAACAACTGGTTATTTTACACTCTCAAGCCCCCTCTACAGTTGAATCAACCAGCATTTGTCTTACGGTTTTGTACCAGCCATTGCGAAGAGAGTTGTATGTGAGCTCTGCTTTCTTATTCCAAGAAGCAATTGAATTGTGGATAAGCTAGACAGTACTTGACGGAATCCGGTTCGTTATTCCGGATTTTGCCTTCATTTTGGCTGAACATTGATTCCATGAGTTAATGGCTAACTCTAAGTTTACTGTTTTATTATGTGATCAGCATACTGGGAAAGGTACATGCTTGGCTGTGAATCCTTTGCTCTTGATGACTAGTTCTTTAAGTCTTCACGTTAGCCTTTTTGGACATTAAAGACACGTCTAGTTCTTTACTGGATAACACAGAATGGGGGTTTTTCTTTTAGCCCACTTGAGTCATAAAAATAATAAAGAGTAATGTTCAGACACAATAAGTACTTTTAAATCAAGCTGCTTTTCAGGCAGTTCTTTATTTAAAAATAGTCTTCTCAAATTTTAGAATCTGTATGCCAAAAAACCTGGAAAATAACTGGTAAATGCTTAAAGTGGGGTTTGTTTTGTTTTGGTTTTGAAAAGGGAAACAACCTAAGCATAATGCTATCAGTGTTAATTTTTTTGTTTTCATATGATACATTTTATTTTCAGTACTATAACTTTGCAAGTTGTATTAAAGTAGCTATTTCAGTGTTTCAAATCTGTAGTTCAAGTGAAGACTCTTATTTTATAAATGTTCATATGGTCTGCGTTCCAATTAACTGATTTATGCTCTGTCACTGGCAAATTAAAAAAAAAAGTCTTAATGTCTTTTATTGCTATTTTAGACAGCTGAGATTTCACTTAGGATGCAATAACCAGTGCTAAAGCAGGAAGCTGAAACTCAGCGTTGTAGCAAAGACTACAGAGTCACTTGGAAAACATCAGCAGTTTTGGGTGGTTTTGGTTTTTTTTCCCCAGTCCTTTTTATCAGTAAGGCTCTCGCAATTCATATTTGAAGATCAGGAAAACAACTTTGTACTTGCACAGGGAGTTAATCTGTGTCCGAAGCATTTTATTTAAATTAAAATAAAAACTAAAAAGTCTACCAACTTGTGCCAACTCTTGTTTGAGTCTGGGTTAGACTAACGTGTGGTCTGCTGCACTGTGAGGGCATATGAGCCACAGCTGCTGGATTTTGCGAGCTTCTGCAAAGCTGAACTAATCTAGGCAAACTTGAAGTCAAAGTTCTTTGCCATCTCTGTGGCTCTGTTTGCCCACCTCTGAAATGAGAGTGCTCTTTCCTTAGGGCTGTTCACCACACGCTGATGGCTATGGAAGCTGTTGGTTGAATGTACGCATCATCGCCTGCTGTGCTTTGCTCCTAGTTGGTTCCTCTGTGATCTGCTGCCGAGGCCTTTTCCAAGTGTGTTTCCGTCAGACAGGACCCCTGGATGAAGGAGGCGGGGGGACACTTCCAAAAAGAGACTGCACTTTACCTCAGCAGTGGCTGGTTGCAGAATCTCTGTGCCAGTTCCACTGCTTGAAAGCTGTGTGGCAGGTTGAACTGGATGAAACTTGCCTGTATTTATCAAAATACCGGGGAGAATAATTTAATCCAAAAAGACTCATTTAGCTCAATGTGTCTATTTTATCAGGATGACGATGAAGATATTTCCGTTGTTGTTGAGCTTGCTGTTTCTGTACAGAGGAACCTCTGTGAAGGAGGGTGCTGCTGATGTCTTAGCACATTTTAGTTTGTCCTCAGGTCAAGTGCTTCTGGTCAGCTCTCTTAACGTTGTTGGAGTTTTGGAAACGTATGTTTCTCTAAAGCTGGAAGTTTTCAGATTTCTTCCTTAGGATCCATCATGCACCCAGGCATTGGACTTGTCTTCCATTACAGAAATAGATGGCTCGAAACCTCTGCCTAAGAAATAGGACATGTACTAGTAATCATCATTTATTTTTCTTCAGATTCATTGTTTATTTTTTCTTGAATACCACAAATCTTATTTTGTCTATTTTTTTAGGGTTTTGTTTTGTTTTGGCTTCACATTCGTTTATCAGGTTTTGTGCAGTTACTATTAATAACTAATATTTATTTTACATACTGTCAGAGTTTACCATTATATCTGCTACAAGAAGTAGAGAATGAAAAGCTGAAACTTTAAGATAAACTATGTAGACAAGTTGCTTGTTATGGCCCTCTGCTCCCTCAGAGCGAAGTTTGTGAAGCGCATGGGCTGAGCCAGGTTGGTGTGTGCTCGCTTCTGAAAGGTGCTTAAGGAAAGTTTGGCACAGTGTTAGGAAGCAGAGATGAATGCTATTCCTGAGCATCTCAAAAAGGGATGATTGTAATTGTAAGAAGGCAGTTATGGAAAATGAAGCGTGCAGTTGTGAATTTTCTTCCATGCTGCGTCACTAATGCTATGCAGGCTGTTGGTTCTTCAGACCACTAGAGATATTTATGAAATCAGTCCACGATCCTGGAGATTTAGAGAGGCAGTAGTGTTAGCTAGAGGAGAGTGCCTAAATGGAAAATAAAATTAATACAATTTATGAGAAGATTGTCATAGAAAATGCATGAATTTCTTAGTCTCCTGTTTTTGCAAGTGAGAGCTAAGCACAAAGACAAAGCAGAAAGCAAAAATATAAAGTAGCCCTCTTAGACTACAGTAATATTAGGAAAAATGCCCCCAACCTGAAAACTTAATTTATTTTAAAATCTGGTTTAAAATAATGCACAACAAAATGCTGGACAAATGCAACTTGAGGTGTTGGTGGGTTTAGTGTGGTTTTATTTGATCACACAATTCTACTTTTTCAAGGCCTTTTTGTCCTGCTTTGCCTGTCTTTTGCTTTCGGATCTTACTAATTTTTGACTTTCTAAGCCATTTTGTCATGGCTTTACCATTGGCTGTAGCTCTGCTGTGCCTCGCTGTCACACCTAAGTGACTCCCTGTCATGAAATCAGTCTTCAGCATAAGACTTCCTTCTTAGAGGTCTGAAATACACTTTACTTTTGACTCTTCTTCATGCGGGTTGCCTGATCATTTGTCTGGGTTGAAGGTCTGTCTTTAAAGAACTAATATTTTGTTGCTGGCAAAAGAAAGGGGAGGTGAAGGAAGGGTCAGGGTGTGGATCAGTGTTAAACAAATTGTGAAGGTCACAAAGAATTCTAATCTGGCTTGAAAAAGAGACTTGTATCCAGCAGCACATTTTTGTTTGTGATAGTCTGAATGGACAATTGTGGCTACTTTGAGAATTTGGTGTAGACTGCATGACTGGTATAAATTGAATTAGACTCATGACAAGGACATAGTCCCCTTTTTTTTCGATCTGCCTGATGGAAAGCAGAAGAAAGCCCTGTGTGACACGTCTTGACCCGCAATGTCAATGTGGGCTTTTGTGACAGGCTCTGATTTCTGGCCTCTCATTTGATAAAGCCAATTTGGTGGAGACTAGAAAGGAGGCTTGCTGCAACACAAAATGTACTTACAGAAAAGAGTATCTGGTGGTGAGTACAGATGACTGCCATTCCATCTTAATAATCATTAGAAAGCCAGAGTTTCTTTCTGAAAATGGGGCAAAGTCTTGGGCTTGTATAATACAGGGACACGATCGCACCAAATGTTGCACTGTGTAACATCCTGTGCTGTGGTGTCACCTTTCTTTGTCCTTTTCTCCAGCCATCCCTCTGCCTTCCATTTGCTCCATTTGCTTATTTCTTCCATTTTTTTTCCCCACTCTTCTGCCTTCCTTTCATATTCTGACACGTCTCTCTTTTCCCCAGTTTGTACCCTAAACTGGAGTGAAATGACTCCCTCTTCTCCATGCTGACAAAGCACCAGCAAAGAAATCAATGAGTGCTGCTTTTCCTTAGCCTGAAGAGGTCCTAGTTTTATGGTTTTATGTCCGTTTCCCTCCCATTCCTGATGCCCTCCTCCTTGTCTCTGTTGGCGCTGGTAGAGGATTACAAATGTGGAAAGTTCTTGTGGAAATATTTATAGTGCATCAAAGGAAAAAGCAACTGAATGCAGGTTGTGTGACAGAAAATGGTAACCTGCGGTGCTTGTTGCTCTACCTGCACTCACAATGCAGATGTAATTATTTAAATTGAAACACTTTTGAAATGTTTTAAGTATTAGAAAGATATTTTGAATTGCTGTTGTTTGCTTGGTTTTTTTAAACAGGGTTAAAAATTCTGTCATTCCCATTGATACACAATGCAGTGGGGGTTTTTTGCTGCAGTGGATCAAGATCTTTTCACTGTAAATTTACAAAACTCACAAGAGAATGATTGTCATGTTTTTCCTGCATAATAATTTCAAATAAGTGGCTGTAATCTGAGCAGGGGTAGCCAAGTATTTTTGCAGTCGGTAAACAAACAGGAGCATGGTGAGAAAATTGCATTTACGCTACAGGGTTGCAATTTCAAGGCATAAATTTGGCTGCAGGTACTCTTGACAGCGAATCATGGCATTGTGCCAGTGTCGTGACCACATTTGAGTGATGTTTTCTGGAAGTTCTGTCATTTGGATCATGAATTCTGGTGGTTTTTGCTGGAGAGTCATTTCAGCTCACGCCACAGACCTCTAGAGGAGATAAAGAAAATTGAAAACATCGTCCGTTGTAACAAATCCAGAAACATCTGCTTTTCCAAGCATGTTTGTGTTCCATTATCTCATGTAGATTTGAGAAATGTGTTCTCTTTGTTAATACAATGTATTTTTGTTTTCCCTTATTCAGAGACCTGAGTGAAAACCAGATAAAAGGAATCCCTAGAAAGGCCTTCCGAGGAATCATCGATGTGAAGAACTTGTAAGTGACAACTTCATTAATATTTGTGGTAAAAGCCATTCTCCCTAGGTTACCTCTGGCTGTTAGAATTTGAGTACTGTGTGGTTAGCTCTGTGCAACACAGAAGGGAGCTGTGGGCCCTGCTGCGTGTGGCGGGTTATTGTCAAGGGCCTCAGGTGCTACACTGGTCCACATGTACGCGGTGCAGCACGCCTCTGGAAGTTTTGAGCAAAGGAAGATGTATACTTAAGGGCTTTGCCCCTCCCTGCAGTATTGTCCTGCAAAATCCAGTGAAATTGTGGTCCAAGCCTTGAAGCAAGGTATTTGTGAGAAAAGAGCTGGTAGTTTGAGGGTGAAATTGAGATATTTCCACTTAGAATAAATGTTCTGTCCTACAACTTGGGTAGGAAGTAAGTAAGGCAAAATGCAGCCGGCAGGTACAGTAGTTGAGCACAGATACCAGAGAATGAAAAGGTAACATGGGAAGTTAACTGTGCCTGCTTTGACAGTCTGTATTGAAATTTAAAATAATTTTTCAAAGCCATTAAAGAGAGAAAAGCAGGTTTTGCTGTTTTTGTGCTAATGAAGCTAGCCAGTCCTAGCCATTTTCTATAACATACAGTCTAAAATGTATGTAAAGACTTTCAGCTCCGAAATTCCAGAGCTGCTAGAGGCTGCTTATATGTTACATACCAGAAACTCAGTTTTGTGCACACCCACATACTAGCACACCATTGGCATCATTAGAGTCAACACAAGGTGAATTGAAAAAGGAAATAACAGTCAGCAACTTGGCAGAAAGTCAGGATTTCCTGAGAAAACTTGCAGCCACTCTCAGAACCATTTCAGAGCTATTAGTTACCACAGAGCCACTGTGTTACCACACCAGTAGCTGAAATCTGATACCCCACCATGTTAAATATTGTAAGCATAGCTTAAATGGTGTGGAATTTTTTTTGTTTATTTAGTAGAAGAATCAGCTGAAATAGATCTAAAAAGCAGCACTTTTCTATGAACAGTCTTGCAACATACCTGTGCTCTGTTTTCATTTCTTGCCCCAAGGAACAACCTCTTCAGCATCCAGCCTAAATTTTTTTCTATAGGCAGCATGGCAGCTCTTAAGGGCAGTCAACATGAGTCTGAGCCATGACCATGTTTGCATCCAAGGCCAAAGCACAATTCTTGTACTTTCTCTGGTGATGCTGTGCTGCAGGCAATATCACATCACTGGGTTTGTGCAAGGGACAGAGCACTGCAAAAGACCAAAGCAGGGCTTCGCCCAAACTGGAAAACACAGGCACAGGAGCAACGCTGGGAGGTGCCTCCTGCGCTCTCTGGGCACTGTGCAAGGAGACTTTGGGGTAGACAGAACGTGAACACTTTTACATGTCATACAATATTTACAGCTGTTTATGCAGGCATTCAGCATACAAAGCTTGTGTTTCTTCAATGGCTTCTTTCTTACTTCGTGTATACTGAACAGTGACTTTAGCTTTTCAGGTATGAAGACTTTTTCACCTGAATGTCAGCCTGAGAAAACATATCTTGAGGGGCCAGTTAACTTCGCCTAAGCCTGTACTCTAATGTTTCTCTTCAGTGGAGGAGCATCAGAGGACCTGTGTGAGCAGGTCTAGTTTTTAAGACACGGGAAAATGTTGGAGACTATAGTAGGAAGAAGTTTGTGGATTTTAGACAGAAGCGTGGTTTTTTGTCGTGTTACCATGAGCTTTACTTACATTGTGTAATGTAAAGGCACAGTAGACGGTGTTTTGTTTCAGAAATCTAATGTTCCTGGCTATAGTTCACTGATAATTGGCTAACTTCATTTAAAATAGCAAAGTTTGCACTTAGAGTTGATTTCACATTTGGCAAACTGTTAGAAAAATCACAGGTGTCCTTTGATTTATGCATCCAGTCTCAGTGCAGAAGGAAGCAGGGTCTCACCTTTAAATGAGCTGGTGTCAAGGGATGGCTGACTGGAGTGCTTACAGGTATAAATGTTGGGATCTAAAACTTTAACAAAAAATGGTGACTGTCAATTTAGGCAGTATCTATTATTTTGCTGTAAAAGATGCAGTATCAGAAGTGCCTCCCTGTAGCCAGTGTTTCTGTCTTTCAGGAATACTGAAGTTATCACAGAATCATAAAATAGTTCTGGTTGGACTAGATGGAGGTCATCTAGTCCAGCCTCTGGCTCAGCAGGAGTACAAAGATTAGTAGTTTATAATAGATTTGCTGATGTGAGCCATGAGTACTGATTGTTTAGATAAATAGCAGGGGAAGGAGACTTTGCTCAGATCTATAGCCATTCTTTTGTGATAACGAATGGATGAATCGTGTCCAGGGTGGTTCATTAAATCCAGGTGACTGTTGCTTCCAGACACAGATCAGTGTCCCAGGAGTTGCTCAGAAAAATGTGACAAAATCTTGAGCCAACGTGTTGCTGGAAATGCATTAAAATTTCTGCAGCAGTAACTGTCAAGGTGTGATGCAAGTTGGACCGAGTTAATATCTAAAGCTCTTACACATGCCAATTCCCATTCTCAGTCTAGATTTGGCAGCCAAATTGCTCCCTTCTGAGTCACAGAAATGCCCATGCCAGTGAGCACGAGTGTTCAAGCACTTAGAGGAGGAGAACGAGTCTTTGCCTTTTGGTGCTTTTCAGCCGTTGGAACGCCTGCATTGCCAATGGCCTGGTGACTCTCTGACACATACGCACTAACATGATAACAAGAGGGCTGGCTGTTCCTATGGTTATCACTTTGCAAATTTATTGTACTATCTCAGAGCTCTTTCACCTTATAAAGCATGTTTTTGAGGGATCTTGGAGACTTCTAGACACAAGAAGTAAAGTTACATATTCTCCCACTCTCCCCAGCCCTTTCCAATTTATCTTTAAAATTAATATAGGGAAAGGCTGGCAATGACTCGTCTCTGTTTTCATGGCTTGACATTTAACATGGCCTCAAATTCTTCCAGTTTCTACATAAAGTGTCCAAATCTCATGGCAAAAATAGTAACTCTTGTAGATATTATAATAGGGACACAGCAAGTGCTAGGCCGCATGAAAGTCTCCAGATCAATGCTGTCTTTAGCAGCATTTTGGAAAGCTTCCCTCAGGAAAAAATGCAGAAAAGTTGATGCAATAGACTAAGCCAGGGCATGAATTCCTTTTGATACAGGCTCCAAAATACAAAGCCTAAGGGCTTAATATAAATTACAGTGGGTGCCAGTTGGAAAATCTTTGAGAATACGCTATCTCAGCATGGCCATAGCAGTAAGCAGCACAAAGTTGCAGGCTGTAGCCAGTTGGAGCATACTGGTGTAAATAAAATCATTTCCTGAATTTAAGGGAAGAGGAGCTGCTGCATGTGCTGAGTGATGAGGGTCTTTGGTGTTGTCCATCTAGCACCAGGAGTGCAGAACCGGCTTGGTAGGGATACAATTTTGGTTATTTCAAAATTAAATGTTAAGAATATTGGAAAGAAAAAAAGAAGTGTTATAGAAAGCAGCGTTTCAAGATATTTTTCATCCTGCCGTTCTTTTTAAATGGTAAAAGATTTCCATCTCTTGTCATTCTCCTAGCAGAGCAGTGAGCCCAGGAAAATGGGCTTGCATAAGGGCTGTGCTAAAGAGCATTTAAATATCAGGGAGGCCAATGTTTTTGCACGAGACAGAGCCGAAGCAGGGGCTGGCAAGATGAGGTCATGAAACTCCTAAGTGGAAGAAATTTTGTTGTGTGAATTATTTTCATATGAAGTGTTTTCTGCTGTTTGACTATAAAATCAAAGGAAGAATCTGCCCACAAATAAGTTAGTAAGTCTATTTCTAATTAAAATACAGACATAATTATACAGCTTTAGGAAGTTTCATGAACACATAAATGTCCATTACCAATAGTGAACTTATATGGGAATTTGGCATAAATTGACACTTTAAATATCTTGTAGAATAGATGCAGAAATGCTACTTAATGGTCCTAAAAGAGTTGAATGAGCAAGGGCAAGAGAGGGCCAGCTTGCAGTGCACACCTGTATTCAATTTCTGTTACTTATTACTTAGAGAACAGGAAATGTTTCTTGCAGGAATCTAGCCCCAAGTAAGCACATTTCAAGAATTAAAGTATACGGATTTGGGTCTTGTTGAGCTTTGGGTTAACTCAGCACTGTCAGCCGTGGCCTTCCATCATAAAACTGTATGGAGCCGCTTCTTGGATTTCTGCACGTTTACCCTGCTTGTATCACACCCTGGGATTCAGACGAGTGTTTCTCTGGTGAGGCATTCCTGCAGTTTCTGTTGAATTAGCCTGCCCAGCCCACCTTATTGAGGGCAGCCAGATTCCCTGAATAGGAACACGCAGAGGTTGGCTCAAATAATGATCCTGTAACTGCAGCAACCGTTCTTTTAAGGTGCTGAGGTATTATTGGCAGTATGCTCCCAGCTCTTCTTCTCGCTGCGCTCTCTTCAGGACTGTGAAGCTGAACATAACCGCTTGAGCTGCGTGAGGATTGTGAAGCGTTGTAAGAACGTGATTCTTGAGGCATGATGATCTGGGGGCTTGTTGTCTTGCAGGGATCATTCCCCCGTAAGAAATGCACAGGACAGATTTCGAAGAATTACTCTTCCTGGCAAGTTGCTGCCCTGCGTCCTTTTGCCATCTCTGGATAAAAGTTTATTCCTCTGTTTTGCAGCATTGCAGTAAGGAAAATCAATAGCCTGAAACTTACCAGCAAGCAGAGATCTGAGACTAAAGTGGCAAGGCTCTGGTAGTGTGTCTCCCTAAGTCTTTGCTCCGTTGTCACCCATTCCTATCTTACACCTTTCAGACTGAAGGAAAAGCTACTTCTGCGAGCAGTGAGGGTGCAACTGTACATCTCGCGTATACAGAGTGCACAGACTTGGTGTCTATGTCAGTGCTCCATGATCCACATCAAGGAGCAGGTGCTGGTGGCAGGGTTGGGTGGTAGGAACCTGCCCATAACCATAGTATCTATAGGGCTCAAGCTCTGCTGTGAGCATGGTCCTTTCTTTCACATCAATATCTCCCAGCCAAGGAAATTAAGTGATGCACTGAAAGGAAAACATGAATACGTATGCAGTGTGGGTGCGTGGGGAGGATGACAGAGCAACCAAGCCGAGGGGGAGCCAACCTGACAGTGTAGACACCCCGTTTGAACACCACACAGAGCTAGAGACACATGAAATGGCAGAGTTACTGCTTTCTCTGGGAGGAGTTGCTGCCATTTCTTGTTCTTGATTCACTGGAACTCAGTTCTGTGCATATTCAGCTTCTGTCTTTTTCCTTTTGCAGGCTTTGGCTATGAGATAGAATTTTGTAGCACTGGGATTCAGAAAACATGAGCTAACGGGTTCATCTGTCATGATAATACGGGCTCATTCATTGCATTTCTCTCTAAACATTTCTCAGCAACACGTAAGATAATAGCTCATATTACTAGGCCTGCAAGCTGCTTTCCTTGCGTCCTGGGGCCACTTAGGAAATTGTGGGTAATACCCTTCTTTATAGCCCTAAAAGTTCCTTTGGAGGAAGAAATTAAGCATTTAGGGGGTTTGGGGTTTTTTTTTTTGAAATACAGAAGTACATCAGCAGATATGTAACATTTAACACTTCTGTAAGTCAGCACACATTTATTTTCCTAGTGGTTACATTACCTCTGCAATGTAAAAAATCAAAGCTGTGCGAGTAGTGTAAAATATTTTTGTGACTACTAGTTCCAGTTTCTTATTTGTTAAATGGCTTTTCCTGGAAGATACTTTTACTTTTTCTGCAGGCATCTACTATTAGCATCGATCCTTGTGACATTTACAAAAATTAAACATCTAGATTGCACATTCAGGTTTTGGAAAAAGCTGAACTTGCTCTTTACGCTGAGAGGTATTTTGCATTCACATACACAAATTATAAAAATGTTTCTATGTCATTTTTTTATCCATCACAACCAGCGCTGCAGAGCATATTTGTAATTTTTGCCATTCAGCCATAGAATAGAAATAATTAAACATACCTGTCAAGTTTAAAAAAATGAATAAATCCAAGGAAATAATGATTGATTTGTGTGTAACCATTTCACTAGCAGAAATAAAGCAAGTGATTGTGAATTATTTGCTGTACATAAATATGCAGTATATCTTAGTGAAATGTTACACTGGAAAACTTAACTCCTTTAGTCTGGGTTCTCAAGGGAAGCTATTACCCGGAGCCCTCTGAAATTCCTGGCCTTAGTTTCTTGACATTTGTGTACAGTATTCAGTGTTACTATTGCAGTTTGCTGTAAAATTAAACAAAAGGAGGAAGCTAAACAGTTGGTGAGATTTTTCCACTCATTTGGTGTAAAATCTGGAATAAGTCTTCTGAAGTCAGCAGTTGGCCTCAAATAAAAGCAATGAAATGGCTAGAGGAGAATTGATTATCACGTGTTGGCTTGTATATTTGCGTGTGTATCTTTCAATAGACTGTACAATATGTGTCTGTATCTGATGAAGTGCATGAAAGGCACAGTATATTTTAAATATGAATACATGAAAATTTAAAGAAAGGATCAATTCCTATTACGGAACAGATTTCAGGTTGCTTTGATCTCAGCCTGTATTTTTGAGTGTTTTCAGAGCTGGCAAAACAGGTCAGAGGTATTGAAATACTCAACTATTTGAACATATTTGTTAGAGACAAGCCTTTTGCACTCTTTAGGGGGTGAAAAGATTGTATTACTTCAGCCTTAAAAATTTGTAAATAATATTCCTTCTCCTTATCCGTAAATTCACACTGCACTCAATGTATTCCAACAGTGTATTCCATTCTGGCTCTTGTGGTTGGTATTCATTGTGATAGTGACCGTAATGAATTCAAGAGAGATCTCTGTGGCCATCACATTTGCTTTCCTAGAAAGTCTGTTGTAAGGCAGCATTATTATAACACGTTACCAATTTACCACCTTCTATGGAGAAACATCACCTGCAGCGTAAGTTAATTTTATGCATGTATTAGTTTGAGTTTTTGCCATCTGTTCTACCCCTTATAATAAATGCAAAAAGCATATATTTCACAATTAACTCATTAATAAGACATGAGTGATTGAAATGCACATGCATGTTCCCTAACGGAACATGCATGTTTCCTAATGGAACAGCCCTGTCCGTTTCCATCAGGAACATCATAGCTGCTGCAGCCATAGACAAGAGTAAACCTGGTAGGAATGTAGAGGTTAAAACTTTAATTCAGGAACTGCATCCTTTTAATCACAGTTTCTTCTCTGCCTCCCGTGAATAGACTTAGCCATTTTTCTTGTTATTTGTGCTGCAGCAGGAAGGGTAGGCAGCGCACACGCCATCTGTGCATCCCCATGGTGGGGAGAACTGCAGCATCTTGGGCACGAGGCTGTGTGTCCTGTCTACAGGGAAGGCTTCCCCTATATCCCTTCCCATATTCCCCCATATCCCTTCCCATGCAGGATGGCTGAGGGTGGGTGAAGCATCTTAAATAAGGAGTTAAGTCTGCATTTGTCTGGAGTATGGTACATATAGGCAGTGCCTTCTGAATAGCTGTGCTGTCTACCAGTTCATCGTGATTGTCAGGAAATACTGTGTTTTTCAAGAGTCATTACAATCATGAAACTTTTGCATATATCTCTTTTAACATCATAAAGAGTAGTCATTATTCAAAATTACCTTCTTGGGAAGAAAGTTTAGTGTGATTTCTGCACTGTCCACTGACGTTAAAAGATGCCGGTTCAGCAGTACTCTTGCTAGCCAGTGAGCTAATTTCAGTCTTGATAGTGCGTTCTTGCAAATGCCCTGCAGTAGTGTTATCTCAGCTCTTCACATGGTGAACTGCGGGGTTTGGTCCTAACCTGCAGGACGCTCTTGTATTTTATGAGAAGAGCTGCTAGAGGGAATGCTGCATCCTTGCTATTGCTGAACAACTTGGGATGGTCCCAAATGCATCAAGGAGCAATGGCAGAAACATGTGCAGACTAATAACCTGCAAATTCTGTAACACACGTGATAAATACTGGAAAACTCCAGAACCATTTCACGAAGTATTTAAACGTATTTCATATTTGGTAATGTGATTAGGCTATACTTGCATTTTTTTATACGTATTTTAGTTTATGTAATCCCCTTTCCCATGTCTCTCACTAATAAATAAAACACCAGGTGGACCAACCAGCACAGAATGATCTTAAATCTGCTGAATGTGCTAAACTACCACTTGTACTTCAGTGGAGATTGATTTCACAGGTTGAAAATGCACTGCTGATTTTTTTTTTTTTTAAATGAAAACATCTGCATTAAGTAGAGTGGATGTCTGCTCTGTTCTCCTGTCCAGTTGCATTTCAGGAAGTATTTGTTTCATGGATGCCTATAGTTGTGGGCTCAACTAGCCACAAGGGATCTGTCACCGACAAGTCATTAAAAGCCGAACCATCACTCCTGAGAAACAGATTTCCTCACTGTAAAGGTTGCTTTCCCCTGAGTAAAATGTCAGATAAATAAAAGCTGAAATATCTCTCAGGTGTGCTCTACCTATAAAATAGAAGTACATAAGCCAGCGGTATTTAGTAGTGGGATGTGTGTATGGTGGCATTTAATATTTTTTATAATTTTCATTTTTCTGATGCGAATCAGAGCTGACTTACCCCCATAATAAGGTTATACATGATTTTGATTTACCCAGTTTCTGTATTCAGTATATCCACTGCAACATACATTGGTTTCAATATCAATTTTGGGGCAAACCATAGATTTCTAAATATTTCTTGTAGGCATAAGACAAGCATAAATACCAATTGTTTTATCCTTTTCTGGAAATGTATTTCAAGCACCATTTAAAGGCTGCACTTGCCTTGTTGTTATGGTAAAATCCTAATGCTGATGACAAGAAAGGCGAAGTGTACACATTGGCAGGCCTAAGTCGTCCTTTCCATCTACTTCAAATTCTGTTCTGATCTTCTCTATGCTTTCTATTTTGCATAATTTATTGCCTTCTCCTGCCGAAGAGGGCTTTTTCTATAGCCATTAGCAATGCAGCTCTGTAGGTTGGTCATCAGTGGGGGTTTTGAAGAGTGACATGGATGTGTCATTCCTGTCAGGAAAACAGCACATCTGACACAGCGATGTGAACAGTTTGCACAGGAGACTGGAAAAGTTAAGTATTTGGGTGTGAGAATCGCAGGCTTGACGGTCACTTTTAAGATTTGTAGTGAATCTTCTGTTTGATTAGGTGGGAAATGGTTTTAAAATCAGTTTCGGGAATGTAAGTTATTTATAATTCACTTGATTCACTTGCCTAAATGTGACATTGGGGTAAATTTTTTAATGAGGCCACGAGCTCCGTGTCCGGAGCTTGACAAAGGAAAACCTCACCCCTAAGTTTGAATGGGATCCGTTATCTGGGGTTTGGAATCTGCTACAAAAAGTCAGGGTGACTATTGATATTTCCAGGGATTACTCATCTGCTTGCTTATTTCCCTGAGCTCTGCTCGGTGCTTTCTGGGCTCATGATTCTTTTAGCCTAATAAAGCATAGATAAATTTAGATGCAGCACCAATGCTACAGCACCGCTTTTGTACAGAGAGTAATGAATAGCAGATTTGGACCTTTTTCTGTTTTCATAGTCTTACAAAAGTCTCTTTGACAGAAACAAACTCCAGAAAATACCATGATTTAAAAACAGCCTATGTGGTATTCTTACTGTCCTTTTGATATAAAACTTGATTAAAATGGGATGTGACATCAGTTGAAAAACTATGAAAATCAAATTTTCTTTATTTTGTACTTTTTTGGGCTAACCTATGCCTACAGTTTATCTTTGGATAATTTATGCTGTCTGTGTGCCATACCTTAATTTTGAATACATTTGTTGAAAATTTCCTGTAGCGTTCATCTATGATTGTGAAAAAGAGCTTTTATTCTGGGGAAGAAAAGGTACTGGTTTTAATTATAATTCTAAATAGCTTCATAACCACTGTGAACTCTGAATTTACATCATTTTTATGATAGCCACACCATTCCAGGTTTATTGATTTTGTCATTTGCTTCATTACATTTAATGCAAACCTTTTGTATGGAATTATTCCGGTGCTGTGCTGGGCACGGAGGGGTCAGCGTACGCAGTCTCTAGCCAAAACAGCATAGCAATATCATTTTAGTGCAGACTCCATGAATAAATGGGGGTTGTAAATACTGCCCACCAGCAGAACAAAGTTTGCCTTCTCCTCTTGACCTTTCCAGCTGGACAAAGTTAAAACCATAGCTTGAGTTGTCTTGGGGTGGGGTTTTTTTCCTCCTTCTCTGCTCTGCCCCTGTGTTTCAGCTCAGCTCTTCAGTCAGCGCAACACATGTCTTTTAGCTAGAGAGAAAAAGGGTCTTTTGGCACAAGAGCAGGAGTTGGGCAGTGCCTGCACATTCCGTGGCAGTGCCAATGTGGCGGTGCCACACTTTGCCGTGAGACTTGTCGGGCAGGACCAGTTCTCTGCAAAATGGAGATCTTGCCTACAGCAAAGGGATCTGCAGGGAGTGCTGATCTGCGGCTTGGGATCAGTTCTGAAGAGCCAATGTGCTTTTCGACCACCAAGGCAGAGATACTGCTGGTCTCTGAAGTCTCCCAGTTTCACTGGGATTGTTTGGATATTTCATTTTGTAAATAGACAGCAGTATTCCTGGATGTGTTGCACCTTTTAAGGTGAATAAAACTTCCTCAGTTCTTAATTAAAACTGCATCACATTTTCTGGATAACACTATTATTATTTCTAAGCTAACTTCATTTTTAAAAAAGGTGATGAAAACACTGGTGCAAAACAGGTAAGTAACTGGACTCATATTTTCTCCAGCAGGCAGTGACTTAGTCTCAAAAATTAATTTCAGTAATTGGTTGTGGGACTAGATTTCCTGCACCGCTCCTCCTTGACCACAAAATAAGATGGATGTCTCCCCTTCTTGATCCCACCTCAGCAAGGCTGCTGCTTGGCTATTGTCAGTCCTCATCTCGGCTGCAGCGTGCTGTGCGAGAGCAGAACTGGGTATTTGAAATGACGACGACAAAGCCTGTATAGTTTCTTACCACATTACGAGCACAGAAGGGAATGATTATGTTTCTCATTCAGTCTGTTATACGGCTTTGCTATCTTGCAGTTGGGTGGCTCCGTGAGATAAAGTGGCTGTAGGAAAATGAAGCCACCTGCAATTCAGTTCAATCCAAAATTGTTATGCCTTGAAAGGAAAACATTTTTGGAGGAAAAAGGAATTAAACTGTAATGGTATAATTGTCTTTTCATCATAAATTGGTTTTATATGAACATTGGTTCACTATGTTTATACAGCAAGGGATGTTACACAGGTTTTTTTAAACAGCTAAATTGCTGCATCATTTGAAAATTTCCTCAAAGAAGCTCAGAACATGCAAATCCGACATGGATATTAAGATCCTGTGGAAGATCCTTGTTTTCTTTCCTTTCAAAAAATCATGTTTATGCTTGGATCTGCAATGTTTTCTTCCAATGTAAAATAAGGATCTAATCCAAAGTGAAGCACAGAAGGAATCCTCAGGCACTCATCTATCTGAGATTAATAGGAATAGTGTAACGTTGATGATCTAGGTGTAAATTTAAGAATGGTTTTACTAAAATAGCTTTGAGGTAGGCAAGAATAAAACCCCTTTTGTTTAAGACCAGGTGACATAGGGCAAATGCAAGATGACAGAATTGGAAAGGGCCGTTAGATGATGGTCTCATTTGTACAACTGATTTCTGCTACTGAATATCATTTTCTTCCATTTTTTTCCCTACCAAAAGCCTGTGGGATCTAATTTTGCTTTTGTTTACCCTTTGGTAGTCCCATAAATGTCAAAGAAAGAAATGAGAGAATTCTATCTTCATGTTGAAGTAACCTCTGCTCTAGTCTTTTGTGGGTTTTTTTAAAGCTCTTTTTGGAGTTATTTTTCCAAATCATTGAACAGTAGCACAGTAACGCTGTGATAATATGCATACATGGCTTGTCCAAGGTGCTAGTCTCACACTTAGAATTCTTTTCCTTTCTCTTGTTTTACTGGGGAAAGTGAAGATTTCTTAATTGTTCTTTTGAAGGAATGCGAGACTTGCAAGAATGATCAAGATTATTTCCCTATATAATTCTACTGCAATATTCTGTCAACCAGAAGCTGCTTATAAGGTAGTCAGGATAGGTAATACTGGAATATAGAATGGTGCTTTTCAAAAAAAACAAACACAAACCGCACACACAAAAAACTACAACAAAACCAAAACCCCACAAACCAAACCACCAAACTCCAGACCAGAATTTAATCCATTTGAACAGGTAAGCTAATGGGCTATATAAAACTGTGACGTGTTACACGAGATGTCTTAAGGCAAATGGTTTGCATTAAGATCCCCGTAAGCAGTTCTTGCCGAATTTCCAGGTGCACAACATACAAGTCACCACATCCAGTCAACTTCTTAGTGCAGCAAAGCAGTATTCTTTTGCATACACAGTCAAAATCGCTTGTCATAATGTGTGGTGGGAAATGGATCTTTCTGATGTGAAAATTAGCTTTAGAAATGAAATTGATTTTTTTTTCCTTCTTCCTTCTACTTTTTTTGTGACCCTTCAGTAGCCCTGTACGCAAGTTTCACCCTTGAACCTGCTTTATTTTGTATTTAATTTATGCTTAAGCTCAGGTCATACGCAGCATCAGCTATTGATTAGGTCCTGCTTTTAAAACCAGTCTTTTAAGGAAGATGGCTGCTGCTAGGTCAAGTGTTTTGCCTGGAATGATTCACTGAATAAGGGGGCTCACAGTTATCTGAACTGGTTTAGTGGGGGTTGTGGTGGTGGTGGGGTGGTTTCCTTTGGTTTTTAGCTCTCTGCCTTGAGCTCGCATTCCTTTCCAAAGATGTGGCGCTCTCGCTTCTCGTGGAGCAGCTGGAAAGCATAATTAAGGGTTAATGTTCAGGCGGGGGGGATAAGCAGCAAGCTCTTGCCAATAAGTTAGGCAAGCAGCTCTCGGGAGAATGACTGAGAAGGATGGGAGAAATGTTCTGTGAAGCCAGTTGTGCAGGTATCCTCTTTACCTACTTACAAAAGATTTGTTGCTTTGATTGCAAGAAAGAAAACTTTGAGGCAGGGCTTTTTTCTGGCCGTTTTATTGAAGTGTTGTCCTATTTCAATACAAATTAGATAAATATTTGAGATTTTGTTTAAAGGGTCAGCTAAGGTAACTGGTACGCTCTTTTGTTCCAAACTTGCTGCCTAATCCTACTAGGGAGTAAAAGTTGTCTTGCACACGATTGTCTTTGTGTTATGACAATCCTGGCAAAGGAAGCAGCTGTCTCTGCTATGAATGTATTTATGGACTAATGTCAGGAAAAAATAGTTGTAAAAAAATACCACCTAACAAGAAAGTTGCAAAGTCATATGGATTAGGTTAACTTTTGAGATTCTTTGTTAATGGCATCAATTTTGAAAAGCTTGTAGAATCATTCAGTTGCTAGTACGTAAATGTGAATGAACAGTTTAGACATGTAACCATTTATTTTTAAGAAATCACAACATCTAAAATGACCTGAAGGTTGATGTTATTAATTTCAAAATGAAATATTTTTCTTAAAAGCAACAAAAATTTAGCAATTTGTAGAGAAAACTATTGAAGTTGTAACGTCTGGGATATTCTGTATATAAATCTGCATCTGCAATACTGTCTGTTGATGTTAGATGTAAGATATAAAATTAGTTAATAACACTAACAGTGTTTCTAATAATAATTCATCTTTTGGCTATGTCTATTTTTTCTTTTTAAATTAGGGAAGTAGTTATTTCATGATGCTGTTTTTACCAGTTTTAAAAGGAATAATTCTTTCACATTTCTGTTGATTAGAAGTCCTGCATTTATAGATAAATACAGACTTCTAAGTTACCTTACTCGAGTTTCCTGCAAGGTGGAATAAAGCCCTTCGCAGGTGACCTATCATCCTGGTTTTGCAGTGTGTTTTCTCTTGGAGATTATGGTTGTACCTTGATATTGTGATTTCTAAACTGTGAAGTTTCAGATCCAGGATCAAGTTATTCCTCGTCCAGCAGTTAATCTCTCCAAGGGAATAGTGATCCAGAAGGAAGGCTGAAAGAAAGACTTCAGCACCTGTTAGGCTGCCTTTAAATTCTACCCAAGAACTAAGCTTATGTGATGATATCAGGTACCAGTAAGGTTTTCGATGATATTTTTACTTTCAAGTACTGCATTTTAGTAAAACATCAGTGCTGTTATACATGTCTTACCTGTATCTTTATAAAAGGATTTTGTAAAATAGTAACATTATCAATAATTAGCTATTGCAGCGAGTGGTGTGCAGCACTTTTGATATAAATTCTCCCTGTTCTATGTTTTAGGTTGGTACTTAACATGTCCGGAGGCCAGGGAAGCATACTTAAATTTAGAAATTATGTGGGTTAGTGGAACTGGAAGTGTTGTGTTCAGTTCCTGAAATTTTGTAAAACCTCCTTATGCTGCTGACAGCTGTGCATCTGCGGGGCGGAGGAATAAATAAATAGAAGAGTGAGGGACTCAAATGCTACAGCAGTCACATAAATGCCAAAAATAGATGGATGCCATTTGCTTTTATGAATTAAAAGAAATAGACCTATGGTTTCATGTACGTGGAAAGAAACACTCCCTGGTGAATATGAGGAAGAGTTGTCACATAGGCTCTGTGTCCTGTTCCTGCAGGATATATAGTAGCGCCACGTTGATCTGGTAAAATGTTGTTCAGAAAGTTAAAGATGCGCTAACAAAAACTGAATGTAGTGATCCAGACGTATTGGATGCTTATGGTTCATATGGATGTTCAAATAGGAACATTTGTTCCAAAATGCTTGTAAACATAAATCTGCAGGATGAATTGCTGTCCTTACCCTGGGTGATAAACACTTCACAGATGACATGAATTTGGCTGGCTTGAAAAACGATAAAACAAAATGGCTTTTCTTGTCAACTGTGATCCAGTTTGCTGTGTATTTCCATAGTGCTTTTCAAAGCATTTCAAAACTGATGTAATGACTAGGTCCCAAGATGACCAAGAGCAACATTATTTTTTGGTTCCCATTTAATATGTCAGGTCTTCTATTTGCTTTCCTTTCCTACCATCTTTTCTGGGTTTTCTTTTGATTGACTTTTCTTTAAAGTTCTTTTTTTCTGTTTAGAAACTTGTTATACTCTCCTAACCCTTCTTGTTCTGTAGATGCCCTCTTAAGTGTTTTGGGCTTTCGTTTGTTATAAGCAGGTGTTTCACTGACAGCGTAGATGAGTTTTGCACGTGTTCCAGAAATGGTGTAGACTTGGGCAAAAGAGTGGATGGCAGAGGAGGACACAAGTCACAGAGGCATAGGTTTTGTGGTGTTTTCTTTTTGAAATATGTCGTGAGATGATTGACTTGAATCTGGAGGAAGATGGGTGGGTCTTTGAATTCATATACAAGCGCTCAACAGACATTTCATGTCTATGAGTGGACTTTGGCAATGTTGATGAGAAGTCACCTTTAGGCTGGCCTGCGCAGGACTTTGGCATGAGGCTCTGAATCCACACATAAATGAGGTTTCCTCCCCCACGGGTCTCACCATGTAGCAGACAGACGTAACACATCTGTGAAACTAAAGTTCAGCAGTTAAAGCTGATTATGTACAGTGTATGGCCCAGAGCAGGATCCAGTCGAATGTCTTCCATTCTGCAATTGCTTATAGCTATCCTCTTCCCTATAGACATTATTTCCTAATGTTTTGGGGTCTCAGTGAAAAAGGTGCCTTCACATCACTAGTCTCTTAGCTCCTCGGTGAGGCAGTGACTCAGCACCCTCTGGTCCTGGAGCCACTTTCAGACAGTCACAGCTTTCTCACTGAAGAATCTTCCCTCATTTGGAAATGCTGGTTTCCTTTTTACACCCTTGAGTGTTTGCTGAGCATACTCCACTTTGTAATAATAACAAAATGGCAGATTTTAGTGCTTATTTGAAGCCTTTACCAGTCTTCTCAGAGTAACCGGAGTGTTACTTGCTTACTTGTATAGTAAGTAGTTATATATGTACTTATATGAGTAAGCAAATATACTCGCGTAACTACGTAAGTTAGATCTGTAAGTATACAGAATGCTCAGACAACTGCGGAGTACTATTTTTATGAACATAGTGCAAATATCAATAAATATATAAAAGCGCACAGCAAGAACTCGCCCTTTCATTGAAGTTTTTGTAGTGTGAGTAATGCAGAAATCCAAAGCACATGTTATGTTGACTTATTTCTTCGAAATCACATAGGAGAACAAGCAAATTTGGGGCAACGTAGTACAGCGTCAGAGCTGTAACCATAAGAAGTAATTCCAGTGGAAATTTGGATGTGGAACTTGAATTCATTGCCTTGAGTAGTGAGAATGAAGTTTGATGTGAATGCCTTTAAAAGCTGAGAAGCTTGAAGATGAATTCTAAGGTCTCTCTCCCACCCTTAGCCCCAACTCACCTAAACTCGTCAGAATGCTTAGGTAGTATTGATTACAAGTCAACCACAGGTCTGACTTACAAAATGAAATGTGATGCTAAGAAATGACAAATATAAAGACTCTTAAAAACAAAGGATCAGGACATTGCCCGTCCATGGAAGCAGCGACTGGAAAACAAATCTCAAATGTGTTTATACTGTGCCTTGTTTTAGATCAGTAAGAGGGCAGTAGCCTTAGGAGCATAGTTATAAGATATATGTGGGTCTGCTGCTCTTTTTCAGCAGGCCTGAGAAGTCACATACCTGCAAAGCAGAGAAATGTGTAATCAGAGTGAGGAGTCAGAATCTGGAGCTGCGTGTGGACCTCAGCCAATTGCATGTTGAAAACAAAATCCCTGACTTTGATAATGCCCAGACAAGTAGGCAGTGAACAAGAGAAAGCTGTAGCGAAGCCAAATGGCTCCTTGTCTTAAAGTAATTGAAAACACTTATATTTCATTGGTTATTTTTCAGTGGCCAATTTTACTCTGGAAATTACTAGAATAATTTAAATTTCACGTCTCAAAAGTGAGTTACTGTTGATCAGTCAGTATAAGAGAAAAAGGGTAAAACCAAACAAAAAACCTGGAAGCAGTGTCCCCCACACCTTTCATCATCTGGAGCACCGCTTACTCATCTGAAAATCAGAGCCCACAGCTGTATTAAGGATGAAACGGCCTGATCTTTGGAACCCTGCAGAAAAGCTTGCGAGCCTGTGCTAGGCAGGATCAGTACTGGAAGCCTGTATCAGTGTGGTTTAAAACTACTGCAGAATCTGGAAATATGAAGTGTTCATGAGCTATGCTCCAGTGACTGTGGGTTTTAGTTATGACTTGAGCCCTTTTTGGGTGTTAAGGAACTGAATACAACCATGTTAAAAAAAATCCCCCAAACCAAAATGGGGCACTGAGATATTCAAAACTGTTCTTCCCTCTCTGGCATTAACTGGCCAGAGTTTGGGTTGGTTTGGTTTTTTTTTTGTTTTGTTTTTTTTTTTAAACAGTGTGATAAACCAGGATCTGATTGAAAAAATTATTGGTGTGTTACATTAAGATATTACAGTTCATAACTGTAAGATGTTGATTGTTCGGGTATTCGTCCACTAGGTATTAATTTTAGTTTTCTAATTTAAAAAAAAAAAAAATCACCAAAACAGAATCTCTGCTGGTTTGCCAAAATTTACCAGCCATGTAACAAGGTTGATACTGCTGTGACTTTACTCTCAACATCTACCGATTTGGTATTATTTCCTCCTACTTTTTGTTTTAAGAACTAGAAAACATATATCAAGTCATTGTATGACTGTGGGTGATAGAATTAATCTAATGTAATATGGGATTTCAAAGGGGACAGATGTCTGGAGATTGAATGTCAAGATTCCCTTTTGCTCTGTCATCTCTCTAACTGTGTAAAAGAGGTGCTTCTGGTGTCTGGCCCTTGGGCACGTTTACCTTCGCTTAATTGCCAAGGCCTATCATGGTTTTTCTCTGCCACAGCCTCTATCTCATCATGTAATTTTCATGTTTGCTGAAAAAGTCTAAGCCTCTTAAAGGCATGAGAGCCCTAGTTTTCCACTCAAAGCTGGATTTAGTAAATTATTAATAATAAAAATGTGTAAACATTGACGCACCAGAATTAATATGATTTTCGCTAAGCAACACTGTTAAATAACCAACCACCTTGCTTTGCTACATCCCGCCCCTTGCCCTGGCTGTACACTTGGGCATCTTTAGCTCCGCACAGCCCGGTGCTGCCTGGGCTCCCGCTGGCAGGAGCTGGGGGAGCCTGTGGGTGGTGTCCTCGGGGCGGCACTAATGTCATCTGGGTGCAGACCGTCTCCTGTCCTGCGCTGTGGGTAAGAACCAGCACAGCAATAGCCCTGCCTTGTTGCGTCGTGGTCCTCTGGCCTACTGAAGGCATGTTTTAGAAATACTGGGAGCTCCAAACAAATTTTCTCTGTCTTCGGCAACTGGCAGCTGATACAAATTTTAATATTAAGGGATGAAGCGTTCTGTGTCTTTCTTTTTTAAGCGTTGGTTCTATAATGAATTTGTTACTAGACAGAACATACACACAGAATCATTTCCAAGGAAAAAAACCCAAACCCCGTTTCATGCTGCTATATTGATCTGCCGTAACAGCTAGCCTGTGGAGCCTTATTTGTTTTTCCTTCAAAACGAGCACGTGCTCTTAGTTCTGTGTAAGTAACACCACGATGATATGTGAGCCGATGTAAACATTGGCCTTACTTACAGTATGCATCGAGACATACCTCGGGCAGCAGGGCCATCGGGGCTGCCCTGGTGCAAGTCCTGCAGTGCTGGTGTCCTGGAGGAAGGATGCGGGCACACTGTACCTCTGTCTCCCTCAGAGTACCACACAGGCACGTTAAAGGGGCTCAAGGTTTGACAGAAGTGATAGCCCCAGCCATGTCAAGGTGACTTCCAGCCCTTATTTGGCAGGTCAGGGGTGGAAAGGAGCAGTTACTTAGTGATCCTATTGCACCTGCAGCAACTAGGAGGATGCTCATTATCTGCACCTCCTCTACTCCATGTTCTTTGTTACATCACAAATTTCTGCTAATTATTTAAATTAAATGCCTGCATTTTTTCTATGTAAGTGCCTCAGTTTCAGATTTTGTACGGTTTCATAGTAATATCCCCAATGATGTGATTTCTTATTGATATTCTTAATCTGATTACCTATTAATAAGGTGAATGATCAGTAAAATTTTGGAATTAGAACTTTCCTTTCCATGTGGTATTTGATACTTGTCAACTGAAAATAACAACAAATAAACCAAAGACTTAAGTAAGAGCAAACCTTCTGAAAATGTAAGAACCACTACAGTATATAACTTTCGTATTCTCTAATACCCATTTTATCTTCCTTTATTTCTCCCCCTTTTCCCCTTTGGGGCTATGGCAGAGGAGAACAACAGATGGTTATCAGTCAAGAGTAACTAGGGAAACCGCAAAACCTGCCCCAATTGCTATGGAGACAGCCATTTCTGTGCTTGGTATGCACTATTTGTTACATCAGCAACCAGAGAGAGTTAAAAAAAGAAAAAAAAAAAAATGTTCTAAACCCCCTGATATTGAAAGGAAATCTTTGGTTTGTGTGTGTGTATACTTGTGGGAAGAGGCAGGAGTAGTCTACTTGTTCATTTGTCACTTAAGTTTTGCATTAAGCTAATACGATGTCTATTTTTTGACAGCAACATTTTGAATTGTGAGCTAATGTAATAAAAAAACTTAGGGTAAACACTTAATACTTTTGAATAGTCTGCAGAGTAATTGTTTATAAGCAACTCTTCCCCTCCAAATCAGATATCCCTCCCTCCTTATTTAACAACTTGGCATCATTGATCGGGTATGAAAACTGAAGACAGACAACATGACATTTCATGCAGATGAGCTCTTTTTTCACAATGCTTCAATCACAGCTTTTGGCCAAACCACATCTTTGGCAGGGGGAAGGAGTTTTGGAACACTTTTAAAATTTCCAGAGGGAGATTTCAGCTTGATCGCAGCAGCTCTGTCATTTGTGTTTTCCACCACGGATTTACTCCACTTGAAAATTATGTTAATGTTGAATTTAATGTATCAAATCTTTAAATTTTCTAATACAAGCAAAATCTTAAAGAGTTATTTTCGTAAAGCATCACTAAAGCATAAACATTAAACATGAAAAATGCATTAAAAGCTACTTTGAAATAAATTTTTATTATTTCAATTTAATTGAAGTTCGTATTGATTCAAAGGACCATCTATTACCATTTATGGTGCTTCCTTATCAATTTAAGAATAAGAACTTTAATTTGGTAGATGAGAAATTTTACATTGGTATTGGGTCACTTTCCTTTGAAATGTTAACATTCTCATAGTTACAGAAGGACTGGTTTGGAGGCTGGACAATAAATGTTATAGAGTGTGTCTCTAACTCATACAGGTTATTGATGAGCTTCAGTACTAGGGTATAAACTTTCAGGAAAGCAATGGCATAAACACAGCAGTTTGTATGAGGAGAAAACTGGATAAGGTTTGGGGAAAATGTTGCCCAAACTGAGATTCTTTTGGAGATATAATTAACAAAACTTACTCTTCTCTAACAACAATTCTATAATAAGTTACAGTGACTACCTTCCTGTGAACTAACTACTGAAAATTCCTTTAAATACTTAAGTAATACAGTATCTTTAATATGGATATTTCTAGTTAAATATGCAAGTATTTTATTAATGAGGAAATGTCTCCTGCTTAATCTCGGATCTGTAACAGTAGATATCTGTAAGAGTAGTAATTTTGTATCTGTAACAGCAGAATTTTCTTAAATATGCAACTATTCTAACATTTCTCTATGCTAAACACGTAAAATAGGAGAAACAAAGAAATCTGAAAAGTATTTATTGTAGTACTTGTTAATACAGGCTTTTATTTATTTAACTAGCTTCTGGACAAAATATATAAAGAGGTTGTAGTCATTAAACTACTGTCACAGTATAATTAAAAAGCAGATTAACACTTCAGCTCTGCAGTGGCCTTGGTAATGTTTGTAAATGGAAAAAAAAATCCCTCACTGAAATAAATAAAGTGAAAAACACTGATTATATAGTTTGTTACCGAGAAATGTTGATGCTTGAAGGACCTCTTCTTCATGAATGTGAGTATGGCTAATTGCAGAAAAAATATCAAAAGCTCTTATATATGGCATCAGGTTAGTTGTTATAATACGAAGAAACATTGCTAGAAATATAAATGTACGGTTTTGGACATTAACTAGCTTTTAATATTAGTAAAATATTAGATTATTTCAGTTTTGGAAAATGTCACCCTGGATGAATTCAATTCTGTAATATTTTAGAACAGTTTTGTTTGTTTTTAAATCTTAAATCTAGTAGCGTGATAAAAATTACATCAGCTTTGTCACTGGGGATTTTTGTTTCTCAAATGCATTTGAAAACTTAGCTATTCCTTATTGTTGTGAGTAAAACATCCAAGGTCTGGTATTTAAAGGATTATTTTAAATGGCAGAATAATATCAACATTGCAAAATCCTTGCAATCCTTTCAAAAACATTGCAAAAAAAAAAAAGTTCCTTCCAAATGTTATTTGAAATTTAACTCTCATGTATGATAGATAATGTACAAATCTAAATGGATAAGCCAGAGTTATATCAGGGAAATGGTCTTTTAAATAGTTAAAGCAGTGTCTTGGCCAAACCATAGACTGTCCCGTGATACAAATCTATTAGGATGCATCCAGCATTATTTCTCATTTCATAGAAGGGTAATTTGTGTCAAAGGTGTTTTTTTTTCTTGTGAACATAAATTTTAAAGATAGACAATGATCAATCAGTTGCAGAGAATTTAGTCACGTAATTTTCCTGCCTTCTAATAAAAACTAAGACTAGCTATTGAGTCATGGTTGAAGTCAGATCATAATAATGCATATGGCATTTTGTATTACAGCTCTACTATATTGAAAGATGCCTTTTTCTCCAAATGGTTTCATAAATTCTCACATTGTTTATAGGCATTTGCCTGTGTCACGCTTCACCTAAATCCCATATATGCATGCAGTATTTTCCTTGCTCACGTGTTTTGCTCCGGTTTCTGAGATCTTCTGGTATTGCCCTTTGTATCTGTTAGTGTTGTCTGGTTGCTAATTGCCTGTCAGGGAGATCTCGGATCCCTGGAGCCTCTCGGGTGAGGTCAGAGTAGGTAATTGAATCACAGCCGAGCTGCTGGCTTTCCTGGGCTGGGACCTCAGCTCACTGACACTGGAGCAAGAACCCTTCTGACAACGTCACCCAGCCCAAGCCCAGGGCTTTGTGTCTGATGCAATGAGAGATTCGACGTTTAACCCAAACAAAAGTTAGGTATCTATCTAACTCAGCAAAAACTGGGAAGTTCGAAGTTTGGTGGTGTTTATTTGTTCATGCCTTATCTTGTAGCTCTTACAATGTGCCATACGTATTGTTTGGCTATTTAACACAGCTCGGTTATTGTGGTTTCATTCATCCTTTAGCCTCTTTTAAATATAGAGGCTCACTTTTTCTGCATGAGAATCCTTATTTTCTTCAGAGGCAGTTGAATCACTTATGGTTTCAGATAAAGTCTCAGCTTAGTACTGTATTCCTTCAAAAGGCAGGACTAAATGGAGCTATAAAAAGTGACTTTGTCCAATTTAAAACGTTGTCTTAAATCTGAGTTTGTGTTGTCTGACCTTTTTTCAGCATTACATTACGTTACATGCATAACATCTGTTTTGTAATATCGAGGAGAAGAAGATCTTCTGGAAAGGGTATGAACACTGACAAATAGAGATGGCATTTAAGATGGAATAAATGCTTCTGCTGGCTGAGACCATTTTTAAAATGCACCTGTAGGCCTGGAGCAGCTGCTCTGTGTCTCAGGTAGCAGTGCTCTGTGTGTGAAGGCACCGACGAAGAAATGAGAGCAGTTTTGCATGTTCCTCAAGGATACGTACGTGCTACCTGCTCACCTTTTCAAGTTGAATTTTTGCTTTCTCTACATATGAGTAGTTTTACTGAGGTAAGATGTTCTTCTCCACAAACGTTAGGCATGTCTGTTCTGCGCACTGGGGCGTGCACAGCTTACCCACACTCAGTATGCGATCTGGCCGCTAGCCCACATCACAGGATTTTTATTTTGTCTTCATGGGTATAAAAATGTGTGTTGAACACCTGTCTTTGCCTTTCTGTAAGGCTTTACCTGGAGTTTTCTCAAAACTTAACACTAACACATTGTCTCGGAAGGAAGACATTGTTTAGACTTTAAACTCTCAAATCCCTAGTCTCTGCTTAACCACTCACCAGGGTGCTGTACAGATGCACAGAAACAGAATTTCCATCTTTACGTGTAGAGAAATAAATGGGGAGGTGAAGGGTCTTAAAAACAGTCATGCCTAATTTTAAGACAACTAATAGTTCTGTTCCTTCTGAGAAGAAATTCTCATGCTTAAATACAGATGTGAATGTTTTGGCGTGATAGATACCAGGAGACGTGAGCTCTGTTACAAAGAACATTAAATGTGTGGATGTCTCCCAGAGACTGTGCCGATTTAGTTGATGGGGCCCGCAGAATCAGGGTGTATCTCTAATGAATATTTTCCCTGTTTACCAACTGTACTCCCTAAGTGCCTGTCTTCTGGGCACCTAGAGGTTTTCCTTGCTGTGGTCCTGTGGATTAATCACACAGACTAAACTTGGTTGTTAGCGCTAGCATGACTGGACCTGCAGAAATATGATTAAGATTGTCATTATGCTTTTTCAACAAAAATCAATCTATGAGAGTAGCTTTTTTTAAAAAACCCAATACACCGCATATGAAGCCCTTTAATCAGAAGGTTTTGTGACTAGCACACTGGGTTTATTTGCTTATTTTAGTGTATTTGGCAGAAAAATCAATGTCACAGTATAACTCCAGTAAAAATAGGCAATATAGAGTAGTTCCCGTAGAAGAAGAGGTGATTCTCAAGTTGCGCCTGCTTTCTCTTCGTCATGCTAGCATGTGTCAACTTTATGCTTAATAAAGCCAACTGAAGTGTAAAGTACTTAGTCACGCAACCAGCGTTATATTTAACTCCGTTGAAGTTTATTCCTCCTGAAACGCACCATCCTTTCTGTTTGAGTAACAAATTTATAACAACCCACACAATTAAAGAGAGACCTCAGAAAAAGACACTCAGCAGCCACTGGTCCTTCCAACAGTCAAAAATACGTAGGTTTTTAGCGTCCTGTCAAAAACACATAGTTTTTAGCATCTTTGCTAGGTAGTGGGAGAAGCAGAGAGAACAAAAATATGTATGTATATACTTATATACATGTGTATTTATACTGCGCTTGAACTGTTACGCCACAGAAAAATCCATTTTGGATGATTGTACATCCTGGTATCTGTCAGTATAGGAGACACTGCTGAAGTTTTGCCAAACTCGGCGTGTTCTCCAAAGTTCTAAGAGTTATGAGAAACCTTAGCTGGGCTTTACACTTGCTAAGCTTTTTAGTACGCCTTATAGCGTGTATGGTTTTTCATGCACTTTAAATCATAAAAAATGTGTGGTTCATCGAGACCAGGCTATATTACAAAGGATAAGCTTCCCGTAGTCTTCAAATATATGCATATTCAAGATGCTCAATGTTAGTAGATCAAACTCAGTCATTAAAGGGGTGCATAAAGATTACATTTGCTCTGTCTGTGATTTATTGTTGTGTAGTAGGAAAGTTATGACAAATGTCTATTTTGACCGAAGATTAGGTACAGCAAATAATTGGAAAGAAGTTGGTAAAACTATACAAATATATTACAGGTGTAATGTGTAATTACACAAGTGTAATGTATTTGCTATCTCTGCATATATATTTTTTATTTTTTAATAGCAACTAGAAACTGCAGTGCAATCTTGGTATCTTTGTTCATGATACTTTACATCTAGGACGAATGGTCCCTGCCTCACCAAATGTAAAGTTTATGCTGTGCAAAGGGCAGTATAATATAAAGTCGGGAGCCTGCATCTATTTTTTTATGAAATGCCGATATTGTACTTACATGTGGATAGGTACATAATTTTATTTAAGTGTAAAATTTAAGGGATCAGATGTTAGAAAATGTAATCACTGAATTTTAAATCACAACTTACAGCTTTAATTTTCTAAGCAAAAGAGACAGATGTAGCTGTACTGCTGTATCCACGTATATTGTAAAATATATTTAAATCATGCGTATGCAGGGAGACAAATGAGAGAACGCCACCATCCAAATATTAAATTACACATTTTGAAGCAAAATAGTGTTTTAAGTGTACATGTGCATAATGCTTTCTGTCACTGGATTGCTCTCCCTGATGCAGTTAGACAGAATCTGTATTTAGTCAGAAATCTTTCAATAGAACGGGCTACCAGATGGGACCAGTAACAATGCAGAGAGGCATCGAACCACCACAGACATTTGGTGCTTAGAATAATAAAAAGACTATAAAATTAGATTAGTTGAGTCTAATTTGGAATTGGTATATTCCCTATGCACTCTCACAGCGCTTGGGCAGATAAAGCCTGGAGATTTAGTACTGTCAGGACAGAGGACTCCAACTTCCAGTAAAAGAAAAAAAGGCATTCTGGGAGGTCATGGAGGGCAGCACAGTGACCTCCAATGATTTACAGGCCTTTAGCTTAATGAAATTGTTTCAGTGACATGACGGTAAAAGCTCATAATGGATTGGATGCCCTAATGTAATGAAATTACTCCCTTCTGCCTTTAAAAAAAAAAAAAAAAAAAAAAAAAAAGGCGCAATTAATATTTACTGAGACCTGACAGGCTTCAGTGTGCGGTAGCGTGCCGCGCTGTCAGACAGCAGCGAGCAGAGCCAGAGCAGCGTGGCAGCCGAGCAGCCCTGCGCCGGGTGGCGAGCAGGCGCTGCGAGGGGGTGGAGGACACCTCGGTGACGGGGAAGCCCCCAACCTGGCGCTCCCAGGCAGCTCTGCCCGTACCGGCCAGCCTTCATCCTCTCCCTTCCTTCCTGCAGGCAACTGGACAACAACCAGATCAGCTGCATCGAAGATGGAGCCTTCCGAGCCCTGCGCGACCTGGAGATCCTGTGAGTTGACTTGGTGCTGTGCTGGGGCGGCGGGGGGGCGGCTCTCCCGGTGCTGCAGTGCTGGGCGAACCTGGGGGCTTCAGATCCTTTTCCTTCCTGCCTTCCCACCTCCCACCGGTGGTGTAGGTAGCAAAGTGAAATCTCACACTTCCCCTAGGCTGTGGTTACTGCTAATTAAACCACAATAGATGACTCCTCTGCTCTCGCTCCTGAGGAGCGGGGAGATTGCCGTGCTCGCTGCTGCATGGAACAGATGGGGTTCAGCAGTATTCAAAGTGCGTCCGATGTATGCTCTGCAGCCAGAAACCTGGCCAGGACTGCAGAATGTCGGGTGGGTATCAGGTTTGTGGGGAGCGATATTATGAGATATCTGACAATTGCCCTAGACAAAAAGCTGCTTAAAAGGTGTTTGGTGTGTAGGAGGGAGGAGAGACAGGCGTTTGGCAGGCTTGTTCAGTGCAGTCATTGGCTTTTGGGGAGGATCCTGCTCTGAGGGCTGAAATAACACCGCGTTGTGCTCTTCGTGTGCCACAAACTTTACACATCGGCTGTTAAAGCTGCAGCACAGACCGAAAAAAAAAGAAAAAAAGGATTTCATAGTGAAAGCTGACTCTTACCAGAGAAAAAGCACATTGCATTTAGAGCGGTGTCATTGTAATGTAAAATCCAATATTACCCAGAAATCAGGATCTCGACTGATAATTTGCTTATTACTAACAGTTACTTGTTCGCTTAGAGACCTTTTTCTGGGAAAGGTTTTGACTATATGAACGATATAAAGCTCTCCCTGTGAGCTGCAAGTTAATACTGTAAAGCTGAAAGTGTTAATACTTGTGAAAGCACATAGTCCAAAGCCAAAATGGAGAGCAGGGGGGGGACCCATCCAAAATTCCAACCCTTAACATCTGAACTGGAGTTAATACTGGTCCAGCACTGAACCATGATATGCTTCAGTACAGCCGGGAAGGCCTGCTGAGGCTACTGAAAGGCTTGCCCCTCAAGTTACATGGTACGAAGCAGCAAATGGTAGGTGGTTAAAGCCAGCACCTGCCTCATGCAGTCCTGGCACCTGGAGATTCAGCAGCCTCAAGATGTTGCCGTTGGCTTCTGAGAACAGGTTTGGAGACAGCGCTGTGCCACGCACCGCAGTGGGTTTCAATACACACGCGATAATATAGGGAATTCTTCCCCAAGGGCTCTACCCGCTGCATACTGATGCTCAAACGGGTTTTGCCATCAGTTTTGGCAGAAGCAAGTTCAGCTTTCTGAGGGACCTGGGAGTGGTGGCTGTGCGTGTCTGTCTGTCTGTCTGTCAGTCAGCTGAGGTACCTTTGGCCCCTCTCTCCCCCAGGCGGGGATATCGATAGCAGTCAGATAGTGTGTGATGCTCATGTTGAGGTAACAGTAGGTGTCTGCAGACTTTCTTATCTGGGAACTTATGTTATCAAGAGTATTGTTTGAATTCTATATTAATAGCACTTTTCAGAAAAGTAATGTGTTACCACTACAAAGTTTTTACTTGTCTGTCAGATTGAAAAGTCTACTGTGTGGTGAAAGAAAGGAAGAAGAGAAAAAAAAAAAATCATTAACTCCTATAAAATTGCCTTTTTTTTTTTTCTTTTTGATGGACTGATTTTCCATATCCACAGAGAGTGAATCAGTCCTCCACTGACAGTAGACTGTGCTATAACTTTCACTAAAATAGACTGGACAATAAATGAAGCCTTTTTGGTAATATCCCGAGTACTGCAGACTCTGAAAAAGTTGCTGCAAATGTGTTCCTTCTCCCCAGGATGTAGTAAATGTTGAATTAGTTTGTTTACCTCTCTGCTTTTAATTGGTTAATTTGATGCCAGTTATCTGTGGGTGGGAGAAGAGGATGATACATCAAATACATCATAATCAGTTCTTTAATGCATATTTAATTTTCAGCACAAACATACCACTACAGGAAAAATCAATCTTAATTCTAAAAGATGAGAAAATAGATTGATAGTATCTATTTCCAAAGATTTTTTTTGTGCAGTCACAAAATGTGAGTTATATACTTTCAACCTAATCTGAATTATTTTCCAAGTTTTTCTTCAAAGAAAGTTTGAGTATTTAAATATCTTTGTCAGCACAGATTTGCTTAATCCCCCAGAGAATATCATATCTTCTGTTGTAAAACAGTCATAAATGTTAAATATTAAAGTGTTTTGAACAATGAAAGAATATTAAGAGCGAAACCAAATTTCATCATTTCAGACCCACTATGTATTTTATGCAGATGTATTTTAACCTGTAATGCAATATGTAGGAAATGTTTAATGATTCTGGCAAAACTTAATCTAATTACCTGTTTGAACAGTTTGCAAAGGCACCAAATAATGCATTTCTTCTTTATCTTACTGAAATCTTGTGACATTTCTGGTATCAAACTATTACATTTCTGCATCTTTTCTCTGCACACCTGCCCGTCTACAGAGTTGTGAATTCTGTAGGTAAGGCGGGGCAGAGACAAAATGATTAGCATTACTCAAAAAAATAAATTAAGCACGCTTAAAAGCGCTTTGGTTTCTGGGTTGCACTTTTCACCTTGAACTCCCCAAAACACATGAGTGCAAGGAGCTCGGTGATGTGGTAGACGTAGGAAGAGAAGGAAGTTGGGCGGTTATCTGTCAAAATGAAGAGCACTCCGCCGTCCGTGTTACTTGTTTCTGCTTTCCAACAAGCTGTTTTCATTTACTACTTTTATTTTCTTTTGCTATATTACGAATACGTTCCTGTACCAACAAATAGCCCAGTGGTGGAGAGGAAAACAAGGCTGAAATTTGTGACTGATTTCAGTACTTGACGTGGTGCAATGAGTTGCTAACTCCAGCTGAAGCTTGGATGAGACCAAGGCACTGACTGTGGCTTTCGATCGCTACTTAGTTAATGAGCTTCCATATTTTGAAAGTCCCTGATCCTATGATCTGTAGACTATAACACGGGTGCCAAGTGCTAGTGCTGACTCAGTTTTGGGTTAAAGAGCTGCAGAAATGTTGAGTTTAAAGTGCTTTGGTGCCTTCTGTTGATTGTCTTTGCCCTTGCAGCAAGGTGACATTTCTCTCTGTCTGAGAAATGGAATGCAGAAATGACATGTCTACTTAAACACCCTTTCTCAGTAGTTTTACACTGAGGCTCATTTTGTTCATTTTTGCATCAGATTTTCTGTACGGCTTCCCATAAAGGTTATGTTTCTAATCTGTTGAGAAAACAGGGATTTTTGTTGTTGACGTACTTCCTTTCCCCCTTTTTGTAAGGTGATAAAGCGTATTTCAGTGGGTTTGTTTGTGCATTCTAGCACGCAGAAAGGTGTGTGCAACCACTGAAACAGAAATAAAATGTAAAAGGGGCATGTATTTGTAAAGGGGTGTCAAAAGTTATTAACTAACGTATGACCCGTTGGAATAGAAATGTGCAGAAAAATTGAAAAAAAATTGGTGTGAAACTTCCGCTAACTAAAGTGTCATTTTCAGTAGGAGAAATTTTTTGCTCTTCCTAATTTTTAGTTATGTCCTGTGGCAATATCTGGCAATAACAGTATTATTAAAAAATATGTATTAGTGTAGCTGTAAGCACACTTAAAGATTATGTAAAGAAAAAAAATCACAAAACCCAAAGAATTACTCAAAACAATTGTCCAGTATTCCTTATAGTGTGTGGCAATATGAAGTTCATATCCTTTGTAGAGTAGAAATTAGTCTATAACTTTATTTCCAAATGTCCAAAATTAAGAAGCATAGGAGATAAAACTCTTTCAAGAGCTCAGAATTTCACCATCAGCCTCTTTAGGATATATAAATAAAAGGAATTAATTTCAAGGTGGTTCAACAAGCTCAGGCAAACTGGATAAACTAGTAATACTGAGCGAATGGTCATGCTGTTGTCATCAGACTGGAAGTGCTGAACAATACTTGTGGTTTTAGGATCCATTTCTCAGTAAGATACAGACTCCATTTAGCAAAAACCCCTTTTAATTTATTTATTGTTGTTTTGCCTCACTGGGGTAGCTTGAAAACTGTGTGGTGACATCGCAGTTGTGCCATGTGGACAGGACAGAAAGAATTACAGTCACTTTGGGCAACTGAGGTGGAGTGTTTTCCTTATTTTATATTCTGAAAGTTATTTTTTCTCCTACTTTATAATGATAACCAGAGGGACTGGAGCTTGAACACATTTTGTTTGTTGCAGATTTTCTGTAAAAAAAATTAAAAAAATAAAAATCCCAAACTCAGAAAGATTTTACCGTACCAAGAGCCAGTCCTAGGAGGTCTGTGGGTAGTATTCTAATATAGAAGGCAAATGAATTCTTGCTGTACAGAGCTCGGACAGAACGCTTTGGGGTTTTGTTTGTTGTTAGTCATGCTAATTGTTGTAGTTCCTTCATATAGTATCTCAGAGCCTGATAATCCTCTTCCTTGAGTTTCACCTGCTTTTTGAAATGAATGAGTGCTGACTCTGTCATTGAGTCTGTAGCAACAAACTACGCAGGCAAGAATCTGCCATTCAACTCTGGGTGCTTTAGTGTGAAAAATCATGGTAATTCACTCACAAGTAATATTGAAAAAGTGCAAGTGCAGCCACCCAAATATCCACAGCAATTTAAAGTTGTAACTTCAATTCCAAATGAGCCCTAAATATTTGATCTTAAAAAAAAAAAAAGGTTACTTTTTCAGATTGTAAAATGTAAACATAAATTAAAACCCAACAGCCTTCCATCCCAAAAAGCTTAAAATTAAAATAATAGTATTCTTAGAAATTAAAATTGTTCTATCAGTGTTTGAATAGAACCTTTTCTCTCCACGTTTCTGCCTCGCTCCTCTTCCTGCTCCACGACAAGCACCCAGAAGCACACAGCTACAAGCGCTGTGCGCTGGTTTCTTTCAAACTCTGATCCAGCGCCCAGCGGTGTTCAGCAGGACACAGCGGGATCTGTCAGACCAGTTGCGGTCTGCCATCCCCCAGTTCTTCTGTATATTGTCTGACACATCCCCTCATTGCAAGCATTTTGCCAGTGGAACAGGGTTATTCATGCTTTCCTTTTTTCAGTCCAGTATGTTCCTCTTATAAAGGATTGTTTCATAAAAAATTTAGTAACTGTGCAATTTCTGATAGAGATGTCATAGATGAGTAGTATGCTTATAATATGCACTACTTTTTGTCCTAGCAAACTTTTAAGAACTTTTCTGAACCCGAATCATTATTTTGTGCTACAGCCAGGATTTAATTGTTCCTAGGCTTGCCTTCTGTATGCTGAACACTTGGTTATATAGTCAGTTTTACTTATTTGCAAAATGCTATTCCTGGCATGTCTTAACTAGATAGAAGATTTTTATTTGCTTCCCCAACTTGGAGAGTCAGGGACCGAAAGTCATGGCATAATTCTAAATATATGAGATGTCATTGCTTAATGAAAGCCTGAAAATGCCACACGAATGTGATTTCCTCCTCTATTTTGCTGGAAATTATGGTCGGGTGAGGCAATCAGGATCAAATTTGAACTCTGTAAATTGTGTTTCTATAAGTGATACCAAAATACCTAAATGCAATAATGAAAATGAGATTTCTATTTAAAATGTTGTGCATAGCTCTTTTCACTTTCCCATACTTGAGTACAGTAAAATTAAAATGATTGTTTTGTGGGTTTTTTTTTTACTCAGGGGTACAGGTTAGCTCCAATGTATGCAAATGAATAAAATGAATGTAAACTCTTTAGTTATTTCATTAGTCAGCATGTATATAGTACGTGTTATAAAAACAACACTGAAGGGACTAACCATTGGCATTATATGAGTAATTGAAGTATCTACCAGTTAGGTGAAATTAGGTGAAAAACAAGTTTGGCTTTTCTAAGAGTATCCTCAGTTTTCCGTGCGGAGCTTGTATCACGGGCAATCAAGTAATGCCAGAGGAAGAACAAAAGTCGGTTTGGCAATTGAGAAATGGTGCACCCAGAGTGTAGAGGTATCAGTGGACAAATGATAATTTCCATTTTACTTTACTCCATTACTTATTAGGCTGTCTCGTAGTTTCTACCCTTCCCATTCTTCCTGCAGCGCTGTAGGTCTTTAAGGAAAGGAGAAATGCTCCTGAAGAGCCTGGCTGCTGTTATTACAAAGGTTTTGTTACATAAATCAGTTGGAGATAAGATTAACTTTAGAAATGCCTTTTTCTGGAGAACTTTTAGAAGGGTACTGCAGCCCCAGTGGGCCCTAGTGAAATGGGATGCGTAATTAGGATAAAGAATTGGTGGAGGAAAGGTGGGGTGCTTACACGGTTGCTTGGTAAGAACTGGTTTTATTTGCTGATACATGTCGGTGTGAGATCTGGTGTCATTGCTCAAGATATGGAAATGAAATCTGAGATAACCTCTGTTCTGTAACATATTACAAAATGTGAGGTTGGAAGTACAGCACGGTGAAAGGAACACTATCCAGATGGCACCACGGTGACAGGCTACATATCAAAGACCAGCTGAGGTAAAATAAGAGCGGGCAAGAGAGGGCCTCTGAAAATCACTGATGCCTGTTACAGATGTAATGTAGCTCTCTCTTTATGGGGGGAATATATTTGCATAAATTCATTGATCAATGATTTTGCTAATCCTGCAGTATTCCAGGCATGTCCCAGCAAATTGATGAACATTTTTATCAATCCTCAGTGCAGATGCCTAATTATATTACATACTTAGAAAAGATGGATTTTTCCCCTCCTGGAGCATATGTAGTAGTTGAACGCTGTGCTCATTCTCCTTTCCTGCTCCCATTAGGTTGGAGGGTTTTTTTCCTTTAAGAATAGCCTGGAGCCGTGCAGGCTGCAGAACTTATCAAGATAAGAGCAGTGCCAGGTTAGAATTATGAGTTTCATGAATCACTGACCAATGTGCTTTTTGAGGAAGCTCGGTTATATGGCTTGTGTAGTGTTAGCCCTTTATTGGTGCTGCAGTCGCTGCTCCGAGAGACTCCAAAGTCAAAACTCCAGGAGACAGAGATTTCTCGCAAACCCTCTCTCCCATGATATTAATTGTTTCATTTGCATGCTCTGCTCATCTTGTGACCTGCCCTCCCTCCCCTTTGACTAATATAGTTTCTTCGTCAGTAATATAAAAGATGTAGAACAAGCATTTTGACTGTTGAAAGTCAAATGAATGTGAACGGCTTAATCCAGAGGACACTCAACTGTATATATAATGCAGACGTGCAGCTCAACACCTTTAGCAAAAGCTGAGCTGAAGACTATGATGGGAATAAAACTCCTCGCAGATAAAGTTGAGGTGATGACAGAGTTCTGAGGGCAAGTAACAAGCTCAAGACAGATGAGTAGTCATTTTATGCCACAATTTGCAATTCATCGTTTATATGACTCCCCAAAGCAGCTGGATGACGATGCTACAGTAGCTGGATATAATCCTGTCGGTGTTAATAAAGCACCTTTGGCTGGGGGAGGAGGCTGCATGCTTGTGTGTTGCGGGTTTCTGTGATGTCAATATCAAATATACCAGGACGTCCTCAGCCCTTCTGTGAGGCTGGTTGGGGTCCAAAACTGGCGGTGAATGCGGGAACTCCTGCTTGCTCTGGGGTCACTCGCCAAAACAGCAAAAAAAAAAAGATGATTTCAAAAAATGTTTCAAAACAGATGGTTACCTTCTTTTTTTCTGTGTGCAATTAAAGGTATTCTTTATGACCTATAGGGGTATAAATGGTTTGTCTTTTTCAGAGGTTGCTTTTGTCACTTTGCTGTGCTGGTGGAACAGCATCGACAAAGGCTCTGCGCTGTAGCCAGCCTTCATACAAGGGCGGGCTCCAAAGCCTGCTTTCTCTGGGAAGACAGAGCAAAATTATGATGGGAGCTCTGTATATCAGAATGTTGCGCTTCCACTTCAAGCGTCGTGTCGGATATTTAACCTTAAACTGTAGCTGCTGGGATTGGGGTACTATGCAGTACTTATTATTAGCATTATGCAATATTTTTAGCTGGGACAATAATATTGTATCTATAGTAAACTAGAAATCAAAACAGTAGTACGTAGATAGTTAGGTTGCAAGTGAAGTAGAAAATTACATCTGCCCCTGAAAAAAATGCATAGGTAGAAGCTTCTGATCTAAAAATCAAATGCTGTCTTTGTTTCCTGCCGTTCATGTATGTATATATGTATGTAAGTATGTATGATGAAAAGAGCATACATGTTATGGTTAAGTTAAAGCTTTAAAAAGAAAGGCATAGGATTAGTGTAAATTAGACTTTCTTTACATAGCGTGTCCAGTTCTGTGTTTTAAAAAAAAAAAAAAGCGCTGCATTAAGGGTGGAAGTATGAAACAATTTTAAAGTAATTTGAAGCCAGATAATCACAATTTCTATGTTAATTTAGTTATAAATGAAGCAATTTCATGTTAACTGGTTCAATATTTTTAAAGTGGAATTATATTTCTTAAGTTTTGGGGGTGAATAGTCCGAATGTATTCTTTAAGTATGTACAAGTGATGGGTGCCACGCTTAGGACCTCTGCAGATCCTTAGAAACAAATTTCAAATTGCTGTAAGGTCATGCAGAAACCATCGCGATGTACCATGTTGCTCTTCAATGTTTTAGAGATACCTCAGAAAATAGCTTGGTCAATTGAAAGAGCATCAGATGGGCTGGCTATGTGAAGCCGTTGAAGGAAACCACGAACAGTAGTGCCATTAGTTTTTAAAAATTGCACGCATCCCTCTTGCCTTTGCGGTGCTAGGTGGCGTGAGATATCTGTGGTTTGCAAGTGCCAGACTGTGGCCGAAACTGGGATTTATTTGAGGGTAAAATGGAAGAGGACATTGAGAAAGAGAGGTTGATGGCTGTGGTGAAGGGAAGTAGGAGCGTATACTGAACAAGGCCTTTGTTCACCAGATTGGTAGTTTAGATTGGCTTTTGCATCTTTAGCTGTTAGAATCTTAGATTGTGTCTGTCCCCAAAAGTGCTTTTGTGGGAGAAGGGAGGGTGGGAAAGCAAATCCAGTTCATGGCTTTTGGCTTTGGACTTGGCTACTGTGATCGATAAAATGCCGCAATGCAGCATCTCTGCGACGACGCTTGAAGGCCGCCGAGAAGCCCTCGTTGGTGCAGAAGGAGGTTGCGGGCTGGGCGGGCTCTGGGGAGGGGGGTAGCCCACTCCGCGAGCACCCGAGCTTCTTACTGGCTCCTTGGGCAATTTCAGTGATGTCTTAAAAGGGTTGGGTCCATTTTATCTGCGAGACACCCCGTCTTCCCGTCCACGGCTAGGGCGTTAGAAATCAGGTGAGGCACTTCAGCTAATACTTCGGCTGAAACAGTTAGGACAGACCATCCACAATGGCAGGTATATTTTATTTTATATGCATGCAGATATTACAGGGAAACAGCAATGCATGGAGAGCAGTTGACTCCTTTTATTTAGCTGTGACTTGCACTTGTAGAATATTCCTGAACAGATCATAAGTGCTTAAAATTTTTTTCTGCGTATATTTTATTTTGCACTTTTTCACTCTGTGGACTGAACGCAAATGAAGCACTGTGAGTATTTGCTAATCAAATTGCTGTGGTTTCTTAGCTGTATTGCATACGCATGCATGTATATAAGCAGGTATCGCTGTTTGTCATGGGTAGGTGGTGTTTGGGAGAAGTTTAAAAATTTGAATTATAGGTATTTTTAAACTTATTGACCTTTTTCTTGTGCGGTTGATGGAAGCGCTGTCTAATGTATTATTAAAAGAAAAACTCAATGTTTAATTCCTGATGGAAAGCAGATCCCTTTCCAGCTTCACCAAGAAACATGTAATTGCCCTTGTCTAGGAACTACGTTGTCTTTGTTCTTTCAAAACATTTTGTTCCTCTACAAATGTAACTTTTCCTGAACAACTGTTCATACATGCAAGTATAAATTCACAGAATGTGTGTGCCAAACATTCCCTCTTTCGTTCATGTGGATTTGTATTAGCCTATAAATTCGCCTTAATTTCCAGCATGTATGAATTGCAGGTAGGGGCATCACATACTGTTAGAATATAAAATTATTCCTTAAATATGGTCTACATCTCTTGCATTTTGGCAAGGCAATTTTGGCAGTAAAGTTCCCTCTTTCAAAGATTTGCTTCTTTTCCTTCCTCTGGTGTCAAAAGCTGAGAATTGCCTTTGCGGTTCCATGCCCATTGTCATGTTGCCAAAGCTATAGAAGATCTCTTCCCGCTGCCCTCTCCCAGTGGGAATGCCAATAGCCTTGGGAGCTGAGGGGTGGCTGAGACACTGGGTTCCTGAAATCAGGGGACGGCTCTGGCAAGAGGAATAAGGGGTGTTATTTTGCCGGCAGGACCTGGTAGATTTGCCATCAGAGGGGAACGGAAACCAGGGGTTCTGGCAGCCCCCCCTCCATGGATGCCAGTCGCCTGCCTCCTAGAAGGCTTTTCTAAAACCTTTTGCACTGATGCTCAGGCTAAACTGCTGCCAGTGCCACTTCTGTTTGTTGTCACATCTGTCCTTCCCAAGCAGCTGTGTGCTGCATGCGTGGGTTTTCCCGGCTTGTCCCTCCTGTGGTCCTAGCGGTCAGTGTGGGACTTGCAGGAATCCGCAGTCCCGCAGGCAGTGCCGCATTGCGGCAGTTCATGAAGTGGTGACAGGCTGGCACAAGGACCATCCCAAAGAGATTGAATATTGTCACATACCCCCTTACAATGGATGCAAAAGTCCATTTTTTGTGCCTTTCTCTAGCTCCGAAAAAACAATTAATTTCTATCTGCCACTTGGAATGGCTTTTCTGTTCCTGGGTGTGTTACACAAGAAGTATGAAAAGGATATGCTCATTGTGGTAAGGAAGTCTATCAAAATAAGAGGCTTTTACCGTAAAGTTATAGCATTAAGGTTGCAGTGTAATCAGAAAAGGATAAATTAAAACATGGGTTTGAAGAATGATACCGTTCCTTTCTGATCCAAATTTAATCAGTTTCTTTAGAATTTCTTTTGGTGGAGTCCTGTAAGGAAACTGCAGCACTCAGCTGCCTGAATGCTGAAACTTTTTACCTTGGAAATCTCCGTCACTAAATGCCTTCAGCCTGCACAAATGTCAAAAGTTGCTTGCTGCTTTCAAATTATAGACTTGGGCTGTGTTAGTCTGAATTGGATTATGTTTATAAGACTGCTTTAGCTTCAGAAAGGACTAAACAGAAGCAACTTCAGCAGGAACGTGAGAAACCTTTTTATTTTGCTGCAGGTGCTGATGCATCGAACTTAAGGTTTGTACGATCTGACTCCCTCTTGTTGGTTCCTTTTCATCCTGTCCATAAATACATTCTGGTGGGCTTTCAGACCTCTGTACGCATCGAGAACCCAATCCAGTTTCCATTGATTTTGGCAGGAGTAGCACAGAATTCATAAACTACAGTACCTGACATACATGCAGTTGGGTAACACCAAGAGCTCTATTTAGCAAGAGAGATCTCTGTATAATCTACAAAAAAGAAAAAAAAGAAAAAAAGGAAAAAAGTGTATCTATTTAACAATTAATTTATATTAAAGTAATATAATTCTATTATTAATCTAATTATATTAATTTATTGAACAAGAGATTTTCAAATTACCCTAAACCCCCAAATTTAGGTGAGTTGCAATGGAATACAATTATATTTTTAATTGCTGTGGCTCCTGTGAAAATCTGTGCCTAAATAAATAGATTGCAGGGACTAGATTCACTCCCTGCTGAGATCAGCAACAGGATTTGCACCGACTTCAGTGGACACTGGTCTGAGTATTATGATAATTGGACTTGTTCCCAGTGGTTTTAGGCAATAATATCAGCCCTGGAAATTTGGGTACCACAGAGAAACATCAAAACCACCCTAATGATGTAAAACATTTATTCAGTGTTTGCAGAAATATTTTTCTTCCTCTGAGTCTAAAGACTTAACAGAAAATTATGGTTGCAATTCGGACTTAGAGCCACAGCAGTCATTCCGAATGCAGTGTACTGAAAAATGTGTAGCAAAGACCTGAGAAAATATCTTGATTCAAAAAAAAGTAAAGGCAGTGTTTCTCATGCCATTTTGGAGTTTAGAAAAATAACTCATTGGAGAATCCTTAATTTAAAAATAAAGCAGTGGCAGAATAATTTCAGCCTGTGTTCTTTTGTCTTTGTACCAATGCTTTTATAACTAAAATTTCCATTCAGGCTGAACTGAATTTGTATTTTCTGCCTAGAATTAGAATGTCATGTAAAAAGATTGAAAAGCTGATTGAAATTTTTCTAAAAAGCTTTTTCAACTCTCACTGGGCATAGATGTTAGAAAGAATTGGGGGATGCAACAGATACCTGTCTGTTGTACAGCTAATAGAGGTGATTTGATTGTGTGGGAAAATAGGTATGTCTTTCTGTATACAGAAAGAGCGGACTTCCTTTACGGGAGGCGGTAAGATGTTTCAGGTAAGACCATGTGAATGACATTCTTGACTTACCTAAATGAATTAAGTACCCTTGTTCTCTGTATAACCTTTATTCTATTTTATTTTACCTTATCTTGACTTAGCTCATCTTATTTTTTTTTCTTCTGTGACTCTTTGATCTTGTACTTCGTCTTGTTTTAGCATATTTTATTTATTTGCTTGTCGGTGTAAGTAAGTAAATTCGGGCATAATGTTATGTATGTGTACATACAATATAAATGCAGGGCTAAATCTAACACTAGAAAGGTTTGAGCATCAGTCACCAGGATCCTTAATTTTGCTGCGCTTGTGTACATATGGCAATACAATCTTTGATTGTACAGGCCTGTACAATTTTTTTTCTGGCCCCTTTTTGCCCATTTGCACTGATTCCTGCTCCCAATCTCTTTACCCAAGAGCTTGCCCAACCATTTCCTTAGCTGCAGGTCCTGTCTCTCCCTCCCCTCTGCTCCTTAGTCTCAGCTCCTGAGCTTACCAGTCCCAGAGACTCCAGCCAAGGCACAGCCAGACTCTAGGGAGAGTTAATGCAGCAATTACAGGACTTAAGTTAATATGCCCTAAAATTATCACTGTAGGCAAATGTGATCGCCGTGGTTCCTGCCAGGTGATAAAACAGGCATTTTAGACAAAGAATTTGTTATTATAATAACCCAGTTTCCTCAAAGCCTGATGTTTTTGAAAGTAATCTCACTCCTTCAAGGGACCAAAAAAAAAAAAAAAAAAAAAAAA